>CM060683.1:33528500-34128500 GCA_030686995.1 Artemisia argyi
TACCCTAGTACAACCCTCCGAGCCTATCTTTTTCGTTTCTAACTTTAAGCATTTTACTTAAAGGAAGAATTTGTTAACAATCCACCCCAAATGTGCAACCAAATCGCCTTAGCCTTCCGTGTATGCACTCATCTTTAGTGCAATATTGTTATTTGTTTAAACACTTAGTTAATTGTCTAATTATTACACGTTTGCTAAGTCGAGTCATATCTTGTACATATTGTTTTGGGAAGATTGGGACTCATGGGTAAAGTACTATTGTTATGGAGTAATCGGGAAGAACATCATATATTACCCCCATATGTGCGTTAATCTTAAAAAGTACTCCAAGTATTTTGATTATCTTGATTCGAGTCATTAGAATAGTTAATTGTAAAGTATGTAAAAGTTCAAGTGTAAGGGGAATGCAAATTCCCTATGATGTATTATTTTGGATGGTAGGGCAAGAGTGTATGCAACAAAAAAAAATCAAGAAAAATCAAGAAAAAGAAAAAGAGAGAAAAAAATACGGACTACCATCCCGTTTCCTTTTATGTTTTTGATTAGTTGTGATTAGCTTAAGTCGAGTCGAGTCTTGGCTTAGCAACTCAACATTTTACATGTAATTGACCAATATGATTAACTCGCCACCAGTAAATATTGCCTTTATCTAACAAAACCGTGTTTATCATATCCCTACACCTCACATTATAACCCTTTAAAAGACCTCTTTGATATTTTATCCTAGGTGCTTACACCAAGTGGTGGAGGTTTAATCCTTTCCCAATCCTATGGTAATCTATTTGCTATGACAGGTAGTAAGAGATGTTTTCCATTTCCATATTGTGATATATACTTTATTACACCCAAGAGATGTGAGTATCTAAACACTAGTTGTGAGGTGCTAGTGTATAATTTTCGTGCTTGTTTTTGGTTGAAGTGGAACGATTATTTATTGCAATTACTTTTATATTAGTGTTAAATGACCCCTAACTTATATTTTGATTAGAATAAAAGCGCATTTGCTTGAGGACAAGCAAATCTCGAGTGTAAGGGTATTTGATGAAGCGAAAAGTGTACCGCTTTTGGGGGGTCATTTAAGGCCAAAGTCGAGATTATTTGAACAAATACTGCCTTAAATCGTTCCTTTTGTCATTTTAGGTACTTTTGAGAGGAATTTTACAAAAGGAAGCATTTTGGACGCTTTTGGAGCAGAAAAGTGAAGAAAACGACAAAGTCTCAAAATCATGCTGGAAATTGCACTTGACGGCGTCACATGGTGCTAGTGACGGCGTCATAAGTTGACAAAGGGGTGGATAAATCAATTACACATGACGTGCCAGAATGTTTTGTGAAGGGGTCGTGACGGCGTCACGTATTAAGTTGTCAAGGCCATCAAGAGGAAATGCAGTGAGTGATGGCCCAGAACCCATAAAGAGTGACGGCGTCAAAAGTCGATCTAGGCAATACGAGTTTATTTTGGCGGCGAGTTGACGGCGTCACACATTACTCTTGACACCGTCAGAAGACAAAATCTATATAGTTTTCTAGTTTTCATTCATTGTGTGCAACTTTGAAGGGAGTAAACCCTAGACGAATTTTACAGCTTTTTTAAGGGTTTCAACGCTTTGTTTCTTCCATGCTTAATTGAAGATAAGTCCTCTACCAAATCATTCAATATGTCTATGTGTTGTTTGATTATATCTTATGCTTGTCTTCTCTTTAACAAGCTAGGCTAGGTTTTCTTTATGTTTGCTTAGATGTAATGAAACTTAGATATTGATTATGGGTTGGTTGTTTGTTTATAATTGTTGTGGATGAATAAATTCAATGTTAGGCTTAAGAAAACTGGCAGACTTCCAATTGGTAACTTGCTTGAACGTCTTAAGAAACATGATCGGAGGTGTATTACGATATATTGGTTGTATTTAATGCGTAGGTAACTACTAATGAGGCCATGTTAGGAGCTAGTAGTCGGCTCGACATAGGAAGAGGTAGAAGCTTATAGAGTTAGGGAAGATCGTACACGGCCCTACGAATGGTATTAAGGAATACAACCAGTCATCCATGCAATTGTAACAAACTAATCAACCTGTAAAAGATAGCTAAGGAGTAGTGAAATCTAAGTAAACACAATTTTCTCTCATTATTGTTTACGCCACAAATTAGTTTAAGTTTAGTTTATTTTATTTTGATTGCATCTTTAGTTAATTGGGTTAGTTGATTAGCAACTAATTCCGCCCACTCCTTCCAAAAACCGAGATTTTACTTGCTTTCCTTAAAATATAAAAATACAAAAAGAATCATCCCTCATCTCTAGACCTAGTTTTAGTGAATTTTAACCCTAGAAAACACTATTCTTCTAGTTGAACGATCAATCCCCCGGTACTTGTCACTATACTATACTACAACGAACTGGTACACTGCCTGGTGGGGATTGCAAGCTTCTAAAGATCCCTTGAGAGGTAAAACCTTTTGCGAGGGTGCAATTCCACGCATTAGTATCTCTCAAAACTTTTCCTCTCCTTACACCCCTGAACAAAATGAGGTTGCTGAAAGAAGAACAAAACCCTCATTGAGGCTGCTAGAACAATGCTTAATGGATCTGCTCTCTCTAAACACTTTTGGACCGAGGCAATAAAAACAGCCTGCTACACACAAAACCGGTTCATCATTGTTAAGAGACATAGCAAAACTCCCTATGAGTTATTTAAAGGAAGAATTCCTGACATCAGCTATTTCCATGTGTTTGGGTGTCCTGTGTTTATCCATAATCATAAGGATCATCTTGGAAAATTTGATGAAAAAGTTGATGATGGTTACTTTCTAGGGTATTCCCTTGTCTCAAATGCCTTCAGGGTGTTCAACACAAGGAGACAACAAACTGAAGAAACCTTTCATGTCACCTTTGATGAGAGTACTGAAGCTGTCAGGTTCTCAAATTCTTTAGTAGAAGAAATTGGTAGTGATGACTCATCAAGATATCCTCCGGATGAGTATCACCCTGATAACAACCCCTCTACTCAATACCAAGCTGATGCAGACATCTCATACTTCATCAGTCCTCACAACTTACCTCAACCAACCAACAGAGAGTTCATTGAAACTCAACAGGTCTCCAATGAGACTACAACCTCTGAACCAATTGTTCAGGGTACCTTAATTCAAACTGATCACACTGAGGTTGCTGAAAAGCTCAATCTTGAGGCACCTCAGGCTCTAGTAACTGAACCCACACCTCCACCAAATCACGCTTCTACAAGTTCAAACTCCTATCCTAGACCTCAGGATAGCTGGACTAAGTCCAAAACAATAGAACTTGTTAACATCATTGGTGAGCCTACTGAAGGTATGCTTACTAGAAGCATGGCTGCTAAACTCAAAGCAGCCTCAGCCAATGTATGTCTCTATGTTGATTTTCTCTCTGAGATAGAGCCCAAAATGGTAAAGAAGCACTGAAACATGAAAGTTGGGTTCTGGCCATGAGAGATGAGCTGGAGCAGTTTGACAAAAACAAAGTCATGACCCTTGTTGAATGCCCCCAGGGTGTTTATGTCATTGGGATGAAATGGGTCTTCAAAAACAAGACTGATGAATGTCGAACAATCATCAAAAACAAGGCAAGACTTGTTGCAAAAGGAGATAACCAACAAGAAGGAATTGATTATGAGGAAACCTTTGCACCTGTTGCTAGAATGGAAGCCATCAGGATTTTTCTAGCCTATGCAACATACATGAACTTTAAAGTCTACCAAATGGATGTTAAAAGTGCCTTCCTGAATGGTAACCTTAAAGAAGATGTTTATGTGCAACAACCTCCAGGCTTTGAAAGCAATGAATTTTCCAACCATGTGTGCAAGCTTAACAAAGCTCTTTAAAACAAGCACCCAAGGCATGGTATGAAACTCTTTCAGCCTTCCTAATCCAAAACAAGTTTGTCAGAGGCAAAATTGACAATACATTATTTACATATAGGACAAAAGAGGATGTGATCCTTGTCCAAGTATATGTGGATGACATCATATTTGGCTCAACAAGCTACAAACTCTGTAAGCAATTTGAAAAACTAATGACAAAGAAGTTTGAGATGAGTATGATGGGTGAACTCACTTACTTTCTTGGATTACAAATCAAACAAACTGAAAAGGTACATCCATCGGTCAAGAAAAGTAGACTAGGAACTTACTGAAAAAGTATGACCTTAGTGACTGTGCCTCAGTGAAAACACCAATGGTACCTCCTAACAACCTAGGTCCTGACCTTGCTGGAAAACCAGTTAATCAAACTCTTTTTAGAGGTATGATTGGGTTACTGATGTATCTTCTAGCCTCAAGGCCTGATATACAATACTTAGTCTGTTTGTGTGCTAGATATCAGGCTGACCCAAAAGAATTCCATCTCACTGCTGTCAAGAGGATTCTGAGATACCTGAAAGGCACTTCTAGTCTTGGACTTTATTATCCCAAATGTTCAGGGTTTAATCTTAAAGGATACTCAGACTCTGACTATGCAGGATGCAACATGGGTAGAAAAAGTACTTCAGGTTTCTGCCAATTTCTTGGAGGAAAGTTAGTCTGTTGGAGTACTAAAAAGCAACAATATGTTGCAATGTCCTCAGCAGAAGCTAAATATGTTGCTGCTGCAAGCTGTTGTGCAAATGTGTTATGGATGAAAAGTCAACTCAGTGACTATGGTATCCATTACAAGATGGTACCCATCTTTTGTGATAACACAAGTGCAATAGCAATTTCAAACAACCCTGTGCTTCATCAAAGAACAAAACTCATTGATATCAGATATCATTTCATTAGGGATCATATCATGAAAGGTGATATTGAATTACACTTCATTCCCACTGAGTATCAGTTAGCTTATATCTTCACAAAACCCTTGGATGAACCTACTTTCACCAGACTGAAAGCAAAACTAGGCATGTTAGATATTGATAATCAGCTCACTAATTAAAATATCCTAACATGGTGTATATTCTTTATCTAATCCCTGATCCTTAACCTTCCTCAGTGAAACCCTTCAACATCACCAAAACCCATTCGCAAGGAGTTTTTACATTATAAAAAAAACACTCTAAATAACCTACCAAAATATTCACACACTAAATGAATTCTCATTCAGGGTGCTCATGACATTTTCTGATGCACAACTAAATGCTCTAAGTATCTAGTTAGTAAATTTCTTAGGTTGGTAACTAAATCTCCTATTTAATATAGGAATATATGTCTCTGCCTCACTGGCATCCATACCTTAAGCCCCCACTTAACCACCAATATCCCACTAGGCATTAATTGCCTTTCCTCACAAATAATATCTCTTGATATTTTTGTGACATCATGCCTGCAGAAGTGCACCTATTGCAGGCCCCTTGCACATTTCACCTCGATAGTTGCGCATAACCCGGGAAAGTGGAGTGGTGGCATTTAATGCGGAACCTAAATGGTTATTCATTTGGATTTTCAAAATTCCTTACCTAATGGCATTCCTCACCCTCTATAAATACCTCCTTTCAAAACACCCAAAACACACACACAAAATTTTCTAAAAGAAACTCTGTATAAATCTCTCCATTGCAAAGTTGTTTGTATTCTTTCCTAAAAAAAAGGCTTTTTCAAAAACATCATTTTCTTGGTTAAGAAGATTTGTATCAAGAAATCCTTCCTGTTTGCAATCATCTTAATAACAATATCATTCATTTCACGAACAGAAAACGAGTTGGACTCAACTTGTGGATCATCTGGTGAGTGATATTCTGCCATTAAAATTTTAAAAACTTTTCTTGACCTAAAATGGTAGCTGACCAAGGAATCAAGCTTGCACCTCAATGGGCAAAATTGACTCTGGTTGATGTTCAATTCAAAACAAACAATGTTGTAGGCAATTTTAATCACTCAACCAATGTCCCTGCCTACAAGGAGATCATAAAATTTTTGTATAACTGTCCTTTGAAAAATGCCTTTACCTCTACACCCTACTTTCAGCACCACAACCTCCTCAGGGAGTTCTTGGGTACTGCTCAGGCCTTTGACCCGACACCCTCAACTGACGAGACCGAACTCAGGCCCCTCAAGGAATTTCACATCAGCTTTTCAGTCTTAAATGGGGAAATAAAATTTGTCTTGGATTTCAAAACTTTTTGCTATGCAACAGGACATGATTATAATACTGGGATTTATGTTGCACACCCTGACCCAAACAATGTTAAATTTGGGTTAGAAAAAATTGCTTTGGATCCAAAATATTTGGACAAGACCCCTGTCACCAAGAACTCCTTTCCCGTGGCTTGGAAGATCCTGTTCACTTTTGTGATTCAGGTTCTCATCGGGAACCATTCATCCACTGAGCAGATTAACTCTGTTCAGATGATGATGGCTTATTGCCTGATGTCAGGGTCATTGTCGACATTGGAGAGATCATTTATAGTGATCTTGTAACCAAGCTACTGAATAAAACTAGGTTACACTATATGTCCTACCCTAGGTTTATCTCATGTGCTCTTCAAAGGTTACTCGGTTGTGACTACACTCAGGACATTCATTTAAGCTCTTTACCAGCCGTCCTGAGTTCATCAAATTTTACAAAGGACCCATCCTTAGTCTTAAACATTGAATTGATGGCCCATATGGTTGCCATAAACAACCAGAGGGACTCAGTGTACCCACCTTCCCCTCCTAATAAGACAGGGAAGTCTCAGTTTGTGCCAAAGACCAAACCAAAGGCACAGGGCCCTGGGGCTTCAGGGACACATGCTTCTAAGCCAAGAAGGAAACCTAAAACTGATTCATCCACCCATGGCCAGGCCCACCACCCCCAGGGACAACGAAGGGCACTGACAAATAACAGTCAGGGTCCTTGGTCCACAGGACTGCTCCCAAAGATCTAGAGGAAACATACAACCCACTAGTAGGGGAGTGCCTTCCACCTTTCCCATTAACGTATCTGGTACATCACAACTAGGGTCTCAGAGAGTAGCGGCCCCTAAACCTTCGACAGGCCAGCACCAGCCTGTTGGAATGGGGAGCCTCAATATTTCACATGTTTCTAGTGATGCCACTGACACAAACCCATCAGTGGTTGAAGGAAAAACTAGGGACAAAGACTCAGGGGGACTGAAACCACCCGCTGATATGGAACCAACATCCCCTCATGGAGTTGCGCATACTTCGCTAACTGACTCTAAGGACCAGGCAGACAAAACCCAGTCTGCTGGATTAGAGGGGTCAGGGAGTGACCACAACCAAGGCGAGTCTTCTTATGAAGAGGAACTGGCTAACCCCTTTTTGCAGATTGACTCAATGGCAACCTTTTATGCTGTTCTGGACTCAGATGATGACGTGATCAAAGCCAGTGAGGAAGAATTTTATGAGGTTGGCGATGATGTGGAGACTTATGCCACTACCACTAAACATTCTCATCAGTCTCCCTTTGATCCATAGGAGGAAGAATCAAAATCTCAGGATGTTGAACCTGAGACTTCCTCCCCAGCCAGACTGGCCAAGTATGATGACTCTGAGTGTCTCACTTAAAGAAAACTGATGAAATTCCTGGGCAAGGCCTGCAATATCATCTACAGAGGAATCACTGATGATGTGTTTGACATGCACACTGAGCAAGCTGTTCACTACTTCAACCTCAGGGACTCAGTTGAAGCTTTTCATGATAACACCTTGGAACAACAGGCTGAGATCTCTTTCTCCCTGGCAACTCTTGATAGTCATCTCAGTAAGTTCAATGACACATTTGGCCAAATCACAAAAAGCGTGGCCTCAATTCAAGAGTCTGTTAAAGATGACCCTGAGCACAACAAGAAGATACTTCAGGCTGCTCAAACCTACCAACAAAACTCTGCTCAATTCACTGAGCTGGTTCATGTTCTGCAGTCTGCAAATCTACAGGGTCTTTAATCATCAGTGGCCTCTATCAGTTCCTATTTGAGCTTAATGGAGAAAAACTTGGGTGCATGGGCTAAATCTTCCAACTCCTTGGCTTGGAATCTTGGGCCAAGGATGTCTGCTATTGAGTCTACTCAGGCTTCTCTTGATGCCAAGGTGTCTATAATTCAGAAGGATATGTCTGACATCAAAACCATGCTTACTGAACTTTATCAAGCTTTCAAGGGTTCTTCTGGTTCAGTGGATCCACCAACTCTTGCTCTCACTAATATTGCGGCAACAGTTGAGGGGGAGAAAGCCACTGAAGCTCCATCTACTGGGCTTCCTGAATCCTCTACTAGTCAGCCATCAGCTGCTGATGTTGCTTCAAGAGAACAACCTTCCTTACTGAGGGGGAGCACATCATTGAAGCTACTCCTATCTCTTCATATCAGCCTCCTGAGACAACCACTCACTCTGCAAACCAGCCGGACAAGGGCAAGGGCATTCTTACTGCAGTGTCTGAATCCTCAACACCACTGGTGCCCGCCTCCCCAGTAGTTAGGCGTGATCCTGATGCACCTGTCAGGGTCCCCTATCAGATTAATGGAGTAACATATCTAATGACTGAGGAAGAAACCCAAGCTCGCATGGATAAGGTTGAAATGCTGAAGAAAGTAGCAATGGAGGAACAAGCAAGCAAGGCTACCCTCATAGAAGTAGTGAATGAAGAAGCCAAAGCTATTGGGTTGAAGCCTCAGGATCTTGATGCCAGGGAAGGGGGTGAGATGTTCAAAAAGGCTCAGGATGCTGCCATGATTGCTCTCAAGGAAAAGAAGGATGACAAACTAAAGAAATCTGCTAAAGTTAGGCAACAAAACATTGAAAGGTATAATTGGATCATGACACAGAGGCTGAACCCTGAACCCATCACTGATGTCAAGATTCACCAGAATACCAAGCCAGTAGTTCTCAGTGTCTTCAGAGGCCAAGATAAACGACACTTTGAAGTTCATGATCCCTTCAAATTCTCTGAGTTTGGGATCATTGAATTAGATGAGTTGGAGGATGAGTTTGGTATAGAGTTAACCAAGGTGGTTTGAAATTCCATTGCTTGATGGAGATGATTCTCGACCATGCTTTGGATTTCCTCATAGGAAGGAAAGAAAGACTCAAAGGTTTGGGCTTGAGAATGTGGAGTTGGGTGATCATGGTTTTCAAAATTTGGTTCTCCATAAAGCGGACCATGGATGTCATGGTAGATAGGGTGAAAAAACAATGGTTTGGGTTGGTGGTATTCTTGTTGTGGTGGTTGGTTGTTGTTAAAATGCTCATTTTGGTCAAGAAATGACCGTGGTGTTTCATTTGCAAAAGGTGGTGGTTGTGTTGGTCTTGGTGGAAGATCATTGAGATCTTGGACAAAAGGGTGTGGTGATGTTGGAGGAGACCCAAATAACTCCATGGGTTCAAGTTTAGGTAATGGTGATGGTGATGGAGTTTTGGATGGTTGGGTTAGAGCACTTGGTGGAGTTGGGTCAATGGGTGATTTAGTTGGTGGTGGAGTGAGCTCATTGGGTTCATTGGGTGATGGAGTTAGAGATGCAAGGTTTAAAAAATGTTCATTTTTTATAGGTGAGGTGAATTCATCCAAGGATGAGGAGCTTAGGTTGATGGATTGGTTAGACCAAAGTGGTTTGACACTTATCCGGGCGGTTTTCCAGACGGGCCTTGATGGTTGAGAGGTGATAGTTGACTTAGTCATGGTTAAAGTGGTTTAAAAGATGAGAAATTGTGATGGAGAAGGTGTGATTTGATAGTGTTTAGGATGGTTTAATTTATAGTGATGAAGGAGTGTGGGAAGGAGTGTTTGGATTTGATGTTTAGCCATACAAAAATGGAGGTTTCTAATGATTTGGAAGACTAATTGTGGGTTGTCAAATCATGGAAGTCAATCCAATGAAAATGGTGAAGTAGGAAGACAAAGATTTGCACTAAATGCTTAGCGGTTTTGGCAAATTTGTGGAAGGATATGTCTCAGGGATTTCAAGGAGCCTTTGGAAGGGTTCCTTCCTTTATGTGTGAAAGTTCCTTGAGGTAGTTATGGGTATTTTTAAAATTTTGTGGGAAATGGTTTTCTTTGAGTTATAAGGAATGAGAACTACCCTATTGTGCTTAACAAATTGCAGGAAATTGGTTTCTATCTAAAAGGATGGTATTTTGTTGATTGGATTTTGAAATGTTGAAAACTAAAAAAAAAAAACTTTGCAGGAAATCTGGCGGAACCTTCAAGATACACAGGCGGAACCCATGTGAGGGTTTCGTCCGATCCGTTGGGCCATTTCTGGGTTGCCCATAAATTACACTGGCGGAACCCATTCTAGGGTGCCGCCAGATCCGCCAGACCTGAAAAACAATACAGTCCGCGATTTTCAAATTTTTCGAAAACTCCTAAAATCAAAAATATAATGCATATCTGGTTAGGTAATGCAAAAAATGGACATGTAAACACGCATACCAAAGGACTTTGACCGGGGGCTAGCGAATTTCACTATACTTAGTGAAAAATTCATAAACATGAAAATTTGACAACATTCCAAATGTTGTCTTCCTGCATCATTGTTAGTTAAGACATGTTCCAAATAGTATCACAAATTGTTCCAACACACAAATACATCACAAACATTGTTTAAACGACCAAATTGTTAAAATAGCACCTTGTGCCAAACACTCCTACACACCCGTACTCATTGACAATCAATCTTGTTCTTGAGCTTTCCAAGGAATCTTCCAAGATTCTTAAACATCCCCTTTGTTTGCTTGAACTCCGCCGACTCATTTGGAATATCCGGAAGTTGGGATAGGTATTCTAGAGGTGGGAGACTAGAGTTGGGCAAAGAGTCATCTTTACTCATTGAGGAAGATGACGAGGAGGTAGGAGGATGAGGACGTTTTCCTTGGGCTTTGTACACTCTCTTATCACTTAGTGGAACAAAGGTGTGTGGATGAGAGAGTAGTCAAGACGAAGACCGTTTGGAGTTGGTGGAATGGGAGAAATGAACCTAAAGAGACGGGTCAAGAGCATTCCATATGGCATAGCCGTTGTGCCATGCACGGGAATGTCGGCCATTCTCTTGGCCATGTAGTAGGCAAGGTTGAAGGGTTGCCTAATGGACAAAGAGTAGAGCATGTAGCAAAGGCAAAGATTTATATGATCTCGGTTTCCTATGGTGCTAATGACATTTGCTCTAAGGACTTCCTCCCATTTCTTGAATTGGGGCTTGAGTTCATTCATTTCCATTCCATATGGGTCCTTATCGACCTCATTTCCCGAACGGGTTCTCCTAGTGTTGGTTGTTCTAACAAAGAGGTGGTCACGAAGTACATCTTTTGACACAATAGGGGTGTCATAGGGATGGATGTGGTCAAAGAGTGTGTCAAGAGTTGAGAGGGAGTGCAAGTCAGAGTAGATGCAAGTACCACGGTTTGGGACACCTAGGATTTGAGCAAACTCCTCAAGAGTGAAGGAGTATTGATGACCACTAGCCCTAAAGTTGATAGACATGCGACCATACTCATCCGTGGAGAGAGTGACGGATGCATAGAATTCTAGAATGAACCTAGGACAAATAGGCTCGTCGATTTCTAAAAGACACTCAAAGTTGATTGTGGCAAATTCGGTGTAGAGGTTTGTGCCTTCTAGGAAGGACGGGTCAATGGTTCTACCCTCATGGACATAATGTTTTTCTAAGGCTTTGAAAACATCGACTTGATTTGGGGTAAGGCCTTTGGTTTTGTGGTGTTTGGGTAGGTACTTAATGGTGTCCTTGTGGTAGTAGTGGGTTAGAGGAGGCATGTTGATTCCTAGAATAAAACAAAATTTCACATTTTAGTCTAAGTAAATGACTATTATAATGTGGATGTTCTAGTGTGTGCCTATATGAGAACAATGTGGAGGTGCGGTTATCTTGACTCATTTTGATGCTTCAAAAACGTTTTATAATGCAAGTTTTGTTATAAAGCAAAAGATAACCCAAGCACTCCTAGTTCAATGTAGCTTCGTTTGAATGTACCCGAAAATACATATTGGTTATGTATTCCCTTTAGCATTCAAGAGACATTATGCAAGTGATGTTTTAAACATAACGTTTTGATTTTGTATTCTCAATGTGAGACAAAAAAATATTTGTCCTATTTGTGAGAAATTTTTGGAAGAATTTGACATGGGGTGTTTTAGCAAACATGTTTACACTTAGTAAGAATGCAATTCCTAACTATGGGAAACATGATTAGTTTTGTTAAACACCTAATTTCATGCATGAGTTTCTTAAGTTGATGCATAACCCCAAGTTTTTGCTTTTGTGCAAAAATAGAATTCCTAGACTCAGATCAGGATTGTAATCAAGTTTAGAATACTTACAATGATGATTGATTTGCAATGTGAGTGAAATGAATACCAAGAAATCGTAGGTATGGATGGATGGTAAAGTGAATAGTAACAATTTGGAAGTGGTGGTATGAGATAATGGGTGTTTGGTTTAATATAAACAAAAAAATGGTTCTGCTGGTCGGCGGATACGGCGGACCCTTGAATTGGGTTCCGTCCGTTGTATCTGAGGGTTTCGCCGACCCTGCTGAGAAAAACAGTTATGGATTTGTTTTGATTTTTGTGATTTTTGTCTAATGTCCAGAACTACAACGTAGCTTCCATGAGTCCTAAGCCTAGCCTAAGAAGGTTAAAAGGTTCACGTTTAAGGGGTTTTGTGAGAATGTCGGGTATGTTGTCTTCGGAAGAAACTTTCTCAATTGAGATATTTCCTTTTTGAACGTTGTCACGAAGGAAATGATAACGGATTTCAATATGTTTGGTACGAGCGTGTTGAACTGGGTTTTTACTAAGATCAATGGCACCTTTGCTGTCACAAAGAATTGTGATGTCGTTAAGTTGAATTCCGTAGTCGACAAGAGCTTGCTTCATGCAAAGAGCTTGTTGAGATGCCTTTCCGGCCGAAACGTACTCGGCTTCCGTTGTTGAGATAGCAAGAGCCGTTTGCTTCTTAGAGAACCATGAGGTGAGACAATGTCCAACAAAAGTACAAATACCACTTGTACTTTTTCTATCAATATAGTCACCGGCATGATCCGAGTCGGCATACACTATGGTGTCTATTCCCGTTCCTTTGGGATACCATAAACCTAAATGTGTAGTGCCCTTAATATACCTAAAAATCCTTTTAACGGCTTTGAGATGAGTAGTCTTAGGATCTTCTTGAAAACGAGCACATAGACAAACACTAAACATAATGTCGGGTCTACTAGCCGTTAGGTAAAGTAGACTACCAATCATACCTCTATATTTAGTGCTATCTACGGATTCACTTTCCTCATCCTTGGTGAGTTTAGTTTCCGTGGACATGGGTGTTTTGATTGGTTTCGAATCTTCTAATCCAAATTTCCTAAGCATGTCCTTAATATATTTAGATTGGTTAAAGAATATACCATCTTCTAGTTGTTTAATTTGGAGTGCTAGGAAAAAGTTAAGTTCTCCCATCATACTCATTTCAAACTCGTCATGCATGATTTTTGAGAAATCCACACATGGTTCTTGATAAGTTGATCCGAATATAATGTCATCAACATAGATTTGGACTATGATAATATGTGAATCTTTCTTCTTAGTGAAGAGAGTATTATCAACTAAGCCCATGGTATACTTATGGTCAACTAGGAAGGTTTAAAGTCGATCATACCATGCTTTTGGAGCTTGCTTAAGTCCGTAAAGAGCCTTTTTAAGTTTGTAAACTTGATTTGGTTTTTCAAAATCGATGAAGCCCGGTGGTTGAGCAACATACACTTCTTTATTTATGGCTCCGTTTAGAAATGCACTTTTGACGTCCATTTGAAAGAGTTTAAAATTGTGTGCACATGCATATGCAAGTAAGATTCTAATTGACTCGAGCCTAGCAACCGGAGCAAAAGTGTGGAAAACTAGAAGGGGGGGTTGAATAGTTTTACGTCTTTTTAGTTTTATGAAAACTTAGTTGTTTAAAAGTCTTGTTTACTCTTAAAACTTTGATTCGATCTTATGTGAATTCAAGTCTTGAACAATATGA
This sequence comes from Artemisia argyi, assembly GCA_030686995.1. NCBI lineage: Eukaryota > Viridiplantae > Streptophyta > Magnoliopsida > Asterales > Asteraceae > Artemisia > Artemisia argyi. The sequence goes on from CM060683.1 coordinate 33,542,473, forward strand.
ACAACTATATCTAAGTATGAGCAATAATAATAATGCAAACTAAGTATGTGAAATCAACACATGCATAATATAAACAATTATAGCTATATACGAGAGATAAGTAAGTAAACGTTTATTTTATAATCCTTAGTTATATTTTGTATGAAAACTATACTTGATCGAAATGATCAATTAAATGTATGTTACCTTTTTAGTTTGATTGTAAAAACTTTGTTTTGTGAATGAAACTTTTGTTTGATCTTTAAGTAAAATCAATACTAGCACTATATGAGCAACTATACATATACGTCTACGTCTACAAAAGTAATAACGATATAAGCATGATAATAAGTAAGATATGGAAAGATCTAACCGCGAGACAAAGGATTTATAGTGGTTCGGCTACAAGGACACCTTCCTTGCCCTACTCCACTCCTCGAGTCACCTACTCGAGAGTTTTCTTCACTATGTCAACAAGCTCCCTTATGGCGGAGAAAACCTTACACACCAATATACACACCACAACTTCGTCACAAATTATTCACACCTTCTACACAACTTCTTCACGACTTGGCACACCTTCTTCACAACTTGTACACACCACTACTACTTCACAACTTCACACTAATCTACTACTTCTTCTTCACACCACTACTTATATCTCACTACTTCTATTCACAACTTTTACTCCTAGATCTATCTAGTTACACTACTATCACACCTTTACAATGAATGTATACAACAACTAGACTATATACACAAATCTACAATACTTCACAACTTGATGTTGAAGGAGTATTCTTCTCTTGCACTTTGAGAGATGAGAGGTGAGGGAATGAATCACTTGAAACAAGGATTAACAATTCTATGATCAAAGGATTTTTAGGAGGATGTTTAGAGAGATTTGGATCTGAAAATTTTCGTGCAAGAGGTGGGAAAAATTCCAGATTTAAGGTGGTATTTATAGGGAAAATTTTCTGACAGAATCTGACAGGGGAGCGTGGCCGGTCCCCTTAATTGTGTGCCGGCCCCCTTAAAATTAAGGGGGCCGCCCTTATAATTAAGGGGGCCGCCCAGACGAAAACTGCAGTTTTCTTGTCTTTTTCTGGGGAAAGTTTATTTGGTGAAAAACTAACTGATTTTGGCTAAAATTTTGAATTCATATATTTATTATGAATAAAACATTTTCCTTTATTACCAAAAATGTTTTTCAAAAATATATAATAAGTTTATTTAATTTTATAAACTTTGTATTATTTAAATAAACATCCCTTTGATCATAAAATGTGTTAGTTACTTGTTTATTCATACCTTAAGTGATTATGTTGGATGAGATGATATAAACTTGCATAAAACTTGTTTACGTATTAACTTTGCGTTTAATGTTCTTAGATTTTGTGATCGTCAAAACTTAAGGATATCAAAAGATATTAATAACGTTTTTATACATTATTTATATCAACAAAAAGTTTCATCATAGTCAATGCCTTCTTGTTGGTTATATCCTTGTGCAACTATCCTAGCTTTGTTTCTAGACACAATTCCATTTTCATCCATTTTATTACGAAAGACCCATTTTGTTCCAATTATAGTTTGACTCTTTGGTTGAGGAACTAATGTCCATACATCATTCCTAACAAATTAGTTTAACTCTTCTTGCATTGCAATTACCCAAGACTCATCTTTAATGGTTTCATTAATGTTTTTCGGTTCAATGGTTGACACGAAACAAAAGTAGTTGCTTTCATTTTGAACTTATGATCTTAGTGTTCTTTCGTTAATGTTGCCTATGACACCATCTAATGGATGACTTTTAGATTCTTTGACATTGACAAGTTCTTTGTTTAATAGTTCATCTTCCTTGTCATTACCTAAAATCTCTTGACTTTCTATTGCTTGGCTTTCAACTAAGTCATCATCTACCAAAGATGATGTCTTAGAGGGAGGTGGACTCTCGTCAAATTTTATGTTCAACGATTCCTCGACTCTTAAGGTATCTTTGTTCAAAACAATGTAAGCTTTACTATTTTGTGAATATCCAAGAAATACACCTTCATAAGACTTTGGGTCAAATTTGGTGATATAATCCTTGGTGTTAAGAATGAAACATTTACTCCTAAACACTCTAAAGTATCCTAATGTAGGCTTTTTACCTTTATATAGTTCATAAGGAGTTTTATTCAAAAATGGTATAATTAGGACTCGATTTAAAATGTACGTTGCTGTGTCAACGGCATTACACCAAAACTTTTGTGGAATGTTTTGTTCATTAAGTATTGTTCTACTCATCTCTTGCAATGTCCGGTTTTTACGTTCTACTACACCATTAGATTGAGGGGTACGTGGAGCCGAAAAGTTATAAGTAATACCATTTATATCACAAAAGTTTCCAAATTGAAATTCATTATCAAATTCACGACCGTGATCCGTTCTAATAGACACAATATTAGACCCTACTTGATTTTGAATTTTCTTACTTAGAATCTCAAATTTATTAAAAGCTTCATTTTTACTTTTCAAAACTTTTGTCCAAGTATATCTTGAGTAATCATCAACTATGACCAAAGTGTAGAAGTTACCTCCATAACTTTGTATAGCGGATGGACCAAATAAATCCATATGCAAAAGTTCTAGACACTAGATGTAGAAACAAAGTTTTTAGCCTTATGGCTACTATGGACTTGTTTACCGACTTTGCAAGCATCACAAAAGTGTTGGTCATATTTCAACTTAGGTAGGTTTCGAACTAAGTCTTTGGAGGAGAGGTTTTGAATTAGTCTCACGTTAGCGTGTCCTAAACGTCTATGCCATAAAGTTGAAGATTCATCTAATGAAGTAAGACAAAGTTTGTCTGTAGATGTTGGATCCATCTTCATGACGTATTCGTTGTTCCTAAGAACACCTTTGGCTATGGTTATACCATCTTTAAGTATTTTACTTCCGTTTTCACTAAAAAGGACATTATACTTATTACAACAAAATTGACTAATACTAAGAAGATTAAAACCTGAGTTATCAACATGAGCTACATCATCTATAAAAAGGGAGTCATGAGAGATTGTACCTTTTCCGATGATTTTGCTCTTAGCTTTACTACTAAACGTAACATTACCTCCATCACATTTGTGATAAGTAGTGAAGAGGCTTTTGTTACCCGTCATGTGCCTTGAACAACCGCTATCTTTAATCCATTCATCCGGTTCCAAACAAACTTTGAGGCACACCTATTTTACGAAAAACAATCAAACATTTGGTCCCCAATTTCTCATGGGTCCATTTTGGTTAAGCATACCATTAACTTGTTCCAAGTATGAAAGTAGAACAAAAGGGTTCCATGACATGTGATTTGGAGCTTGGTAATGTCCAGGAGTGTTTTGGTTCCAAACATGTTGGTAGTTTGGTCGAGTGTTGAAGTTGCTCTTTGGAAAGGGGCGTTTGGGAATTGAAGTCTTAGGTCTTGGTTGAGTAGTCTTAGCTCTAAATTCGTTTTTACTAAGTCCTACTCCAGTTTTAAATGCAGGTTTTGTTCCAATTTTATATGTGACTTTAACAAACTTTGAACGATCTGATGTGGAGGATGTTACTGCTGCAGTTTTGTTAGTCTCTTGTGCATTCTTTTCTTATTTCGTTTGACCCTTTGAAGTTTCTATTTTCATGAATCCTAGTCCTGTTTTATCAAAGGGTGACTTTTGAATTTTCATAATTTCATCCGCACAAGAAATGCTCTTATCGAACTTCTTAAACTTTGTGGTTTGTTTTATTATATCATTTTGAGTAATTTTAAGTTTCTCCACTTCAAGTTTAAGTTCTTCACATGATTTGCAAGACGTGTCAATACCTTTACTCTTTTCTAATCTCTTAGTTTTTTCTTTTAACTCATAAACTTCATTTTCTAAAAACTCCTTTTTAGTTTTCAAAACTTATTTTTGTTTATGATTTTTAAGCTCAATTCACAAAGTTTGTTATATTCTTTTTATAAGGTGTCATCATCAATAGAGGAGTAAGATGAGTCGGAGAGTACCTCATTTGAGTGGTGAGCCATGAGAGCAATATCATCATTCTTTGGCTCATCGTCATCTCCTTCATAGTCACTCCAAGCACCACCCACAAAAGCTTGTTGAGGTTTGCTCTTGGGTGGTTTTGGACATTCTCCTACAAGATAACTTGTGTCTCCACACCTATAGCATTTTCTTTCAACCTTTCCTTTCCTATCATCACGATCTTTTTGGAAAGTTTTCTTGTCATCTTTAGGTTGCCTTACAAACTTCCCTCTTCTACGAAAGAACTTCTTGAAGTCTCTAACGGCCATAGCATATTCCTCATCATCACTATCCGAAGTAGATTCTTCATCATCACTTGAATGGACTCTAGCTTTCAAGGCAATGGACTTAACTTTTTCTTTCTTGCCTCTAACTAGTTCCGAATCTTTTTCCATTAGCATTTCATGAACTTTGAGGTTTCCAATTATCTCGTCAAGTGACATGCTTGAAAGATCTTTGGATTCTTCAATTGCCGTCACTTTTGCTCTCCACTTCGGATGGAGTGCTCTAAGGAATTTCCTGACAAAATTCTTACTACAAAAAGATTCATCAAGTGCTTTAAGTGAAGTAATAATAGTGTTAAACATAGCAAATGCATTATCAATAATCTCATCTTCGGAAATAACAAATTGTTCATATTGTTGAACAAGAAGATCAATTTTGTTATCTTTAACTTGTGAGTTTCCTTGATGAGTGACTATTAAAGATTGCCAAATATCTTTGGCGGTTTTACACATAAAGACTCTTTCATATTCTTTCTTAGGCAAAGCATTGTAAAGCATCATTTTAGCTTCATTATTTTTAGCAATCAATTTCTTTTGATCATCATCTTTAATATTAGTAACTATATTATCACCATCAATGATTATATACCATAAATCTATATCTTTAGATTTTATGTAAATTTCAAAATGGTTTTTCCAATATATAAAACCATTTGCTTCAAAAAGTGGTGGTCTTTGCATAGATTGCCCTTCTTTGTAATTTTCAAAATCCATGGATCGTTTCAAGTTTTAAAACACAATATATTTTAAAAGCTTGAGTAACGTAGCTCTTGATGCCAATTGTGGAAAACTAGAAGGAGGGTTGAATAGTTTACCGTTTAAAATCTTTTTAACTTGTTTTATTATCTTTTGAAACTTTCCGTTTAATCAAAGATATATACATAAACACAATATATAACATGCAAGTAAAAAGAAAGAAACGATCAAACCATAACACGAGTATTTATCGCGGTTCGGCTACAAGGACTCTTTTTCCTTGCTCTACGTCCACGCCCCGAGTATCCAACTCGAGAGTTTCTTTCACTAGTCAACAAGCTCCTTTCACCGGTGGAGAAAACCTTATACACGTTTACCGACACTAAGCTAGATGTCGAGTTCTTTTACAAGGGTACAACCACTCCCGTTAGTTCTTTTACAAGGGTACAACAACTCCCGTCACACTTTGTATTTTGAGGACTAAAATACTAACCGATCACTACTGAAAATACACAATCAAATGAAGTGTAAACTACACAAGTCTGCACAATGCTAAGCTAACAAGTCTTGCAACGTTGTGTTGAATACTTGTAACTTTTTATGAACTCATGAATCTCTTTGCTACAAAAAGAAACTTCACATATGAGATGTTAAAGGGTTAGATGAAAGAATGAATGAATGTGTGAAAATATGATGTAGAGTGATAAGCCAAAAATCAAACTTGTAGCTTAGTATTTATAGCAAAACCTTCTGCAAGCCTGGCGGATACGGCGGAACCCTCAGATGGGTTCCGCCCGTGTACCCCCAGGGTTCCGCCGGGCTTGCAGTTGGTTTTGCAATAAATCTTGCAAACCAAACAATGTCACATCTCATCACACCTAGTCAAACACAAAACTTGTGCAAGCAAACATTTGGTTAGTCAAACACACTTTCTTTCCATAAATGTATATTGACAAATTTTGCCATAAATGTGATGTGACATTTCTAATTTAAGAAATAAAAAGTGTTGTGTTTTATGAAATGTAAAATGTAGCAAATGTCTAGTTATGCAAGTCTTTAATACTAAGATTATGATTTACTTAGAAACTAAAGTTTACATTTTGTCGTTAACAAAACTTAGCAAAGATCGTAAAATATAAATAACGTTTTTAGGCGATATTTGTATTAATAAAATTTGTGAACAATTGGGTAATTGAGCAACCAGAAAGAGGTCTCTTCTTCACTGATGAGTATGGGGATCCCGCCTTCCAAAGATGGGTTGATATTGATCTAGCAGGGATCAAAGCTATGTTGGGATACTTCCTTACTGCCAATCCCATTAGGAATGAAGCTAATGCCAGGTTCTGCCATGACCTGAAGATCAAAATACAAGAGCATCCTGATAAGCATGAATTGGAGTAAAAAAAGACAGAAACTTGAAGCCCTGGGTCTGAAGTTCTGAAGCCTGAGTGAATCTGCAACAACTATCTTTTGTTTACTTTGTTTTGTTTAGGATTGTAATAACGATCAATAATATTGATGTTTTGTTTAACATTCTGTGTCCTAAACATTACTTAGTAATTCAGCCAGTAGAGATAAATACCTTTGCTATCTCTCACTGAACCTAGAAACACTTAGGCTATTTGTATATCCAAATAGGGGGAGACTGTTGGGTCTGTTAAAAACCCAAACTCCTTAATCTAGGATTTGAACATAAAATACCCTAAGTGTTTAATATCCGTGAACACTCAACAAGTCACTGAATGCATAGTCTTTCAGTGAGTCATCCTCAAGATTCTCAGGGCGGATCTATGAAGAAAGATTCACCATTCAGTGAGGCAGTTCTCAGTGAATGATATCTGAGCCAAAGAAGAAGATGATGGACTCAGTGAGTGATGACAATAGCTCACTGAGTCCCCATGACTCCTCACTAACTAAGAAGACTAAGTGAACAAAGACTGAAGATATACAGACTGAAGTAAAGGCGGGATTAGGCGGGATAAGTTTGAATGGATAAGGGAGGGTCCTTATCAAGCAAAGGTCAACTTTCCCTGAAAGGGTATAAAATTAAGACGCATGTCAACACTGAAGACCAGAAAGCATCCCTGCTCTTTACTACTTATAGTCATTTATAACAGGGACAAAATACCTATGTATTTTGTCCAATGTAGGCTGATGTAATCCTTGTCTTTTAGTCTTTGTCTCCTAGGCATTTGTAAGAATCTACTTGTGTATAAATAGAGAACTAGCAGGGTCCCCGCGCGATGCAGCTGCGGGCACCCCGTAATTTAATTTTTTCGGCTAATAATTTATTTTATTTATACGTTTTTTTGCAATAGCTTTACTGATTAGTTTTTTATGGTAATAGTTTGATGAAACTTTGCTTAGTTTGTATTATTCTATTTATTATTTATTTATTTATTTTTTGTTTAGTAGTTTGCTTGGTTTGTACAATATGTGAACATATTTTAGGTTATTATGTTCTTTTTTAGGATATCAAAAATTTCGTTTAGCTCGTGTCCGTTCGGGCTTGAGCCCGTTTGATCCGTGCCCGTTCGGGCTCGAGCCCATTTGGCTCATTTCTCGTTTGGGCTTGAATATTTGTATAATATGCTTTATTATTTGTATTAGTGATATTTAATGCAGAAATTGTGTTTAAGTTGGTTGTACAATATGCTTGATAATTTGTATTTCTTATGTAAGGAGTGTTTTAATAAGTGCATTAATTGTATTTATTGACCAATTAATTAATTGTATTTGATGTACATAATAATTTATTTATTGTATTTAATGTTAGTATTAATTGTATGTTAGAATCAAATATGAGAGGAATTTCTATAAGTAGCATTGGTTGTTGTACTTATAGCTTTAGAAGTTGTATTGCTTAATTTTAAGTATTTCTATTAATAGTAGGCCTTTCTCCATTATAAGATAGTTAGATAAGTGGGAGAGGTAAAGATTAAGTTTATGCACTAAATGCTTAGACATTCACAAACCAAATCTTTACTCTCTCCAAAAAACAACGCAATCCCTAAGATAGCTCAGTTGGATCTTAGGTGTCACTTAAACTTAGTTTGAGTTTCATGAGGAGTTTATACCATACTTGTCATTTCAATCCCAAGTGTTGTTCCGCAAATACTTGGGTATAATTCTTTTGATTAATTTCTAATAAAGAATTAAACGTTGAAAAAACGTGTATCTTATCTTTTACGTTTATTTGCTTTTGTTATTAATCAATACATCGCTATATCATGGAACTTGGTTAGATTAACTTTGTAGTTAAGATTATCCAAGTGAAAGGGTCCAACATATTGGCAAATTGCATCACTGGAAATAACATGAATTGGCCTCCTGAATGGTACCTATCTCATCATGCTTTGCAACAATATCCAGTATCGGTGATCAATGTAAATTGGAAAGATAAACTAGTATCGCTGTCAAACAATGGGACAGAAATGGAGTTTTCTACTAGCCATGTTTGGAAAGATCTAAAAATTCTATATTGTAAGATCTTAAAAGTCAAAGAATTTTCTATTGTAAAGAATGTAGAGGGTGTTTGGCAGATCAAGTAACAGAGGTAATTGATACGTAGGAATCGCACCAGGCTTTACCTCTCAAGGGATCTTGAGAAGCTTACAACCCCCACCAGGCAGTGTACCTGATCGTTGTAGTATAGTATAGTGACAAGTACCGGGGGATTGATCGTTCAGCTAGGAATAGTGTCGCTAGGATTAGAAAACCTAAATACTAGTTCTAAAGGTGAGGGATGATTCTTTTTTTATTTTTATATTTTTTTAAAAAGCAAGTAAAAATCTCGGGTTTGAAGGATTTGGGCGGAATTAGTTGCTAGTCAACTAACCCAATACTAAAGATGCAATCAAAATAAAATACTAGAAATGAAAATAAACTAAATTATACTAAGGTTGTGAGCAATAAGTGGAGAAAATGTGTTTACTTAGATTTCACTACTCCCTAGATATCTTTTACACGTTAATTACTTGTTATAGTTGCGTGGATGACGGATTGTATTCCTTAATACCATTCATGGGGTGGCGCACTTAATTCCCCAATCCTATGAGTGCCTACTTCACTCCTATGTCGAGCCGGCTAAGAAGCTCCTAACATGGGATCATTAGAATTTACTCATGCATTAAATACAACCAATAAAACCTAGTGCACGTCAGTTCATTTTTCCTAAGACGTTCAAGCATGCTACCATTTGGAGATCTGCCAGTTTTCTTAAGCCTAACATCGAATTCATTCATCCAATACAACTATAAACAAGTAATCAACACATAATTAACATCTAGGTTTCATTAGATCCAAGCAAACACAAAATAGATCTAGCCTAGCATGATGGAATTAAGACAAGAACAAGATATAGACAACCAACACATAGACATATTGATTGAATTAAAATAATACTTATCTCAATTACACATGAAATGGATCAATGGCTTAGAACCCTTGAAAAACCTGTAAAATTCGTACCAAGTTCGTACTTAGGGTTTCTCCAAAACTTCTCTCTTTTTAATGTGAAAATTAGAAAACTATATATAGGAAATAGGGTCTGACGGCGTCAAGACAAATTTTGTGACGCCGTCATCTCGCCGCCAAAATATTTCTCGGACTGCCTTGATCTACTTTTGACGCCATCATGTGTTAGCATTTTCCAGGCCGTCATGCATTTTACTCTTGACGCCCTACTTCGTGACGCCGTCAATTCTGTACTGGGTCGTCATGAAAATTACTCTTGACGCCGTCAGAAATTTCTTCTTGACGCCGTCACCTACTGTTCCCAGCAAGGAAAATTAAGACTTTGGCGTTTTCTTCACTTTTATGCTCCAAAAACGTCCGAATTGCTTCCTTTTCCAGATTTCACTCCCAAAGTACCTAAAATCACAAAAGGAACGGTTCATTTTTCGCCTCATCATATACCCTTACACTTGAGATTTGCTTGTCCTCAAGCAAATGCGCTTTTATTCTACTCAAAATACAAGTTAGGGGTCATTTAACACTAATATAAAAGTAATTACAGCAAATAATCGTTCCACTAAAGACCAATAGACAAGCACAGAGGTCATACACAAGCACCTCACAAATAGTGTTTAAATACTCACATCTCTCGGGTGTAATAAAGTATAAATTACAATATGGAAACGAAAGATATCTCTCACTACCTGTCATAGCAAAATAGATTACCATAGGCTTGGGAAAGGATCAAACCTCCACCACATGGCGTAAGCACCTAGGATAAACTATCAAAGAGGTCTTTTAAAGGGTTGTAACGTTAGGTGTAGGGATATGAAATACACCGTTTTGTTGGATAAAGGAAGTTTTACTGGTGGCGAGTTAACAATCTTGGTTAATTACATGTACAATATGGCGTTGCTAAGCCAAGACTAGACTCGACTTAAGCTAATAAATGAAAAAATAACAAAAACATAAAATGAACATAGAATGAAAGGGATGGTAGTCCGTATGTTTTTTCTCTTTTCTTTTTCTTTATTTTATTTTATTTTTTTTTTTTTTTTTTTTTTTTGCATACACTCTTACCCTACCATCCAAAATAATACATCATAGGGGATGAAAATTCCCCTTACACTTGAATTTTTACATACTTTACAATAAACTAATCTAATGACTCGAATTAAGAAAATCAAAACACTTTGAGTACTTTTAAGATTAACGCACATATGGGGGTAATAAAATGATGTTCTTCCCCATTACTCCATAAATAAGTACTTTACCCATGAGTCCCAATCGTCCCAAAACAATATGTACAAGGATATGACTCGACTTAGCAACCATGTAATCAATTAGATAGTTAACTTAGGGTTTAACAAATAACAATAATGCACTAAAGATGAGTGCATACATGGAAGGCTAAGGCGATTTGGGTGTACATTTAAGTGGGGTGTAACAAATTCTTCCTTTAAGTAAGATGCTTAAAGTTAGAAACGAAAAGATAGGCTCGGAGTGGTGTACTAGGGGTTTCGTGTACTAAAAATGAGTACAACGCTAAGGGTGTGGGAAAAATTAGTTGACTTAACTAGCCAAGTAATATGACTTAAATGGTCAAGTAATTATAATACGGGTTTAACACAAGGGTGATCGTAATGCCTCTTATCATGTAGTAAATCCTACCACACGAATGTAGTCTCACTAGCAGTCTCGGGATGCATCACTAATGCAAGTTCTAGAATCTAAATGCTACCGGTACACTCATAAGCACTAATAGTAAATGCTTTTCCTATCAAATCTAAAGGCGAACCTCACATATTTGGGTGGAAAATTTTTCTGAAAGTACGGTTATGTGCTAGTCATACAATCTCCTATCCATGAGACGCTTGCTATGGCTAAAGTTTCACTCCTAAATGTTGTGAAAAATTTTAAATTTGGCGCTAAAATTACACTAACAAGTATTTCTCATAGTTTTATTACACATCTACCATTAAACAAAACAAACTCAAGCGAAAGTGCATATGTAAGTTATCATCTTTTTACTCTCCCCTTACACTTAAGATGAACATTGTCCCCAATGTTCAAGTAAAGAATGTAAAGGTTAAAAAGTAAAAAGAATGAAATCAAATACTCCCGTGATTCGCTCGGTATGGATAATAAGGTGGCCAGGTTAAATCTTCCTCCAAGAAAATGAACAATCAAAGCTTCCCTTCCAGAATATAAATCATCTTCTTGTCATACATAACCTGTAAATCCTGAGAAAACAGACAAAACAACCTCGCGTAAAATCGGCGGCATCCTATATAAGTTACTAAATCCTAGAAAACAAGATAAGATATAATGCTTGTGGAATGAAGTTTGCAGATCTTCTGGAGATTATAAAACTTAATAATTCACAAAAACCATAAGACTCCGTTAGAAAAACAAAACTGGTAAAATTTCCAGATTTTTACACGTGACGCCGTCAAGAATTAATTCATGACGCCGTCAGAAGTGACCTGCAGAAATTCTTATGTTAAGTTTCCAGAAAATTTCTGGAAAAACTTGGTCCTACTTCCTGGAAAATCCTGCAAAACTTCATTATGACTCAATACAAGCATTTGACTCTAACAAATACGAATATACATGTTCATTTAATATTGTGGAGAATCATGATCGGTTTGTTTCTTAAAAACATATTTGGGGTTTCCCCTTACACTTATCTTTTGCAAAAATACTTTTAGGTGGAGTTAAGACTAGGCCAAAACAACAAAGTAAAGTATTTCCACTATTTAGTTTAGAAACATGATCAACCAACAATAAAAATAAAGCATGCATACGGAAGCAAATATCAAACAAACAAAATAAAATCACACAAAACATGGGTTGCCTCCCAAGAAGCGATTTTCTTTATTTACGAGTCTTGTAGCTAGACTCAAGGTCATAGGTTACTCCGTGACCTCATCATTGGTTCCACACTCTAGGTCGTCTTCTAAACTAGTATCGCTTTCATAGTGTAAGTATCTCGGGTCTTCGAACTCGAAGATATCTTTTCGATACTTAGAACCAAGCTTACTAACATCCTTAAAGAATCCACATGATAAATCAGAAGTGTTCTTACACCCTCTCCGAACATCTTCATCGCACAAAATAAGTTGGGAACTTATCTTATCAAGCCCGTCACAATCGATTTCCTTAAGGTCTCTTCTCTTGTATGGCGTTTGGTATGAAACCCTCCTAATTCCATCAGCGAAGGTCATAATTCCGTTCCGGTCATCAATTATCAGATTAGTGATCTCGCAAAAGGGCGCCCCAAAAATAATTTGTGATAATCTAGGGTCGACATAGTCTTCGATTGTGTCCACGATCGTAAATTCCATAGTAAATGCCATATTTCCTACAAACACCTGGATTTCATGATCCTTACCAACCACTTTCTCTCCCTTGTAAATCATTCCCCATCTGCAGATATTGTTATAATGGAATAATGACATAAAATTCTTCGGCAGGAATACGTTAATGTAGATGTTATCGAAGTACTTATGACCGATCATGCAGGGGATTTTGAGATTATTCGGATCACGCCATCTTATCTTCCCCGACTCTCCATCCTTCGACCCATAAAGATTCCCCTCAAGGGAAGGACGATACTCGTACACCTCCTCATTACCCCTACGAAAAATTACCTTCTTAACACCATTGGTGAATAATGCACTACCATCTTTCTCATCAAGGATCACTCCCGATTCATTGATAAATGGTTTCCCAAGAACAAGGTTGGTTAACGTTTGATTGGTGAGAGGGTCCACGTCATCGACCACGGTGAGGTCAGTATTGTAAATAAGCTCTCCAATCCTGATTGATAAATTTTTCATTACTCTCTCGCACGCAATGCGTTCTGGGAAGGCTTCGCGGTATAAGGAAAGGGGGATTATGTTGACTGGGAAGCTAGGATCTATATGACTATCGGTTAAGAGCTTTTCCTTAAGGGTGCAGGAGATCTTGAAAACTTTAGGGTTACATTCCTTAGTCCTATCGCTACTCCCACTAGTAACATCCTCCATTTTTCTCTCGGGTTCCTCTATAATAGATTTACCCAAAATGGTTGGATTTCTCTCATGCTCTTCCGATCTCTCTTTCCCTTCATCCGATTTGCCAGATTCTCGCGCGGTGTACTGCTCGGATGAGTTGGTAGGTTTTCTGGCCGAATTGTGGTCAACCCTTAAGGTCTCATCTTTAGCTGTATGACCAGATTTGTTAGTCTGTTGCTGGGTTGGGTTGGGTGTAAAAGCAGATATCGTGGTGATGGTGTTTACGAAATGGACTGGTCCTAGGGGGTTGACAGGTTCTTTTCCTTTAGGGGATAGATGTTTGAATAACTTGCTAGGACTTTTTATTTTCACAGGGGAGGTTGATGGACTCATGACGGTAACAGACTTAAACTCATCAACGTGAATGGGTTTATTAACAACATGCTCTTTGATAGCAGTTAACAGATTACAAATCTTGTTGTTCATATCAGCCTGCTGTTGTCTAAATTTAGCCTCGAGCGTAGAGAGCTGTAATTCTTGAGATAGAATGAATTTTTTTAGAGCATCTTCACAGCTTTGCCTAGGAATGCCTTGTGATGGAAAATGCTCGGACCAAGTGAGTGGTGAGGAGTCATTGAAAGATACGCTCCGCGTTTGGTACCCTCTGAAATTAGGTTTATCCTTCCATGCCTCATAGGCCTCGCCAGAAGTTCGAGGACCTTGACCCACGTGTGACGACGTGAATTCGTTATATGCACGTTTTGGAAGCTCCATGCAGTTATGAGTCTCGTGAGGGCCATTACATAATTTGCATGTAGAAGCGATTCTGCTTACTTGGCTTGAGGATTTTTGAGCTTCGTAAGATTTCATGAGAGACTTGATTCGACCTTCAAGTTCCATGATCCTACGGTCGGGAGTGCTAGAATTGTTCGAAGGCAAAGATATTGCCTTGACCGTTTTGTTCAAATCACGGGGATCATTCCAACTTTCGTTGTCATAGAGAGCAAGATCTTCTATTAGTTCCCATGATTGTTCCGCACTTAGATCACGTAGCTTACCACCGGCCGATTGGTCAATGGCTCGCCTCGTGGAGAGATCGATATGGTCATAAAAGATTTGGACTTGGAGCCAAAGATCTATGCCATGATGAGGGACTTTTTGGAGTAAGTCCTTGAAACGAGTCCATGCTTCATAAAGAGATTCATTTTGACGTTGTTGGAACATCAAGATGTCATTTCTAAGCTTAGTAGTTCTCCCCGGTGGGAAAAATTGAGCAAGGAAACGAGTGGTGAGATCATCCCATGTGGTGATGGATCCCGCGGGTAAACGCTCAAGCCATTGACTAGCTTGATCCCGTAGAGAGAATTGGAATAGGCGTAATCGGGTTGTCTCTCTAGTTTCAACACCTAGGTCTATGGAATCTACGATTTTTAGGAAGTCCTTAAGATGTTGATTTGGATCTTCGGAACGAAGTTCATGGAATGCACATCCGCTTTGCACCAACTGGATGGTGTCGGATCGCAAGGGGGTCACATTGGCTCCGGTGAGCTCAATGGTATTTCGGTAGCCTTGGTGGCTAGGTCGGGAATACTCTCCTAAGGTTCAGGGCCTAAGAGGTTCTAGTGGTGGGTTTTGTTGTAGTGGGATGACGGGTTCAAGGATGTTCCCATCGTCCATGATGTCGGGTGGTGAAGAGTTACGAACAAAAACACAAAGAAATAAGATAGACTAAAGAAAATCTAAAAATAAAAATAAAATCTCACTAGAAAGGAATCTAGCAAGTAGACCTAATAAAAAGAGATTCTAACCTAGACAATAACTATTCCCCGGGCTGCGGCGCCAAAAACTTGATACGTGAAAATCGCACCAGGCTTTACCTCTCAAGGGATCTTGAGAAGCTTACAACCCCTACCAGGCAGTGTACCTGATCGTTGTAGTATAGTATAGTGACAAGTACCGGGGGATTGATCGTTCAGCTAGGAATAGTGTCGCTAGGATTAGAAAACCTAAATACTAGTTCTAAAGGTGAGGGATGATTCTTTTTTTATTTTTATATTTTTTTAGAAAGCAAGTAAAAATCTCGGGTTTGAAGGATTTGGGCGGAATTAGTTGCTAGTCAACTAACCTAATACTAAAGATGCAATCAAAATAAAATACTAGAAATGAAAATAAACTAAATTATACTAAGGTTGTGAGCAATAAGTGGAGAAAATGTGTTTACTTAGATTTCACTACTCCCTAGATATCTTTTACACGTTAATTACTTGTTATAGTTGCGTGGATGACGGATTGTATTCCTTAATACCATTCATGGGGTGGCGCACTTAATTCCCCAATCCTATGAGTGCCTACTTCACTCCTATGTCGAGCCGGATAAGAAGCTCCTAACATGGGATCATTAGAATTTACTCATGCATTAAATACAACCAATAAAACCTAGTGCACATCAGTTCATGTTTCCTAAGACGTTCAAGCATGTTACCATTTGGAGATCTACCAGTTTTCTTAAGCCTAACATCGAGTTCATTCATCCAATACAACTATAAACAAGTAATCAACACATAATTAACATCTAGGTTTCATTAGATCCAAGCAAACACAAGATAGATCTAGCCTAACATGATGGAATTAAGACAAGAACAAGATATAGACAACCAACACATAGACATATTGATTGAATTAAAAGAATACTTATCTCAATTACACATGAAATGGATCAAGGGCTTAGAACCCTTGAAAAACCTGTAAAATTCGTACCAAGTTCGTACTTAGGGTTTCTCCAAAACTTCTCTCTTTTTAATGTGAAAATTAGAAAACTATATATAGGAAATAGGGTCTGACGGCGTCAAGACAAATTTTGTGACGCCGCCATCTCGCCGCCAAAATACTTCTCGGACTGCCTTGATCTACTTTTGACGTCGTCATGTGTTAGCATTTTCCAGGCTGTCATGCATTTTACTCTTGACGCCCTACTTCGTGACGCCGTCAATTTTGTACTGGGTCGTCATGGAAATTACTCTTGACGCCGTCAGAAATTTCTTCTTGACGCCGTCACCTACTGTTCCCAGCAAGGAAAATTAAGACTTTGGCGTTTTCTTCACTTTTATGCTCCAAAAACGTCCGAATTGCTTTCTTTTCCAGATTTCACTCCCAAAGTACCTAAAATCACAAAAGGAACGATTTAGGGCAATATTTGATCAAATAAATTCAATTCCGGGCTTAAATGACCCCCTAAAAACGGTTCATTTTTCGCCTCATCAGTAATATATTCCACATTTTCACTAAATAGAAATGAATGAGTGACCTAAACTCATACCTAATTTTTGTGCCTAAAAGTATGTGGCATTAGCTCATTGTTTTATGATGAACTGCCCTCAAGTTTAGGCATACGATTAGGCTTCCCAATCATTTCTCTTCACTAAATCATACAACCAAGTTAAAACTATTTTTGTCACACAATACATCATCCCAAAATATCAACACATTTCTAAAACTTCAAAAACTTGTACTCGATTAACCACTTCAACATTAAACCTTCATCTGGATGAACTAATAAGCAACAACTGATCAACTATACATGTAAACTCAAAATATGGAATGCAATGCAGTTAGTATAATATGCAATGCATTAACAAAATATGCAAAGCAATTCATTAAACTCGCCTAGTAAAAAAACACCACCTAGTTTCCCACAAATCTTGGTCCTCTTAGACCTAGTACGCATTTAGTGATTTTAACATCACTTCTTGGTTTCCTAACACTTGTTGAAGGTGTCAAAAACCCAAAGTCCTTGCTCCCACATTCACAGAACCCACATCTACTTTGACATTCATAGAACCACCCTCTCTAATGACAATACTAGTAGGCTTGGTAGAACCGGTTTTTTCTTGTTAACATCCTCATCATCGTCAACCATGATTAATTTTCCATTTTGTCTTCCCTAATTCTGCCTCACCCCCACCCACAACCTTTCTTTTCAAGGGTACACCTTTTTTTTTTTAATCCATCCTAAGTTTGGTTGTTATCAACCCTTTTCTTTTTATGTCTAGTCATAAAAGAAGTTGAACTACTAGAGCAACGCAAGCTAGCATCTTCTTTTACGCATCCCACAAGCTCTCCACATGTACCCTCTAAATCAATATTTTTAAAATAATACTCAGCTAGCCTCTGTTTCTTGTGAGCAACAAACAAATCTATGGAACCATTCCTTGAAGCCAGTTCCAACAATGTATGCGTATCATTGTCTCTATGAATCAACTTCAAACCTTGTTCTAATGATTTGTCAGGCAAAAAAAAGAATAATGCCCATTTTTCTTCCTTAATGTATGCCAACATATGATCCAGGCCAATACTAAATACACGTCTATCATGAATAAAGGCAAAAAGTTTAGAAACAGACCCTTGTACATACCTTAATGAACTAAATTCAAATAATCCATTATTGTATATGTTGAAAACAACATCATCCTAATAATCCATTACACCTGCCACAATTTACATTCAAACATCAAGACCCTAAATCTATAACACAAACTCCAAAAACAGTATTTACGTCATACGAGCTTGAATACTTTTTATCCTTTTTCCCTGCCCTTTCCTTTATTAACCGTTTAAACAACTCTCCAAGATTTGTTATCCTGCCATCTAGATTATCACAAATCATGTCCAGATTTTCACCTGTGGTGTTCTTACATCCCCTATATTTTTTTCACTATCATCTACACTCACTTTTCTTTTTCTCTTGTCATCTATAAAGATAGATAAAAGGAAATCAATAGAGGGACACACTAATATATGCATAATAGTGGTATATAGCCATTTCTAGACGTAACTACTATTTCATACTCAACTAAACTATCTGATCCAGACCCATTTAAGGGAAATGAAATCAATGGTATGTTTGGCTTAGTAAGGGAAATGTAGTCATAATCTAGGATATCCTTAGTTGCTATGCTGATATAGGTGATTTAGTATTCTTAGTTGGAATGCTATGTTTACCATCCAATTTACATGCAACATTTTTAAAAATTACATTGTTTTAACAAGAAAAACGACAAATTTACCTCTTTCGTATTATGCCCTTCACAGTGTTTTCTCATGATTGCATCATAACATCACTAAAGTTGAGTTTACTCTGATACATACTTTTTTTACATCATATTGTTGGGTGTTTCTATAATTAACTAACCAATTAGTTATAGATTCAACAATGGTTTGATTTAATTCTTCAATAAAAAATATTTCACTATGCATTCATAAGTTCTGTAGAACCGTAGGGGGTGAATACGGTCTTTTCGGCTTCTTCAAAGTTAATTGAATTCAAGCCTTAATAATCAACAAGTGGTTGTACAACAATTATAACAACCACGATCACAACCAATGTATATAAAGCAAGTAAAGAGACACCACAATATATACTGGTTCGGGATGGGGGGTTTATACCATCCGTACGTCCAGTTGCGAATACACGACACGCTATTATTCCACAAGTATAATCATTTCGGTGGACTATAAACCAATACAACTTCACTCCACCGATATGCACAAAGATCGGCGCTCACTAAGAAGAGTTACTCCTAACGGTATTCCGCCCTCTAAAACCACCCTAAAGAATCTCGTAATTCGACTTACCACTAAGACCACAAAGAACTTGCCCTGGAAGTATCAAGCCCCAGCTAGATCACCATTGATATAGGCTTGGTCACAAAGACACAATACTTCCCTTATAACCAAATCGAATAATAGAATGTTTGATTGTTCAATCAATCCCTAACCTAACCTAGTGGCTCGATTATAATAGAAATGGTATAGAGAAGAAGACCCTCGATATAATTCACAAGAGTGGATTAAGTTCTTCTGAATCTTCCCTTGGGAAGAATGTTTTCTTTCAAGAATGATAAGAGAGAAATATTAAAAACACAAGATAGTAGACTTAAAGGGTAGAGAGAAAAGAAATTAAAGAGAAAGAATGAATGGCAAAGGGTGAGGAATACAATAGGCAAGGGGGTATTTATAGGCCAAAATCCCAAAGGAGTGAAAAATATATCCGAGGCTAGCACGATGCCCGCGTGCTAGAGCGTTGGCAGCTTACCCGAATCTCGATACACTTTTTCGGGATTCTGGTCTTTAAATACCCGACCTTACTGAACCCCCAATTGTACTTTACACTTTGACCTTTTTCATTATTCTCATACTAAAGGTAAACCAACTCAAATAGCCATTTAATAAAATCATTTGTGAAGTGTTTAAAATAATATTTTTGATTGGAAAGAAAGTGTGGATGTTGAGAGAAGAAAGAGAGAGAAAAGATTTGAATTTCAAATTCAAATTATGTAGGTTGGTTAGAATCTAACCATGGTTAGGTTGAGTGAGTTGGCATGGTTAGGATGAGAGAATATGCCAAGAAATATTCCAAGTATTGAGAAGATGGTATGGGTGTTAGTTAGAATGGTGATGTCATGGGGAGCCTTAGATTTCGAATTCAAAATTGAAATTTGAATATTGAAAGTGATTGAGTTGGCAAGGAGTGTGAGGGAAGGATTGTGAGTGTGTGTGTGTATGTGTGTGTGTGTGTGTGTGATAGATAGAGAGAGAGAGAGAGAGAGAGAGAGAGAGAGAGAGAGAGAGAGAGATTTGAGTTTCAAATACAGAGAGAGAGAGAGTGTGTGTGTGTGTAATTGAGAGTAAGAAGTGTATAAAGTAAGCTTTGAATATGTGTGTGTGTGTGTGTGTATGTGTGTGTGTGAAATTCAAATTCAAAATGAAATGTGTGTGAGTGGTGAAGTGGGGAAGAGAGCCAATAGTGAATATATGGATGAGAATGTTTTGATGTGAGAGAAGAAAGGAATGTTGGGAGACAAAGTACAATAAAGGTACATTGTGTAAGGGAATATTAAGAGGAATGTTGAGAATGTGAATTGGCATTTAGAAGAATAAGATTTAGGAAGAATTTGAAATGGTTTAAGGTTTATTTGATAAAGATGATAGTCAAAGAATTGATTAAGGGATAATCATATTGTCATTAAGGAAGATGAGAATTATAAAATAATGATTATGGGATGCATTTGAAAAAATGCAAAGGATAATCAATTTCCAGATAACACAACCTCAAAAAGTCGTTATGACCTAATCCATGATTAACCACTACTATACGTGATCACTAATCATCTTGATACAAACAAGCAAAGTGTTTTGCATCACAAGTAAAGCATATCCCATAACGGGAGGCTTACTCAAAGAGACCTTTGACTTTTTTTGAGCAATAAAGGAATAAACTCGTTACGTGATTAGAGAAGACGTAAATCCGGATTATGGTCATATGAATACTTTCACTTGATGTTATATGAAAGATATGAATCTCCTAAGTTTGGAAACGCCTTGACTAGAGGCATTTGATAAAATACTTGAGTCGGTGTTTCTTCAAAAACGGAGGTCGTGATTTTGAATCCTTTTAAGTCTAAAACTCGTGACAAGTATTCCTAATAACGCTATTATCATATTCATACCTGTAATGAAAGATCCACATTTGTCGGGTAAGGGGGAAGCCGACTTTCAAAAATCGATACGCCCCAAACTCCAAGGCTGGCGCGCTGGCCACGTGCTGGAGCGCCAGCAGCCCACCAGACCCAGTTTGCGGTCGTTTTGGTTTTTTGCTAACGTTTGTCATTTTATGTGTTGCGAAGTTTTATTTGTTATCATTAAAATATAAATGAGACCTAATCAATGTTGCACCAACAAGTTCCACTACTCAAATTTTGAAAACATAATAATCAAATTGATGTATTTTTTTAATAATTTAAAATGATTTCATATATAAGCTTAGATGTAAAACAATGTCATATTCAATTTCCTCAAATTTAATTGATAAACCGATTTCACTCTGCTTTGAAATTGAGGAGATGGCATTTTTTTTATCTGAAAATCGCATATTCTTTTCAAATATATCATCCACCCGAAACATTAATCGTATGCATTGGTGTTCGGTGTTCGACATATAATTAGTGCGTCATGTCACGAGTAAAACCATAGTACCAGTTTAGATTATTTTTCATAGTGACTATTAAATCAATGATGCCTTTAACAATAGAAGGGGGGGAAATAGAAACGATGTTTATAGTAAAACCTATATAAATTAATACCCGATAAAATTAATAATTGGTTCAGTTCTAATTTTGGAACAATATAAATTTGAACCCCAATCGATATAATAATAAAATAATAATTTTTTGAAATCAAAATGTATATATATATTGGTCACAATGAAACAATATAATTACTAAAAAATTCCACAATTTATTCAATGTTTTGAACCTTGTAACATTCGTTAGTATATTTATTAATTTCTTCAATGACTTGAATTCATAAAATATTAATTGAAACTTATTTTTTAATTCATTTTCCATCTCTAACTAGTATATATTGTAACTAGCATATTAGACTTGAAAATTTAAAAGCATACGTAAAACATTTTTAAATTAATAAATTCTTAATTTATCGATATATAATATCTCACTAAATTAATACAATATCCCGGGTTCCAACATTATATATTTACTGAGGTTTTACTGTAATTATTTTGTGGGAAATTGAAATGAGAAACTAGGAATGACACTAATGTAACAAAAACTAAAAGTTTAAAGGAAAGAAAGATTTGCATTTGAAAGTAGAGAGTTATTTAAGAATGGTATATTAATAAATAAGGTTTTTTCTAACAATTAAATATGTGTTGTATAAGCTTTTTATAATTAAAAATATTTTCAAGTATGAACTTACTTAATATTAATACATACTTTATTGAAACTCACTTACCTTAATTATATATGTTTAAATTTTATATTTATAGAAATGATTAATTCATACTCCCTCCGTCCCAAAATTATAGTCCCCTATTGACTTTTCCGGTCTTTCTTTCTCAACTTTGACTATAAATATTTTTGTTTGTGTTATGCAATTTTTTATAAAAATTATACCAAATGAAAATACATTTAAAACTCAATTCATTCATATATTTTGTATCAAGTATTATGTAATATAAATAAAAATACTTAAGGTCAAAGTTGAAAGGTAGAGACCGAAAAAGTCAATAGAGGACAATAATTTTGGGACGGATGTAGTATTTGGAAACGCCTTAACTAAGGAAAGCTTAAACAACACTCTTAAGGTTGTAGTTTGAAAACCCCAAATAATAATTCAAAATGTTGAGTTAGTTAATAAATACTGGGCAAATGAACTAATGAGATTCGTAGGTATATATTTAGGTCAATTTAATTAGGGATAATGATCCTGATGTTGTTGCAGCTAATTTTACCTGCTGTTATGCCTATTTCATGTTTGCCAGCTCATTTTGACCATGTAATTATGGTCGAACTTATTGCTCAATGGTTTCCCAATAGCTCATGAGTTGATGTTTTAACAAAATGTATTTCAAAAGTGTGTTTCAACTTATACATGAAGTGTTACTTGTAGTTTTTCTTGCAAAAAAATATGTTGAGGCAGAGAAAATTCCTGATGCAAACAGCAAGGGTAATATGCCCATTTAATTATGTCTAACTATCACTTCTCAATGGTTTAATATACACATGATTAACAAACAAGTGTGGTTTAATGTTGTATTGATCACTTTCATTTCATAGATGTCAATACGTGCAAATCCAACACATAGTTTCACAAAAAGTTAAATATTCAAGATAAGGTAAACTAATACGGAATACATTTATGAAAATTAAACTGATAGTTAATGTACCAAAAAGGCTTTAAAGATGAGTCCTTATTTTGGTCAAAGATGCTAGCTCTTTAAAGAGGAGTTAAAGGTATAGAGAAAAATAATCTTCACATATAAATTAAATGAATGAAATAAATACGAATAATGCTCAATTACTCATTCACGTGTTATGCAATCATGTCATATTAATAGTTGGACTGCTAAGCAAATGTACCGATCAACAAATTCACAATTTATCGACTTCAAAGAATGAAAAAGTAAAAAACAGTCATCAATTGTCTATGTTTATAAACTTAGAAATAATAGAATAGAAAATTCCATTATTCATAGCAGTAATGTTATTCTCTAGTAAATTAAAATGCACCCAACGGGCTAAATCCGAAACGAACCGAACAAACCCGGCCCGAATCAAAAACCGAAATTGACAAAAACGAGAACCGAAGTTAAGAGAGCGAAACCGAAACCGACCGAAGTTATGAGAGAAACCGATTAGATAGTTCATGTGTATTTTGCCTTGTTTTGACTCGACCCAACCCGAACTGACTTGAGAAAACCAAAACTAGAAAGTAATTATATAAAACTAAAAACCGAAGCAAATTAGGTTGTTCAGTTCAGCACGGTTGATTCTGCTCGGCCCTACTACATAATCAAGATCATTTCAAAATGTCTTATTATTCCATCTTTAGAGTAAACTTAGACAACGTATTAAAAAGATTCAATAGCATTGGGAAAAAAGGAAGACTGCTACACATTTGACACAATTAACTAAAAATTAAAAATTAAAAAAACAATTAGTCACACCCGGTGGGACTCGAACCCACAATCGCCTGATTAGAAGTCAGACGCCTTATCCATTAGGCCACGGGTGCTTCCTTGTTGAATTGATGTTAGTTAAAAGATATATACGATTAAATTCTGCTCATTTAAGCAATGGGTTGATCCATCTTAAGAAATAGACTTAAAGATCAATGGGCTTGCTTCAGATCATTCAATAAAGGGATGAATAATTGAGTAAAATCAGTAATCGTTGAATAAAGCCCAATATGTGCACAGCCATCAATTTAGGTAAGTTATTGCTTGTATTCTTTTTTTCTGAAAATCCATCTTTATATCTATTCACGAGCCTTCAAAAAGTTTATAATTAGCTATCACTTAATAACTTTTTTATCTTTTGTATATTTGACTTTGATTGTGTTAACTTAATTTTATTTTCCTTTCACATTTTTGGTCAAGAAAATTTCAAGATATTATTGAAAATTATTGGGATTTTGTACGTGAAGGCCACACAAGTTTTAACTTTCTTTCAATGAGGCCGTCCATTTATGAAAAGTAACTTATAGGTTGTTCAAGTATATTTCCTTTTTCATTTATACAAAATCCGTCCAAAATTACACCAAAAAATTGTATATTGACGAATGCCCCATCTGAAAATTTGAAAATTATAACAAATTAAATTATAAATATGTAATGTCTATTTGATATATCAATGAAATTTTATTCAATAAACACTTTATATTGCCGGATTTAGTATAAACGAAAAGGGAAATACACTTGAACGGCCTATAAGATCATTTTCATAAATGAGCGGCCTTAATGAAAAATTGTTAAAAGTTGGGTGACCTCCATTTACAAAATCCCAAAATTATATATCCTAACTATTGAATAAAAATCGAAATAAAATTTACGCTGAATATGATTATACCTAGAGCATGTTACATATATTGCTCATTATGGTATATGCTAAAATAATGAAATAGGTCTTCAACATAGATACGAAATAAAGATGTAAATGTATCGTGTATAAGATCACTTGCTATGGTGGTTGGCTTCGGTTGGCGTAGGGTGTCTGCAGTCGACGTCACCATAGTGGGAGTATTGGTGTCAATGGTCACACGGTCAGTGATAGGGGTGTTAACGAGTCGAGCTTTTATCGAGCTACTCGAGCAAGTTTAACTCGATTCGAGTTTGCAAATAATCGAACTCGAATCGAGCTCGAACATAAAATAGTGCTCGATTAGTTTCACGAGCCGAGCTTTTAAAAACTAATATTCGGTTCCGCTCGTTCGAAAACTCGTTTAGTTTCTCGAGTCGAACGAGCTAAACGAATTATTCATGTCGAACGAGCTAGACGAGTCAGACATTTAGTCTAAAAATTAAAATTTATATATAATTTCAAGTTTTTAACTAATAATGTCATTTCCAAATCACGTATAAATTATTTATTTACATAAATATAAGACAAACTTCATTTGTAGATTAGATAACTACTACACATGGAGCTTATGCCCCAAACATACGTCTTTTGATTTTATAACTCCCTTGTTTCCTCTCTTTTGCTTCCTCTTTCCGATGTGGGATTCACATTAAAAAATTTACTCTTGTATCCGTAACAAGTACGTGTATACATAATATGAACAAATTATTACCACACTTTAAACATCTATATAATTATGTATCATTAATTTATAAGTTTTTATCAAATACTACGTATATGTTTGTTATATAAGAAAAGTTACGATGTTAGTTTTATGCTAACTAAAGGTACTAAAAATCAATTAAATACTACTTACTATTAGCACTCGAAATAAAGATAAATGAATGAACAGTTGGTATATTATGGTGTGATAAATAAAGATTATTTGGATAATTTGTAAATCGTGTAAAAATTCACATTTTTAATACAATATTTTTACCTTATTAATAGATTTGTATTACAAAAATTTGTATATGGATAAGACAAGAATAAACACTCAAATTATAGCCAGAAGAAAGAAAGCAAAACATAGAAAAATTGTTGAATTTGTTGTTGATATGAATATGTTCATATGAAAGACCAAATTGTGTTTATACAAACAAAAAGTGAAAGTCACAACTTTTGGTGAATGGTCACACCCTTTGGTGAATGGTCACACCTTTTTGGTAATAATCACCATTTGTTTTGTTGGAAACCAAATTAACTTATACGAGCATGCACTCCGAATCATCGAACCCGTATTATAGTTTAACTTGAAATCTCTTTAGTTTTCAGGTAAATCACAATTACATAAAATGATTGATGACACTAAAATCACTAACAATCCTCCCCCATTTTAGTTTAATCCACAAAAAATGTGTAATCCACAACTTTTGGTGAATGGTCACACCCATTGGTGAATGGTCACACCTTTTTGGTAATAATCACCATTTGTTTTGTTGGAAACCAAATTAACTTATACGAGCATGCACTCCGAATCATCGAACCCGTATTATAGTTTAACTTGAAATCTCTTTAGTTTTCAGGTAAATCACAATTACATAAAATGATTGATGACACTAAAATCACTAACAATCCTCCCCCATTTTAGTGTAATCCACAAAAAATGTGTAGATTGGCGGGAACACCCTGACCCCGGGTGCCATTTTAGTGTAATCATTTATTTCCTAATAATCATAACAAATCAAACTGCATAGATGAAAATGTCGCAAGCGGTTAAATTTTTTCACTTAGTATATTACGCATTCTAGATATTCGAAAATTGGGATGTCGCTAAGGATTAAACCCTTCAATTCATTTGAATACTCGAAGATAATATACACATGAGTTTCTACATTTCTCAAATGTTTGTACTTGACACTCTACAAGCCATGCGTCCTATCCATTCATGAGTATATACAAAGCCTTGTCCAAGCTTATTGAAGCGGCAAAATATCATACTCATA
This sequence comes from Artemisia argyi, assembly GCA_030686995.1. Lineage (NCBI taxonomy): Eukaryota > Viridiplantae > Streptophyta > Magnoliopsida > Asterales > Asteraceae > Artemisia > Artemisia argyi. Next base: position 33,569,345 of record CM060683.1, read on the forward strand.
TAAGTAGTTCTTTTAATCTTGCTCATGCATTGCAATTTTTCAAAATAATTATCTTATCTATAATACTATAAGATTCCGTCCCTAAATTTAATGTGGAGTTATGATGATAGAGTTTTTTGAGTTAGAAACAAGTTGGAGTTGTTTAGTAGTTGCATAGAGTATAAGATAGCTAATGCTCAGAATTTAATGCAGCCTCATAATAACTATACAATCATGAAAGTAGATGAAGTGCAAGGGTTGTCCGAATTGATCACATGGTATTTAGTATAGAATTAAAAGTCGGTTAGATAAAGTGCATGGGTTGCGAAAGGTTGCAAGAATAATTAACAATTTAACCTAATTCATGCCTATATAAACCGGCCAAAATCACATTTAGTATGTACATTTGAAGATGATTCACACATCTTTAAAATCTTTGATTGTTGGTAGCGGTATGTAAATTCTCTTTTGCAACATTTTGGAGATGATTCACACATCTTTTAGATCTTTGTAATAAAATTGGTATTTTTTTTTTTTTAATTTAGTTATCATACGCAGGTACCATAAAAATCACACAAGATCATGCATGCTCAGATAAATGGAAGCAAAGAATGGGATACCAACTTTTTTCTTTGTTTCTTACATATTTAGGTGATTGTTATAGATAAACATATATATAGATATATGTATTATGATAATGCATTTTCATATACAAGTAATTTATGTGCGTTTTCTATTGATGTAGCTCACATGTGCGAATGGATTTAAGAAAATGTGCACGAGCATGTATGTAAAGCAACATTTAAATGGTTAAATGATACTTTTTAGCATGATTAGTTTATGTAAGTAGTTGCTTTTGAATGCTCTTTGAAAAATATTAAAATGAATTTATCGTGTGCAATTGAATTATTATTGAAAAGAAGAAGGTCTGGGCATCGCAATGTGTTTTCTTTTTCTATATGTAGAATCATTAGTGAGAAACCAATATTTATGCCAATTAAATGAGTTTGCCATAATAGAAAAATACGACATATTAAAAATATCACATTGAGTAATGAATAGAAAGGAAAAAATACATAATTTTGACTTAAATTCGTTTGTAAATTATAATATCAAATAAAAAAGTTGAGTTTTAAGCATAAGCAAAAGTTCAAACTTTTATCAAAAAAACAAAACCGGTGCATTTAATGTGAAGTATATAGAACATCGAGATGGAAGTGCAAAACTTTCCGGAATTTATCACATGATATTTAGTAATTAGTATAGAATTAAAAGTCAGTTATGGATTGAGATGAAGTTGAAAAGGTTGCAAGAATAATTGATGATTTAACCTAATGCAATATATATAGATATATGTATTATTTTAATGCATTTTCATATACAATTAATTTATGCGTGTTTTCTATTGATGTAGCTCACATGTGCGAATTGATTAAAGAAAATGTGCAAGAGCATGTATGTAAAGTAACATTTAAATGGTTAAATGATATTTTTTAGCATGATTAGTTTATGTAAGCATGCAACTTGAATACTGAATATAAAATAAAAAGTACATAATTTTTCCTCAAACCCATTTATAAATTAAAAAAATTAAGTTTAAGACATAATAGTGTAGTCCAAAGGTTTTAGGAATTATTAATAGTGTCTTAATTAATATTCATTTAGTTAGCTATTTAGAATTGAGTTTATTGATAAAATTTATAAATATTAATTAGACTTCAATGTTAATTTTAAATGAAATTAGTTTTACAATAAAATGAGATGAAACTAAAAATGTTTGAAACAATTTTTATACAGTTTATGTGGCATTATTATATATAAATTATTACACAGACTTTAACTTACAAACTTACTAAAGAAAATATTTAACGTACATTAAACTAGAACCAATTAGATAGACCCTGTGTGCTTCATATTACCATGCAAAAACCATTTAATGGACAAGTATTGTAGGGTTAAATAATAGGCCAAGAGAAACAAAGCCATTTTTTTATCATACAAATAAGTAATAGGCCAAAAGAAACAAAGCATCACAACTTAATAACCAAAAATCCATATATAAAATACAACACCACATAACCAAAACAACCTCAAACACTTTTAAATTTTTATACAAGAAAGTTAAAACATTTCATACAACATAATAAACAATAATTAAGTATACACTCACCAATATACAGAAAGAATACACGATTAACAATTAGATTCTTAGCCCGTGCGTAGCACGGGTTCTGCATGTCTCGTATACTAAAAGCTTAAGTAGCCTTATAAATGTAAAGGGGTCATAATAAATGTCCCAATAATTGATTATATCATAAGAAGCCTTCAACATTGATTCCAAGCAACTCAAACATCTCAATTAGTATGTGTACATTGATTTCAAGCAACTCAAATGTCTCAATTAATAGCGGTTAGTCTTTTTACCTTCCCGTTCATGAGTTACAAATATTGTATCAATTATATAATGTGTCAAAAATCACACACAACAAACCACAACTTCCTCCACACCGCGTACACATTGGGCTACAACTTATTATGGCGGTAAAGTAAGCATCATATCGTCTTACTTATTTAGCATATTGATTTATATTGTTTCATGTAAATTTCACGTGTGTTTTGTGTGTGTAACAATGTAGGACATAAAGATGGTGCTTAGGAGGTTTGGTAGTAACATTATATTCTCTAATGGTTTAAGAGATCCTACACATCGTTGTCTTATCAATTAAGTGGAACATGCACGAACATTTTCAGTTTGATAAAAAATGAAATATATTGATTAACTGTATTTAAGTTACTAACGATCAACTATATCTAATTATTTTTTGCAGTGCGTCAAGAAGCATTAAAGAAAGAGATCGAGAAGTCACAAAAATTGTATCAAGAACAAAACATACAAAAGCCCAATGAACAACAACAACAAAGACAACAACAAGAAGAGCAACGCCGCGGCCACCGGTGGAATGATACTTAGCATTCATATTAATAGTACATTACAAATCAAACATGTAATATTTTACTTCATGTAATACCAATAACGGGCTAATACTATTGATTTGTTAGCAAGTAAGTTTATTGAAAATAATGTGACGAGCATTCAATTTTTAGTCAATAATTATTACTACACTTTGTTGGTGCATTTTAATAATTTTACTTTTAATGTAGTTTTTTGTCTTGCGGTGTGTTAATGTCACTTTCTTAATTAAACGTCTTGGAATATTACGTGACTTTGATATTTGATATGACTGCGTAATTAAGTTGATGTTACATATTGAAAATGAGGTAGTATATAATAAAAATATCTTCACACTATCATCTTAACAATGAGAATCTTCAAAATCGAAGAAGTATATAAAGGAGAAGAAAATTGTGTTTAGTTAAATGTCGGGTCTATTAATTGATTGGAGCGGGTTTATGATTCGGACTTGGGTCATTAGATTTGATTTTTTATCATATGAATTATAATTTATACTCTTGAATATATTAATTACTTTAATGTTTTATGTTTTTATAGTTTTGTTAAAAAGGAAATTTGTTTTATAGTTCGCTTTTAATAATGTCATTTATTTGAACAACGAAGTCCATCTTTTACAAAAAATGAGAGTTTCAAACATGAACCGAAAATTAGTCCCGAACATTACGAAAGAAACAATTAAATCCTACATGTGTGCATTGCGTGGGTCCTGAGGCATTCCAAACCTGTGTGCATCGCACGGGGATAAATATAAAAGGTCTCCAACATTAATGTCATCGTTTCATATTTAAAATAATTTATGTAATTTATATATATTAAAAAATTACATGTGAAGAGACTCTTTTCAATGTAACATCTTGAAAAAAGTCTCTTCATATATACTCTTTTAATGTCAATAAACTATTGTTGTATATTTCAGTCTCACCATCATACCAACAACCCGACAATTTACACAATCATTTTCGCACGGGTCCTGAGGCAACCCAAGTTATTTATGATGAAAATTAGTAGAAAACATAGTTTTTGACTCGAGCTCAATTAAAACTGACAGAAATAAACGCACCAACATTTTTCATGTCATGCTAACAAAAGTTATAGTAACATCACAACTTAGTAACTTATTGACCAACAAAAGTTATGGTAACATCACAACTTAGGAACTTATTGTCAATAAACTATTTTAAATGTGTGCTATACTTAGAAAATGTGCGATACCATCACAATTTAGATATATAATGATGAAAATAAGTACCGAAGCTTACATGTCAATAAACTATTTTAAATGTGTGCCAAGCTTAAAAAATGTGTGATACAATCACAACTTAGATATATAATGACGTAAATATGTGCCAAATATTACATATTAGTTTTATATCAAAATATAAAGATGTTACAATTTTGAGAATAAATACAAAATCTAAACTTTATAAATAACTAATAATATGTCATAAAAAAGTTTAAATATAATGTTACAATTTTGAAAATAAATACAAAATATAAACTTTATAAATAACTACTAATATGTCATAAAAAGTTTAAGTATAAAATTTACCGATCAACTAAGGTCATACTTACAAAACTTTAATAACGAAAAAAAATTACTGCACATTACACTATGACCAATTAGATAGAGCCCGTGTGCAACGCACAATTTTGAGAATAAATTCAAAATCTAAACTTTATAAATAACTGCTAATATGTCATAAAAAGTTTAAATATAATGTTACAATCTTGAGAATAAATACAAAATATAAACTTTATAAATAACTACTAATATGTCATAAAAAATTTAAATATAAAATTTACCGATCAACTAAGGCCATACTTACAAACTTCTAATAACAAAAAAAAATACTGCACATTACACTATGACCAATTAGATAGAGCCCGTATGCAACGCACGGGTCTGAATTACTCGTTCCTTATAAATTTGAAAACATTTTTTTATTGCTCTTTAATTCTCTTTCCATTTCCTTTAAATTTGATGTTTCTTGTAACTTAATTCGGTATTTATAATCAACAACATAATAAAATAAAAGAAAAAATAATGTTAGAATATATCTCCTATGAGACTAGGCGAGTACCCGTGCATAACAACAGAAATTCCTAATAGTAGACAATTAACGATATGCGATATTGTGGTAAGTGTTTCGTGTAACGTTCAAATTAGAACGTGAATAAAGGAAAATGTAATTGCAAACGGTTGTAAAAGGCGATAGCAAAAATTCTTAACATGTATCAAAATATATATATAAAAATATTTAGTGAAACTTAAAATAAAACATTACATCTATGATAATAACTAACAATACGTTACTCGTCGCGTAAAACTTCTTGGTACATGACATTTGAGGTGTAAACTCCTCCTTGACCAAACTCTTTGACTGGTTTCACTAATATTTTTGTAGTTTTACGTGATATCCCTTTAAATAACGCAACAAAAAGCTGCCCATGTGAGAAAACAATATGTAAGAGAATGGAAATTACGTTATTCCTTATTTACACATGAAAAATTACATTTGTTCGTGTAAAAATTGAGGCCATAATGTCCGAGAGGGAAACCATGAGCTGTAGTACATCTACGTAGAATTCAAAGCCAAAAAAAGCAAACCAAACATAATTGAATCTGATTATATTATCTTCAAATGATTGCCAATATTACTGTTAAAAATATCTCATCCTCCTTAGGTTAGAGTAAATAAACTATGTCCCAAGTATCACATATTTGGTTTATCTAGCATTCCTATAGTTGATGAAAGCAATTGATCTATTTTTTTGCATGATATGTATAATTATATATATATCTAAAACCCAGGATATGTGGGTTACCAAAAACGAGTTGCCAACTGTGTTTACAGGCAGATAATCACGAAATATGTGGCTGCAAATATGGGAGTTACTGTTATTCCCACTGTTCATGGGATTAAGGAGACAATTAAATTTTATTATATTTGCTAATGACAAAGTATGTGGTTACCAAGTAGGGAAACCACTGTTATAACCACTGTAGATGGGTAATTACATTTTGTAAGTACATCCCCCCCCCCCCCCTCAACTTTTTTCCTGCATAATGGGACTGTAGCAATTTTTTTTTTCTTGGAGAAAACAAATAACAAAGGACATCAAATTTATTCACTATAAGCTTCATATCAAAATTTACACTATAAAATTAATAACAAACCAACATAATAAACTTTGTAACAATTTCCGGCAACGACACAATTTTTTCCAGCGACCACAAATATTTTCCGGAACGGTGGTATCTTTTTCCGGCAAGAGAGTGGCCGCTACAGCAGCGGCGGCACTACAAAAAGAAACAAAAACGTTAGATCTAAAAAACCAAACACGTATGGATTTAAAATAAAAACATATAGATTTAAAAAAAACAAAAAAAAAATTATATTGATCTAAAAAAATACGTATACATTAATAAAAAAAAAATAATAATAATGGATCTTTAAAAAAAACGTATACATTAAAAAAAACAATCAAAAAACCAAACATGTAAGGATCTTTAAAAAAAACGGGGTGGTGGTGGGAAAGCTTCGGTGGTGTTGGGACAGTTGAAGGGGTGGCGCGTGATGGTGTCTGTGGTGGTTGTCGAGGGTTCAAAAACTCCAGAAACACTAAGAGACCTTCGATCTATCGATTAGAAGGTGAAAACGTCTCGCCGGAAAATATTCCGGTGACCGGTGCCGGATTCTGCTGGTGCTTGCCGGAAGTTGATGAAGATTCCGGTGAAGGTGGGATAGAGAGAGAAAGCAGGTGTGAGTGGTGTGTGTTTTATTGTTATATATAAATATAAATGAAAGAAATAAATAAAAATGGGGGTATTTATATTATAAAGTATAGGGTAGGTAGTGATTAAATGAAATTTTAGGGGTTAAAAGATAAATATCACGGGGACCATTCACGCCAACGCAGCTAAACTTCTCACAAAACGCTTCAGGGCCCAAACGACATGGCAAACGGACTCAAAAAATTACGAAACTTGCGTCATTGTTTCAAAAATGATTTTTCCAATAAAATCAACTATAAGTATGCAAAACTTTATCGAAATCAATTTATTTGGCAAATTCGGTTCGTCTCATGTCATTTCAAGTTTACATCAAACGCAAAATTCCGGGAGCAATGCTGCACGTTTACTGTTATTCAAATCAATTAGAACCAAGTCACGCATACCGAATCAAACAGGTTTTGAATATGTGTTAGTATTTTGTGTCAAAACACATAAAAATGATATATATATATATATATATATATATATATATATATATATATATATATATATATATATATATATATATATATATATATATATATATATATAACGTGCCGTAAAACACTCCCGTAGCAACGCGCGGGTTACCCCGCTCGTTCATTGTCTAAATTAGAATGATATATGGCAACTATACTTGATATATTTACTACACAAGTTTCGATTAGTATATCAATTTAAAATCAATTTATAAAATAAATTATCATTAATGCAAAGTTGCCATTTATTACATGAGTTAATGGACATATATCCAAAAATTAGATGTATTGGACTTTGAAATAGTGACCAATTTGACATATTAATTATTTTATTATTCACGTTCATACCATGCATATATTTATTGAAATGACAAAATTTTAAAGGATTGTCTCAAGAGTCAAGTTCTCTTAATTTCACATTCACACCCTGTCATTTAAGTTGATTACTGTATGTTGGTTTCTTGTACTGTAAAATTATCAAATATTTCGAGCATCAAGAAATATCACTGGTGTTTGATTACGAAAATCGTTTCACGAATTGAAAAACTAACTAAAAAGGCTCAGATAAGAAATTTAGCATGTTTGAATAACAAAGGTTGGGATTAAAATTCGAAAGTAAAAAAGAGTACAATATCCAAAGATTAAATAGGATACGTGAAGCCCTTTAAACCATTCAGTTCAATAAGTTTCAAAGAGTACAATATGTACACTTATACTCTAATTTTGGAACTACAAAAGATGTAATTAACAATGGACCTCAACTTCTTAAAATATGGGTAATTTATGCCAGGTATACAAATTAACCTTTATTATAGTAAAAAAGATACAGAGACAATATTAAACACGTAACTACATAACCATAAACATTTAGATTGAAAAAAAGCTTATAAATCTAACAAACTTCATTTAAGGAAATCTTTTTCTTTTTCCAACATCATATTCTTGAGGAGTCGTTGGTGTAAAATCTATAGATTAATAAGCGATACAAAATGTGTTAGCAAGAGAGAGAAATATAAACATATAAGAATCAATTATCAACGTACAAACATTTAAACACAATTTATCAATGTCATAGAACTTTACGATGAACTTAATCAACTCCACAGAACTTGAGATGACTAAAAATAATTATACACATCAATAAACATACGCACAAACAAAATACACACAAACATTAAAAAAGAATGCTTTACACTTAATACCTAGAAAAGCATAACTCGGCAAGATCTCACCATAAATAATAAATATCAGTATGAAAAAGCACTCAACGGTGGCCTCGTTAATGGTGGCTGCGTTGATGAAAAAACAAATTAAATCTACATAATACAATACAGAAACTTTATAACAAAATTAACACTAACTTTATAAAAAAATTGATACTTACTTTACATAAGATTACAAAATAATTTACACGTCAAAATACAAAATATTCTTTACATAAACTTTAATTTGTAAACAAAGTTTAAAAGTAAACCATTGAATTTCTGGCGACAGCAGCGGTTTACAGTGTGTAACACCCCTAAAATTTGATATAGAGAAAGACTTAATCAAGTTTTCGGGGTGTTACGGGAAATGACACACAACACAAGCATAGGAAAACAAGATAACATAATCCACTGACAGAACATTTAAAAATACCAATATTAGGTTTTACATTTATTTCATAAGTCAAGATAATCCCAAAGGATAACAAAGGTAGGTCCCCAAAAGTTTCATCAGAGTTATTATCGATCATGAAACCATGACTCTTGCCAAGCCTCCAAACACAAGTCATCAATCACAAACATTATCAATTACCTAAGAATACATGCTAAAGGTCAGTGAACGCTAATGAGTTCATAGGTTTAGATAAACAGTAATAAAGATGGACCAAGAGTAGATACATTGCTATACAGGTATAAGATAGGTAAAATTTCCAAGATTCACAACATACCATAATCACAACAAGCACAAGAATTCTAGCATCAATATAAATGATTATATTGACGTAACAAGTAGGGCCTGAAGAATATCTGACCTTAGCCAGGCACCAAGTGATGCAGGATTTCTGACCAGGTTTTACTATTTATAAAATCTCGTTTTTACCCTAGGTCCACCTTATGCAGTAACAGGCAAAGAATCTAAGGTTGTCCCAAGAGCTATGTGGTGCGGATTATATCTAAGTCTAATGTCACTAAATAAAACTAACTTTGAAGTAGAAATGATTAATTGAATGAAATGAAATGAATGTAAATAAACAAAAGCAATTAAATGTGAAGTTGTGAGCAATAAGAGAGAAATGTGCTAACCTAATTACTCCTCATATATGGCTTTCAATCATGTTTCCCATTAAACTAATCTCATCCTTTAGGTGGGGCAGACTGTTGATATAAATAATGCTTAAAAAGGTTATTAATATCTCTCAATAAACCTGTAGAATATGAACATCTAGATTCGGGTGGCCTTAATTCATGGTAGATGATATCCATGTTTGAGTTAGATTCAAGAACTAGAGAGAGAGAGAGTTTGGAACCTTGAGATAAAAGAAGAAAGAAAAATTAGATTAAAAATGAAAGGCTCACCCTCTCCACATGTGGAGAGGGATATATATAGTCCCTACAAGATAACTAATAAAACACCCACACCCGGGCTGTGGATCAGGTATACAGTGGGTAAAGACCCGTTCCTTCTTCCACGGTGTTACTTAATCTAATACTAATTAACTAATAAACAAACTAACTACGAGCTAACTTAATGCTATTACAATCATTAGGTGACCGAGACTTTTACAGGAATATTAGTATTCCTAACAATCTCCCCCTAAGCGAGGTCACCTTTGAAGTTAAGATCTTAGGTCTTTAAGCATTCTTTAGTCTTTGTAGCTCGTAGGATCAGATTCTTCTCTTTTCAGCACACTTCGTACTTCAAGCAAGCGAACTTGTGATTAGAGTTCCTTTGTGATGTGTGATCTTTGAGCTTCTTTGAGATCATCAGCCAAAGTAAATCTCCAAGCTCATCCATAGTAGCATCGCCTTCATGTGATGTAGTGACTAAGGACCATCATGCTCACACCCTTCTGGATCAGGAGACATTGCATTAGAGTTGTGGATCAGGAGACTTTTTCATCAGAGTTGCGGAAACGTTGTTGGTAGTCTCTCAACATTTGTTGTAGTAAGTCTCTTATCTTCATTGATAGTGTGGAGGATGTGTGAGCATGAGGTATGGATTGACCCGATTCAGCTGGAAACTGGAGCCATCAACGCCATCTTTATATGTGTCCCTGAAGTAAAACAGTTAGCAATAAAGATAGAGAACGAATATGGCTTTGTCATTCGTTCTGCGAGGACAGACTACCCTCCGGTTTTGTGAAAACCGGCCTGTGATCAGGTAGAGTCTCTTTTAAAGAAGACTCTCATTGACAGGAATTTCCAGCTTGTAGTAATGAATTTTCCAAAGAATCCACTTCGGAATCTTCATACTTAGCATGTTCTCATACCGGAACGTCTCAAAGCAGACAGCACGATAGAGTGAATCGGTGAATAGATATTCACGGATTGATGAGAAATTGATTTATAGAAATCACTCGCGTGTCATATGATAAACAATTTTTTGACACGACGAGAGTTTTATACTTCGAATCACATTTCCATCAAAAATACTTTTGTTTGAAATATATTACACAATCAATGTGCTCGAAAGATAAGTTGGTGAGCACATTGAGAGGTTTTGGCAAAAGTATCCGTCAATCCATATCCTGGAACAAGTTTGATTCAAATTAGAATCGCACCATTGTTGCTTTCCAGTTGTCACTTGATCATTGATCCAAGATGGATCTCACATGTCACCTACCAAGAGCTTGAGAGATGTTCGCTCTAGAAGGATTTCCATCTTCATTGTGAATATTTTCATATCACTCGGATGTTCTGGCAATACCCCAAGGATAATGCGTAGGACTCTACATATTTTAACTTATTTTCCACATTGTGTGAAACAATAAGCATATTAGGAAGTGTGTCCTATCGAGATTTATGGATGATCTCATGGCTCTAGACTCAATAGTGCGTTTTGATCCGCTCCTGGAGACTGGGGAGGCGTCTCCTGTTTTAGGTATCAACATAGCTCGCAATGAGCGGTCGATACATTGCACAGGGTTCCCCGTGAGAATGAAACAAGCTCTTTTAAGAGAACTTGAGTGGTTGGGAAGTTTTGGTGCAGTGCGTCACTGGGTCCATGACGTCTTGTCTTCAATACCGGCGTTACCTTAGTAACCGCCAGTAGCATATGTATTGAACCCGGTTTCTGCCCTAAGGTTGAATAATTGGAAGGCTATTTCTTTTCACCCTTTCTCATTATATTTCTTTTTCATTCTTCAACCCCTTCAGTGCTTACCGAGATTTCACCACTAGAACCTTGTTGGGTTTGTTCCAGTCCTAGCTCTATCTCAGTCCGCACTCTTCCCTTTCTCACTTTACTCCTTTTTTCAATCATTCCTACGGACTTCTATTCTATCTAGAGGATTGTCCCTGGGAAGATCCTTCCGGTTCTGGTGGATCATGGGAATTCATACCTAACCTTAACCAACCTTATAACTCCATGCATAAAGATAAATGGTCGGTCATTGGTATAACTTCCACAAACGCCGTTTGCTCCCCCTCAATATGTGCATCGATAATCGAAAGTGTTTAGCACATATGCGGGAGCCTTTTATGAGTCTTAAAGATCACATTTGATTATCAGATTTCATATTTAAATCACATTCTCTCCCCCGATCAAAAATTTCAAATCTTTCGAGATTTTTGATCTCAATTGATTTAAATAAGTTAGAAAACGTTTGGGAGAGAAATGCGGTTAATTTTTAATATTGTCTGATAAACGGAACTTTTTCTTGCTCCCCCTCAAACTGTGAGGGAGATTGTTATGTGTCAGATTTAAAGAGTTTGCAAAAGATTCGAAGTTTTAATGAAAACTCTTTGAAAAATTTACTCATTCTGACACATAACCATCACAAATCGGATTGTTGTTTTTGTTTTGTACAAAGTGTAGGGAGTTTTGTTGATACATAAAATTTTGAGAAATCACTCTCCCCCTCAATCAATGACGGATGTTAAAGCATAAATACTTTCATAAACTATTAACGTCATTGATTGAGTGAAAACTTTATCAAACTTTTGAGTTCAATTTGATTTTCATTCAAAATTTCATGGTACCACCAAGTTTTGCACAAACACTTTCCGGAAAAATCATAGAAGGGAAAGTATTTGGCGATAAAAAGAAGATTTCTCTTCTTTATCAAGAAATAATGCACTGAAACGTACATTAGATCGAGGGTGCATGAATATAAAGTAATTCACGCTCGGATGAACGGCACCCTTTGATAGGAACAACCGTCTTTTTGGCGACGTGTTTTCCTCATTTTGAAAACCGGGTTGCTATCTTAAGTAATAGCAAACCATATTTTTGAAGTCCGGGTTGTAGCCTGAAATGACTACAAGCCATTGTTTTGAAGTCCGGGTTGCAGCCTGAAGTGACTGTAAGCCATGTTTTTGAAGAATATTTTGAGGAACGGCATGTTTTAGAAAAAAAACTTTATTTGAAACCGAAAAACTCTTGCTCAAGCATATGTATGATTCCGTGTCATTATTGAATGACATTTCTAGAAACGTACATAATATTGATTACACAAGAGACATGCCATGAGAAGAATATATATATATATATATATATATATATATATATATATATATATATATATATATATTTTTAATGATTTTTTCAGATTTTTTATGGATTTTTTTTTTTTTTTTTTTTTTTTTTTTTTTTTTTTTTTTGTAGGTATTATATTTTTCTATTTACGTATTGGTATAAGATATGTACAAAGGATACCAAACCAAAAACATTACTCCTCAGCTTCCAGACTTTTCTCCGCTTCCATCATTTGACATGCTGAAAAGTAACGTGAGCACATTTAACCAGGGATTAATTCAGGCATTACACTCTCCCCTAATTAGTGCTCTCCCCCAATCCTGACAACCTTTCTGATGAACACCCACACTAGGAAGAAGACTTTGGACGAACACCCATAATATGAAGAGGTCATTTGATAACCAAATACATGCCGTCTTTAGTCTTCTAATCACATAGCGGAGAATGTATAGAAGACTGTAGACACGACCTACTTCAAGATTGCCCAATATGGAGGAACAGAATACCAACCATCTTCATCTCACCAAATGCCTTCCAGTAACCTTACATATAACCCATCAGCCCGCAGCGCACACATGAGACGATATCACCCAACCGAGAATAAAGAATAGACTGACGACTCGACCTTCTTCAGTCTTTAGTATAACACCAGAGTAACAGGTTGAACCACTGATCATCTATAGAATGTATCCATCCTTGGATATTAAGCCCTGATCACGTAGACCTGTTGTGCTTCCTTGATGTACACATTCTCTCTCCCCTGATGGTTACGATTAATCATACCATGACGTAACAGTGAAACGTTAATACCAAGGTGACAAGTTGAACCACTGATCATCTCTGCGGCTTTTCAACACCGGAATACACGATTAAGCCCGATCACGTGAACCTTTTATGCGTCGTTGGTGTACACATTTCTCTCCCCCATGATGGTTACGATTAATCGGAATCATCATCATTATGTGTACATGTAGCCTGATGACGTATACATGAAGCATTGACTAGAAGCCCTTTGTTACTGATTGAATCAGCCCGTGAGACTATGTCGATTGGCATTCCATGACCATGTTCTTCAACACCTTGATAGAGAGGAAGAAGTAGTGTTGGAGAACCATGCATACCATGACCATGTTCTTCAACACCTTAATAGAGAGGAAGATGTAGTGTTGGAGAACCATGGTTTGCACGACTCCTGAACTGACGTATTCAGGAGTCGTATGACCATTTCTCAATCATCATCCAACATGTAGATTAATATTCACCCTTTCCCCCCCTCAAAAATTGCATATGCCAGCCAACTGCAATTTTTGATGATTGAACTAGTGAATATGAATACCATCAACGGTAGGAAGCTCCACTTGACGGTTCTTGAGGACTGACATGTTGTTTATTCACCCTTTCCCCCCCCCCCCTCAAAAATTGCATATGCCTGTCGAATGCAATTTTTGGTTGAATAAGTGAATAATAGAATACTCCAATATGCGCCGATCCACTTGAAAACAGAATAAGCACGGAAAGAGCATGAACTTGTTGATGATGATGGCCATAAATAAGAAGATTCCTCTTCTTTTGAAGATAAAGTGCACTGAATCGTACACCTTTCTTTTCATTGATGAGCGGGGCCTGAAGTGTTGTCAACAGACGCCATAATGTTGAAGTACGAGGCCTGTACTGAAGTGTGCAGACGTCATCTATTGAAGACCGAGGCCTGAACTGATGTGTTCAGACGTCATCTCTCTCTTTTCTTCTACTCTCTTGCTAACTCGTTACCAACCCCATTATCATTCTGTTGGATATATGTCGTGACTACAGATGGAGAGAAACCCAATATGATGAACTTGAGACCGAAGTAATATGACCTGAGTTTGTGACTTAAACTTGTAATAATGCGAGACAAAGAGCGGTGTAGAGACTTCGTGCAACATCGAATCCCTAAGTAGTCTATACTCTTCAACCAACCAACCATCAAGTATAAGATGTACATCACCTCTTGGATATCCACAACTTCATGTGACACTGAGCACTACAACGTGACTCCTTAAAGTGATAGTTATTTTGCAATGGAGAGAAAGAAAAAATAACTAGATATCCAAGTCCTTGTCGTTGTATTGAAAGCTCGAACAAGGATCTTGAAGAATCTTCATCCAACCTTCCCGATATCTTCAGATACTAAGTACACGCACCCATGAAATTTCACTTCAGCCTCAAATAAATAGTACTGAACTAACCCCGTAGTCACATTTCGTCAATTCAATGCCTCAATCTAGCCATTTGTGATGTTATGGCTGAACTTTGATAATGGTTTTAACCCGACCATGGTCAAGAGCACATAGCCCATCATCACGGGATTTTACAAATCTATAGTTTAAACCGAGAAATAAGTTCTTTCGCGGGATTTTACAAAACCAAGAAGAAACCGTGAGATAGTAACAGGTTGAATGTGGCATGACTGATTTGGTTATGGAAAACATCAGTTTGGGTTAAGAATATCATGTGAGAATTACAGATCACATCACAATTTTAAAGTCTTTGTCCAATTAACCAACCTCGAACACAAACAATTTTGACCACATGATGAAGGAACCCGATATACCAATCTTGAAAATGAAGCAGAATTACTCAAATTTGTTACCTAAGCTTGCATTGTTGTTGGAAGAACGGTGTAGAGAATTTGTGAACCATCCAAATCTCTAAGTACTCAATACTATCTTGACAAAGTATGAGACAATCATCACCTCTTGCGATTATCCACAACGTTATCTACGTGTGACACTGAGTACAATAACGTAACTCCTTTAAGTGATAGTTAACCAGGTCTTCAACCATCCACCCCGACTTCTGGAAACTAGATAACCCAAGTCTTCAACTTACATCTTATGCGCGAGCAAGTTATCATTGAAATCCTGCATCCAACCATCCCCGATTTCAAGATAAAATAGGTATACTCTTTCGTGAAATCCAACTTCACCCTCAAGCAAGGGATACCAAATTAGCTTCGTGATCATTTTGTGCGGTTGAGCAATCAAAGTGAGAAGAAACATGCGCAAATTCTTAGGAGTGCCCAAGACTCATAGTCAGACCAATCAAACATAGCTGTCTGAACCAGCTGCTTGAATGTCATCCGAAACAGTTGACATCTCAATATCTTCAAACGGGATTTTACAACTTATGTGACTTAAACCGAGAAATGTTTCTTTCTAGGGATTTTACTAAAGTCAACAAAAGAAACCGGAAGATATCTTCAACAAGTTAAACTTAGAGAGAGATACCGGATGAGTCACAATTCGCACTAAGTGTCATGTCGTGACAAGTCAAGTTACAATATATCAAATTGATATTAGTCAAGTCGTAAGGATTAACTCACAACGTCAGATAACAATTTGATTAATCGAAACGACTTAAGTTACAACAATTCACTAATTGCAAAATGATTAACCAATCACACGAATCTCATCACTTAGTAACTTGCCAATAAGTTAGAGATAGTCGCTAAAGAGTGAGCAAACCTCTAGAGACTGATCCACTGAATCCTGAATTGTTGAAACCGGAACTGCAAAGATTCACACTACAGGAGACGGAATCGCTAGGAAACTTGCGCAAATTCTCCCCCTCAAAAAGGACATGCAATGACCTTTTTGCCAAAGAACTGAAAGTCTGTGATAGTCGTGAGTTTGTCATGCGCAAATCAGATACATGGAAGAAGACACATAAACCTACTGCAGAGAAGATGGTGATAAAGACATGCTTGTAGTAACACCTTGCTGGACTCCTCATCAATGATTTAGCAGATTAATGATTCATAGTAGTTCGGAATATGCTAGACCACTGGATGAAATGTGCTTAACTATAGAGTGAGTAAAGGGTTAAAGCACGTCTCTAAAAAAATCACCTCCTGTCTTTAAGTCTGACCATCTCTTGAGAAGTTCTTGTACTACAATCCCATTAGAAGCTTGAGAAACAACAATCTCTTGATGAAGCATGATAAAGGACAAGTTAGAGACTTATACTTGCATTAAAATCGTGATTTAGAACCTATATTGAGCACAACAACGTAACTCCTTTAAATATAGGTAGTGACATATACCCAACCTTCCATCCTTAATTGTATATATCCACTTCTTGAACATCCAAGTCTAATCACCTTAAATACACTCGAGCAAGGGTCACCAAACATCGTGCGTCCATCCACCCCAAGATGTTTGTGACACTAAGTATGCCAGCCCGTGAATTAACACACCAACCAAGTCACCGTAATTTCCCAATTCCTGCTGTTCTCGAAGCACAAACTTATCCCGAAGATAATAGTCAGATCCCGTAAGTTTTAATATGTCAAAAACCAAGTCCAGCCTATCGAATCTTTCGCGGGATTTTCTAAAAACATCAAGAGTAACCGCGAAATTAACAAGAACATCTAAAGGGTGAGTTGCAATACTAATCTTCAAAACTTAAGTCAACAAAGTCAAGTATCAACTTGATCAAATTGCAGCAAGTCAAGTAACAGTTTGAAAAATCGCAACAAGTCAAATTGCAGACAACCAAATTGCAATACGTCAAATCGCAAGTATTAACTCGCAACGTCAAATCGCAATTGGTCAAATCGCAATCAGTCAAGTCGCAACAAATCAAAACACAATTTGACGAACCGCAGTTAATCAAATCGCAAGTTGTCAACTGTAACTCAAGTCGCAAAAATTAAATTGCAGGCTCACTCAAATCATAGGCATCCACAATGCTGACAAGCTTAAAAACTCTGTAATCACGTCGACATAAATATATACCCCGAAATTATATCCACTAAACTCGAGAATATCACAACCAGATTAATATTCAATCCTGGATTCTTGAAGCTCAAACAAAGTCGTTGCCCAAAATTTATACTCAATCCTGATAACTGGATTCTTGAATGTGATTTTATGTTAAGAGTGATGATTGTTTGTTTTGACAAGGTTATAAGTTGTTTAGTTGTGATCTTGATTCGGTTGATGCAAGTTTTTACGGTGAAATTTTTGGTCTGAAAACTTAAAACCTCAAAAACTTCACTCCGGAGGTGATTTGGGCCTCGAAAAATTCATTTCACGACTACGTGGTGAAACCTCACAATATTCAACCTGTTCCGGACGTTTTGACAGCTTATTCGCTGAAAACGGAGTTACGGTTCAAAAGTTATGACCGTTTGAAGTTTTGACGTAAAAAGTCAACTTTGGTCAAACTGATGAGCAAACCGCAGTTGACCAAAGCTAACCGCAGTTGACCAAAGGTAACCGCAGTTGACCAAAGCTAACCGCAGTTGACCAAAGCTAACCGCAGTTGACCAAAGATAACCGCAGTTGACCAAAGCTAACCGCAGTTGACCAAAGCTAACCGCAGTTGACCAAAGCTAACCGCAGTTGACCAAAGCTAACCGCAGTTGACCAAAGCTAACCGCAGTTGACCAAAGATAACCGCAGTTGACCAAAGATAACCGCAGTTGACCAAAGCTAACCGCAGTTGACCAAAGATAACCGCAGTTGACCAAAGATAACCGCAGTTGACCAAAGCTAACCGCAGAATAGAGACAAAACAGTCACTTTCGTCCTTTTTCGTCTTTTTCCTGTTTTAGAGTTAACCTCAACCAAGAACAAGCTAACCTCAACCAAGAAACAAGCTAATCTCAACCAAGAAACTTGCACTAAATCACATCAAACATCAAACTAATCAACTAATTCAACCTACCCAAGTGAAAAGTTAAGTACTACAACACCTCAAAACACAACAATACCACCAAATCATCAAAATCACCACAACCAATAATCAATTCGAGGTGTGTTCATCAAAAAAAAATTTCGAACCAACTAAACCAAGCTACAAATTAGAGCACCAACAATCCTAGGATGAAACCATGGCTCTTGATACCAATTGTAGAATATGAACATCTAGATTCGGGTGGCCTTAATTCATGGTAGATGATATCCATGTTTGAGTTAGATTCAAGAACTAGAGAGAGAGAGAGTTTGGAACCTTGAGATAAAAGAAGAAAGAAAAATTAGATTAAAAATGAAAGGCTCACCCTCTCCACATGTGGAGAGGGATATATATAGTCCCTACAAGATAACTAATAAAACACCCACACCCGGGCTGTGGATCAGGTATACAGTGGGTAAAGACCCGTTCCTTCTTCCACGGTGTTACTTAATCTAATACTAATTAACTAATAAACAAACTAACTACGAGCTAACTTAATGCTATTACAATCATTAGGTGACCGAGACTTTTACAGGAATATTAGTATTCCTAACAAAACCTATGTTTTGATAATCACAAAACTTAAATCAAATTAAGTCAAGATTAAGAAGTAAACAAGTATTTGGTAACAAATATTTACTTCTACATCTAATATCACTTAAGGTATGCATAAACTAAGCATCTTATGTATTACATGATCAAAGGAAATTTTGTCTTAAGACATAACATCTTATAAAATGATATAAACATTTTATATATATTTGTAAATCATTTTTGGTAATGCTATATTAAACCACAAAGATATGATTTCAAATTTCCAACCAAAAAGGGCAAATTTTATCCAGAAAAACTTTTCCAACGTTCAGGAGGGCGGCCCCCTTAATTTTACTAGGCGGCCCCCTTAATGATTAAGGGGACCGGCCTTTAATTAAGGGGACCGGCACACTCCCGAACAGTAAAATCTGGCCCTATAAATATTGGATTATTTCACACATTTTTCTCACCTTTTTGCACTATAAACTTTCTGATCCAACCTCCCTCTCTAGATCTAAAAACCTTTGATCATATAATTCATAAGTCTTTGTTTCCAAGTGATCCAAAGCTTCATCCATTCAAGTGCAAGAAGAAGAACACTCCTCTACATCCATCTAATTGTAGTAGTGTTGTGAATAGCTAGTTTCATATTGTAGTTGTGGTAGATATTTGTAAAAGTGTTGTGAAAATTTGTTGTGTGTAGAAAATAGGTGTGTTGTAAAGTAGTTTAGTAGTTTTGAATTAGTTGTGCATATAAGAAGGTGTGAAGCCTTGAAGAAGTTGTGAAGTTGTGAAGAAGGTGTGAAGCCTTGAAGAAGTCGTGAGATTGGTTCTAGCTACGATTAGAACTCGACATTTAGCTTATTGTCGTTAACTCGTGTAAGCCAAGGTGTGTAAGGTTTCTCCACCATAAGGAGTTTGTTGACATAGTGAAGAAAACTCTCGAGTGTGGTACTCGGGGAGTGGAGTAGGGCAAGGAAGGTGTCCTTGTAGCCGAACCACTATAAATTCGCGTGTTGTGGTTTGATCTTTCTAACTCTATCTTTTCTTCATTACATTTCAATACTTTCATTACTTGATTAGAATTGCTTATATTGATTGTCATTTGAATTCACTTGAGATCGAATCGAAAGTTTTTAATAACCTACAAAATATTTTGGTAATAAACTTTTAAAAGGACGTAAAACTATTCAACCCCCCTTCTAGTTTTCCACAATTGGTATTAGGAGCCACATCTAGCAAGATCTTTAAAATATATTGTATTTTAAAACTTGTAACGATCTATGGAATCTGAAAAATATTTAGAAGGGCAATCTATGCAAAGACCACCACTATTTGAAAGTGATGGATTTTTATATTGAAAAAATCGATTCGAAACTTATGTGAAGTTAAAAGATCTAGATCTTTGGCATGTTATTACTAATGGTGATTTTTTACCTATTCAAAATAACCCTAAAACTAAGAAAGATGAAATCGTACCTTTTGAAAAACAAAATGATGATTTAAAAAGCAAACTTGCTAAAAATAATGAAACAAAAATGGTTATTTATAATGCGCTACCACGTAAAGAGTACGAAAGGATCTTTATGTGTGAAACCGCAAAAGAAATTTGGAACTCTTTACTAATAACTCACCAAGGTAATAGTCAAGTCAAAGATAATAAGATAGATCTACTTGTTCAACAATATGAGCAATTCACGATTCCAGAAGAGGAATCAATTGATAATGTTTTTGCTAGATTTAACACTATCATCACAAGTTTAAAAGCACTTGATGAGAATTTTTCTAGTAAGAATTTTGTTAGGAAGTTTCTTAGGGCTCTTCATCCAAAATGGCGAGCTAAAGTGACGGCTATTGAAGAATCGAAGAATTTGTCAACATTGCAACTTGATGAATTAATTGGAAATCTAAAAGTTTACGAAGTCATCATTAAGAAGGACTCCGAAATGGTCAAAGAAAAACGAGAGCAAAGCAAGTCAATCGCCTTGAAAGCTAGAAAGGAATCTAGTATCGAAGATAGCTCATCTTCCGAAAGTGATGACGAAGAATACGCCATGGCCGTAAGAGATTTCAATAAATTCTTCAAAAGGGGAGGAAGATTCGTAAGACAACCGCATGATGAAAAGAAAACATTTCAAAAGAGTAAAGATGACAAGAACAACAAGATTGAAAGAAAGTGTTTCAAGTGTGGTGATCCAAATCACCTCATCGGAAAATGTCCAATGATGACAAGAGATCAAAATCAAAGAGCTTTTGTTGGAGGTGCTTGGAGTGATAGTGATGAAGATGAGAAAGAAACGACAAAAGAAGAAAAGTGTCTTATGGCGAATACATCAAATGAGGTACGTTCCGAAACCGAATATTTTAGTGATGAAAGTTTATCATTAGATGAAAAAGATCTAGATAGTGAATATAATAGGCTATGCAAATTAGGACAACTAGTAATGGCTAAAAACAAATCACTAAAATACATAAACAATCAATTGGAAAATAAAGTACTTGAACTAAAAATTAAAATACATCAACTTGAAAAAGGTAAAGAAATTTTTGAAGAATGCAAATCATGTCAAGTGCTTAAAGATGAAAACGAAATACTTAGGGAAGAAATTCGCAAACTTAATAAATTTGAAAATAGTAGTCACTCACTTAATAAAATAATAAGTATTCAAAGAACATCCGGAGATAAAACCGGTTTAGGATTTAACTCAAATGAAGCTTCAACAAGTGAGATCAAAAATGTCAAATTCGAAAATGAACCTAACGAACAAAAACCTCTAAAATCTAATCCTAAGTATATACTTGTAAATGATAGAAAAATACCTCTTGCCAACAATGAAGAAGTAAAAGATTTTTATAAACCGTCTTTAAAAAACGAGGTATGATCTTCTAAATCTAAGACAAGATCTAAAACACCACCACCTAGAAAATCAAATAATTCTAAACCTAGGTCTAAAACACCTCAACCAAGAAGAAACCAAAATAGGCAAAACTATAATAACAATAGTAATCAAATATGGAACTACCAACAAAGCTACAATCCTTGGGGTATACTACCACCTTTCATGCATCCTAGTCAAATGTTAAACATGTTTGGACCAAACAACTTTGGACCAAAGAGACAATGGGGATCGAATGGCTAGATGAACATTCCCTTGAGGCAATCTTGAAGTTTCTCTCAACATAGACTTTTTCAAAGTCTATATGTCATCTTGATGATTTTGAAGATTTTTTGAAGACCACCGGGTACGCCATTCTTTCATAACTCATTGCCATGTTTAGATAAATATGCTTTAGTTAATTACATTGTGTGCATAGATATAGCTTGCCTTTTTCTCTCTACTTGTTCGATCATATATATACTTATTTACATATATATATATATACTTAATATATATATATATATATATATATATATATATATATATATATATATATATATATATATATATATAATTGCTTGCACGTAACCTAGATACGTCATTAGTTGACTTTCTAGAACTCCAGGAAATCGTTCTTTATCGAACCCTTTCCTTCCCCCCTCGCGTTATTCTAGTAAGTCCTCTTTTAGGAGACTCGTGATGATGAAGGGATATGAGTCAAGTGGACTTTTATCATGCAAGAACGCCTTCGCACGTGAACACTATGGATGAAACAAACTCCTCTCGCCGACTATATCCTATCTCCGCTACTATCTTTCAAACCTCACCCATCAACCCATCTTTCACTCACATTTATACTTATATATATATATATATATATATATATATATATATATATATATATATATATATATATATATATATATATATATATATATATATACACTTATTCACATATTCCCGAACACACCTCAAACCCTTCATCAACTTAACACTTTGATCATTTTATCCAAAATTGTCAAAGGTATATTTTAATTATCGAAACGGTAATTAAAAATTGTTAAGAATTCTATCATCGTGCCAATAAACGTTTACGTATTTTTGATATATTATAAATCTAATTATATACGTATAAATATTTTTTTGTTCCAGAAACTAATTCCGCGAAGTTTCAAAAATTTCAAAGGTGGCCCCCTTAATAATTAAGGGGACCGGCTTGTTATCGAGGGCGGTCCCCTTAATGTTTAAGGGGACCGGCCATCTGACACTTCTAAATCCGTTTCTCCTCCTTAATTCCATTCCCAAACACTCCATTTACTCATTTGTTCTTCCCCACTGCTGCTGAGTACGAACCAACACACCCAAAAACATCAAAATCCTCCATCATATCACCAATCCGGGGTTGTTTCGCAAGGGGCAAACATCAACCAAACATATAACAACATCTTTTGTAAGTTTTCCAACATGCATTTCATCACATTTCATTCGATTTGGTGTCTAATCAATTATTATGCATTTTATTAAAATTTATTTTAATTCGAATTTAAGTGCAATAGAAGCTAGAAATTGAACTACCAAATGCTTCCCATAGGATTAGAATGATGTATTGCAACTCAAAATTAGTATAACATATCATTTTGTCAAAATCATTAATCGCCCATAAACCCTTGTTAAATTTTATTTTTCAAGAGGCACATTGTTGATATAACTCTCAAAAACCACTTAAAACTTACTACATTACATTGTTTTAACGTCCTAAACAATCAAAACATACTTTTCAATTTATTAGAAAATGGTTCATGAAGACAACATGGGCGTTTGGTTCATGAACAAACTATAACTATATGTAGTTATTTGAAACTTAAAACTTGTTCATAAAACTTGTTAATACTACTAAAATCAATAGACGTCATCAAGATATATAATCAATATATATATTGATGTTTTAGGATGTTTTTATCTAGTTAAGGGAGCGTTTGGTTTATCTCGAAAATGATATTTTTGAAAACTAAAATTCGCATTTTAATCTTTTAAACAAGCTTATGTTGTGTCAAACTCTTACGAAATGGAAGATATATAATCTAATATATATCTAGCCTTATTTCGAAATGAATTATGATATCATACTCTTTGATATTATATATTCTAAACGAGTTTAAAATCAAAATAAAATGAACATTATGAAACTACTTCATGGAATATTTTTTTTTTGTGTCAAAGTAGAATTTCGTTCCACATATATTGCATATAATTATATATACATATATATAACATATGCATGATAGTTGTTTTTATATTAATTCTATTTTTGTTGTTATATTGTTTAGGTGAAAATGCCTAAGACCACGGTTGGTGATGTATCCAAAACCAAACAATACATTCCAAATGTCTCTTCTACTCCCGGCATGTCTCCTTCAGTTGCATGTTTCTATCGTCCTATTGAAAATAGAAACATTCACGAAGGACGAATTGTCGATCCATCTTTCTATGAAAATGATCAAACCGAATGAATGTTCACCAATATTTATTTCGAATGTCTTCTCCAAATCAACGAACCAATCATTCATCGTTTTGTCCTCGATTTCTATAGCCAAGTGACGGTGCAAACCGATCCCTATGGTAATATCCTCATTTCCTTCATGATTCAAAATCAATTCATCACTCTTACTCTTGCTCAATTTGGTCAAATTCTTCGAATCCCATACAACGGCCAAGCCGTTTTCTCAAATGAATGGGATCTTTCCTCTCTTGAAAGAAATCGTCCGCAGGATGGCCCCTACTATTCTGAGATTCCTAGTCCTGAAGACATTCATCGAATGCTTGAACTAGAACGTCGTACGACTAGTCGAGTAATCAAGTCGAAGAATGTCGATATTCATGCCAATCAAATCCTCCTCAAAGAGCTAAGCCAAGATATGAAGAAGTGGGAAGAACTCATTTGAGAGAATGCGTTTGGTACTGGTGGTCACCGTGATCATGTCACGGCAAGCATTGCCCACATGCTTTATTGTGTTATTGCTGAAGAGCAATACAATTTGGCTTATCTTTTTATTCATCGAATCATGTCCGCCAAAAACACCCCAAATGCCAATCTTCCTTACGGTATGTTTCTCACACGACTTTATCGTTATGTGATGGAACATTACCCTCATCTTTAAAGAGATTACTACGTTCAAATCCTTCCTACCTTGAACCAACTCACTCTTGTTCGTACTCGCCGTCCTCGTAGTGACAAAGGAAAATCTCGTGTTCCTTTGTACTCTAGGCCTCGTGGTTCTACATCTCATCGTGATGACGATGATGATGAGGAGGAAGACACTTCACGTGTTAGTACTCCATCCCCCACGACCTTTGTTGAAGATCTTTTCGATATTGATGATACCGAGTATCAAATTCCTCTTCCTCATGAACGTACCGATGAGCTTCTCTTCACTCGTCAAACGTCTATCATCAACCGTCAAAAACAAATACATGAAGAACTTCGTGGAGGATTCAAATCCGTTGGGAAGATGTTTAGGAAGATGCTTGGAAAGAAAAAGAAGTAGAAGATATTGACATGTTGCTACTTGTTATTACTTGTTTCCTTTAGACATTTGTATGGTTTGCTATTTGTCCGATTTATTCGGAAATACTTGTGTTATTTCTTGTGTTATTTGGAATGATGTTTAGACTTTTATTATTATCATGCTTCTATCATAATGTTATGCCATGCTTCTTTTCAAGATGGATTATAATATGTTAATTTGCATGCAAAATTTGATTATATATATATATATATATATATATATATATATATATATATATATATATATATATATATATGTTTATATATCATCATTCCTAGAGTATGTACTTCTAATAGAGCTTGCTGGAAAAACACACTTGAAAAATCACCAAATTTTGCAAATTTTGGGTTTCTGGTCGTCTGGGAAAACACCAGATGGGCGGCCCCCTTAATTCCCTAGGCGGTCCCCTTAATTATTAAGGGGGCCAGCATACAATTAAGGGGACCGGCCATCTGGAACTGGATTCACTGTTTTCTTTTGCATCTTGTGAACCCTTTCTCTAGTTTCAGCTACCATTTCTCATTTTAACCCAACTGATTTTAGAATCTCATTCAACCATTTCAAATACATACCTAAATCAACCATTTCCATACTATAAATTCCCTCCACAATCACCATTCTTCATCTCATCATTCACCATCTTAATCATCATGACTCCACCAAGCACCTCACACTCCAAAACCTCCAAGAAACAAAAACTTGTGGTCATCCCCCCAAAACAACTCTTCATTGATTTAACAAATGAAGACAACAAAATACCATCACCTCCACCCAAATACTCATCCCCAAGTGCACCCAATGCACCATCTAAAACACCTTCCACTCATGGAACTTCCTCATCCTCCATACCCTCAACCTCATCAATCAATGACTACATCAACTCACACTTGTCACCACAAGTATCATCACCACCTCCTACACAAGAACCCATGTCCACCCATCTTACCATCTCACTTTCACCAATAACACCACTTGATGCTCATCTCTCATCCCCACCAATTACACCACCATTCTTTGCCAATCACGTGCCTTGGAGGCTACTTGAATCCCATGGGGATATTTGTCTTTGTTGCATCCACAACCGCACGGTCATCTTTGGCCTTAGAGATGAAATTCAATATATGTTTTCATATATTGAACATTTGCTTACCAACCCACTACCACCACCAACTCCACCATCCTCTCCAATCATTTCTCCACCACAATTCTCACCCATTCCTTCACCATCACCGTCATGCTCTCCTAATTAAGCATCTCATATGCTTAATAAATAAAGCCTCTACCACCCTTTTGCTTGCAAGCTCTATGAAGACCATGTACTTTTTGCATGATGATGTATTTTCCTAGTTGCTTATTTGTAAACTAGCTTTTCTACTTGTAATTCAAATTGCTAGTTGTATGTTGTGTCTTGACACAACCACTTATTTAATATGAATGCTTTATTTTCAAACATGCTTTATTTTTTTATCACCTTATACATGTTTGCATGCATATACTTGTGCTTCTAATATTTTTTTTGCAAAGCATTCCATAGCTCGTTCTCTTGGTGCCCCCAAACGAGGGGGAGTACACATCAAGGGGGAGTTTCTACCCGTCAATTTTTCACGTTTGAAGATTGTCGGCAAAACCTTTTTGATTTTACAAAAAGGGGGAGAAGTAAATATAAACTCACTAAAATACTTGTTTAAAAATTAATTTTTGAGTTAATGAGTTTAAGTTTTGTAATCATTAAAAAGGGGGAGATTGTTGATATAAATAATGCTTAAAAAGGTTATTAATATCTCTCAATAAACCTATGTTTTGATAATCACAAAACTTAAATCAAATTAAGTCAAGATTAAGAAGTAAACAAGTATTTGGTAACAAATATTTACTTCTACATCTAATATCACTTAAGGTATGCATAAACTAAGCGTCTTATGCATTACATGATCAAAGGAAATTTTGTCTTAAGACATAACATCTTATAAAATGATATAAACATTTTATATATATTTGTAAATCATTTTTGGTAATGCTATATTGAACCACAAAGATATGATTTCAAATTTCCAACCAAAAAGGGCAAATTTTATCCAGAAAAACTTTTCCAACGTTCAGGAGGGCGGCCCCCTTAATTTTACTAGGCGGCCCCCTTAATGATTAAGGGGACCGGCCTCTAATTAAGGGGACCGGCACGCTCCCGAACAGTAAAATCTGGCCCTATAAATATTGGATCATTTCACACATTTTCCTCACCTTTTTGCACTATAAACTTTCTGATCCAACCTCCCTCTCTAGATCTAAAAACCTTTGATCATATAATTCATAAGTCTTTGTTTCCAAGTGATCCAAAGCTTCATCCATTCAAGTGCAAGAAGAAGAACACTCCTCTACATCCATCTAATTGTAGTAGTGTTGTGAATAGCTAGTTTTATATTGTAGTTGTGGTAGATATTTGTTAAAGTGTTGTGAAAATTTGTTGTGTGTAGAAAATATGTGTGTTGTAAAGTAGTTTAGTAGTTGTGGATTAGTTGTGCATAGAAGAAGGTGTGAAGTTGTGAAGGTGTGAAGAAGGTGTGAAGCCTTGAAGAAGTTGTGAAGTTGTGAAGAAGGTGTGAAGCCTTGAAGAAGTCGTGAGATTGGTTCTAGCTACGATTAGAACTCGACATTTAGCTTAGTGTCGTTAACTCGTGTAAGCCAAGGTGTGTAAGGTTTCTCCACCATAAGGAGTTTGTTGACATAGTGAAGAAAACTCTCGAGTGTGGTACTCGGGGAGTGGAGTAGGGCAAGAAAGGTATCCTTGTAGCCGAACCACTATAAATTCGCGTGTTGTGGTTTGATCTTTCTAACTCTATCTTTTCTTCATTACATTTCAATACTTTCATTACTTGATTAGAATTGCTTATATTGATTGTCATTTGAATTCACTTGAGATCGAATCGAAAGTTTTTAATAACCTACGAAATATTTTGGTAACAAACTTTTAAAAGGACGTAAAACTATTCAACCCCTCTTCTAGTTTTCCACACAGACATATATCACTAGGTTCATATTGTCAAGTTCCCTAGCCTATCTCCCCCGAATACTGCCGGGAACCACATGCACTACCCCATGCTAGTAAGCCGACGTACGGCAGTCGGGTTTGAGTCATTAAGTGCCACTATATGCTAGACTTAACTTTTATGGCCCGTTGTCACGATCATACGCCATACTTTAACTAATTAAGTTCCTCCACTCCGGAAAGTGGTTTTATGGTCAATTTGCACACAAGTTCCGTGGTTAGTTGTCATCCCAACCATATCCTCGCAACCCAACTATGTCGGGATCCTATGGTCAATTCCTCCAGCATAACAGGTACAACCAGGTGTTCTAAACTACCGCAATTAAAGGTTCACAAGATAAACTAAGCATGCACACACGTAAAAGCATAAAAAAAGTACGGAAATATAATCAAAGCAATAAAGGAATCATAATTAGGCAAGCACTAGAGGTGCTTAGCCAATCATGTTAAATGGAACACTCGAAATGATGTTTATAGAAGCCATGAATTCGAAATGTAAATTTAAATATGAAATGATAAAACTTATGGTGATTGAGGCGTGCTTTCTCCATTAGAAAGGCTCAGTATGCTGCTGTAGAAGGGCCTCCTAAAAGCTCCAACGATCTCTGACTTTGTGTGTGAGAAAGTTATCTCTTAAATGCTCGAAATTAGGGCTGTATTTATAGGCCTGATCAGAGCTAAGGCATAATTGAGAAATGTATTAAGCCGTATCTAGTGTAATCTTATCCAGATGTGAAGGTTACGGCGTAGTTGATGAAGTGTTACGCCTTAACTCCAATATTAGGGTTTCTTCTACGTCGTAGTCTTTAAGTGTGTTACGTCGTAGCTTAATTCTTGAGTCTTGGATTACTCTTGTACATGTTGTTATGCTTTAGTTCCAAAGTAGTGTTACGGCGTAGCCTTCCATTCGAAGGATCATTGAAGACTCGAATTTGTTATGGCATAAACTATAGATTTTGTTACGCCGTAACTCTTGGTCCGCGTTGACTTTGGTCTTCATGTTTGAATTCCTAGCTATGGCGTAATTGAGAGATGATGTTACGCCATAGCTTCTTCCAGCATACTTAATTTGTCTATCTTTGCACGTTCTTTCCAAATTCCTCAGCTCGTCTCTTTAGCTCCTATGCTCATTCGTAAGCTGGATAAAAAATATAAAGAAATCAAAGTATATTTCCATAATATAAGTAGAATAAATGAGCATAGTAGGGGGAAATTGACACTTAAATATCAGGATTATTTGACGTCATCACCAGGATATAGCAATTAAAATATTACTACCCTGGTGTAAGATATATCTAGCATACCTAACCTTAGCCAGTTAACAAGTTATAACAATTCAAAAACAGTAAGAGAAGGTCCATATAAAATAGTTGAGCATGTATTCCCACCCCAAGTTTCAAATAAGTTTTATGAGTAAGAGTGGGGCTATAAAACTCACCTCAGTCCAGCAAGGCACAAGAATCAATAGAAACAAAGCAGAATGTCAGCTATCAAGTAACGACAACTACTGACTCGGCACAACCTAATGACATAACTTGTTTTTAGAATATATCTCCAAGCAATATTTCCTAACCCCGAATATATATCATTTCCATTTCCAAAATATGTTGGGAATTATAGATTTGATGATTACAGAACTACATATGCATAAATGAAGAATGATGAAACAACGAGGACTTAATGTGATAAATTTCTTAGCTTCATGTGTACTCTAGGGTTTCTTGTATCTCTATTTATAAAGAGAGGTAGGCGTCTGGTTTTAAATATCCAGAATAGTTAGAACTCTCCAATGAGAGTCTAATAAAAACGTGTGTATGTACACGTATAGATACATAGATAGTAATAGATGTAGTATAGACATCTACGTATTAGTTTGATATAGTGAAAAAAGAAAACCTTGAGATAGCTTTGATTTCTGTGTTATTATTCTGTTGTGCAAGTTTATTAATCATTGTTACAATATCCTAGATGGGCTTAAACAATTCTTAACAATTAGTATCAGAGCAAGGGGCTCTTGATATCTAGGATCTACAAGGTTTTATTATCGTTGAAGAATGAGGAGCAGATCGGTTGTTAAAGGGTTATATTTTTAGTGGCGACAAAGGTGAATTCTTTTAATACCTTGCGTTATAATTATTGATCAATCTTTGTCACATAAGTTCACTGATCGGTTCTGTATTAATCATATATATTGCTATCATGATTGATGATATATAATAATTAATATTATTCTTCGTTAATTGGCGACAAAGTGATATACAAGATTCAAGATTTGTAGAGAATTAATTATGTCTGATCTAGATTATTTAAAAGGTTGTCGCGTACTGAATTTGAGGTTAATAAAATTGAAACCTCGTACTCATTATTAATGGATTGGTGGAAAAAGAGTTACGCTTATTAAAGATGAAGATTCGATCAATGGATAAGGTTTTGTCGTTATGTGCATTCAATTGTGATACCAATTACCGCGTACTGATTACTTAATTAGTAGAATTTAATTCTTCAAGAACGTGGAACGGTGTATTATATGATTGGTTTATTCAATCAATAAATTTTTCATCATGGGTGTTATTTTGTTGTTTTCTGCATGGGAATTTAATTGGTTGGAGATGATCGGTGCTAATTGTTTATCATGGGGTACGATTCATCATGAGTATATATATGGAGTAGATTATTTATTTTATTAAAGCTGCTACTATTTTCATTGTTAATACTGCTAGCTTTAGTTGTTAATGCTGCTACGCTTGTTACTGCTGTGCTTCGATACTTAATGTTGTTCCTACATTATTTGTACTACTGGCGATGAGATTAGTACTGCTAGCTTTGGACGTTTGTACTGCTATTGAAAGCAGTGAATACTGCTAGCGTTATCCGACATATTTTTAATACTACTGGTTTGGTTAGGTATCGGGTGACACACAAGTTTTAGATCTTGAACAAAACTGGAATTCTTTCAGTTTATACTTAATTATTTTATGGCTCATTTTGGGATTATTTGAAGAATCAAAGAAGGTTGAATATCATTTATTAGATGTTGTATTTGAATTTCACAAGTTTGTGTTCTTATCATATCTCAAAGTGGGTGTTACACTTTGGAGATAACTTGTTCGTGCGCTGATGATGTGACAAAGACTTGATGAATCTAGCAAATGTGTGTGATCTACAAACTCTTTGTTCTTGATTTTCTAGCATCTTCTATCAAAGGAGACTTTAGTCTGGATCAAGAATGAAAGAGCTTGTGGAGAGTAATTGACAGGCTCAGACATTGTTCTCAATGTTGCCAAAATCATGAAACTTGTGCCAGCATTTGAAGGAGCACTCTTGAAAAACGCACACCCAAAAAGCACAGCAGAATAAATGATCGTCGGTGACATCAAACACAAATCAAGCCATAAACTTTTTGATAGTGAGACACACTTAACCATTTGAATCCGTTTTCTCTACAAGACTCGATAAATTCCTTAAACTTTTCTTACCATGACTATGGCTTGATGATCTTCATATTGTTTACGATCTCTGAAGTGAACTCCTACTACAAATAACAGAACACCAATGGCTAGAAATATCTGAACAAACAAAGTCCATGAAATATGAACATCTTTGCCCTTTCCTTACATTGAGATATCAGCTATGAATAAGGGGGTGCACATACACTTATCTAATATTCATAGTGGAATCGTATCCTTACCAGCAATCTATTATGTAAAGGCTCATCTATAATCAGACGTAATGAAAAACAAGTATGAAAGATGCGGCTCAAATGTAACAAAATAGAGATGTGCTAGATGGTACTAATTTATATCTGCTCTACAATCAGAACATGATGTTTGTTTTCTTGTAAAGTCTTGCAACTACAACAAATGCCCAAATGTTTATAACTCGACAATTATGTGTACAACTAACCATGCAATTAACAAACAAGTTCTAAATATCTATGTCTAAAACTAATGTTCTTTTTAAAATATCAATAATAGCAATAGCAATATAATAAGGCACGCTTACATGATGTTATTTTAATGATCTATTATTGTCAACAACGTGCATAACTAGAATACTAACAAAAACAGATGATGCAACAAAATCTTTCCACTTTCAAAATCAATTACTACATTTCTTTTTGTCATCGATCGACTCAATCCACAAGCCACAAGATTTGGCAGTTACCAAAAATTTGAAGATACCAGGAAAAAGGCAGAGTTCTATTTCAGCTATTGGAGATGCTCAATGGAGTGTCAATAACTTC
Source organism: Artemisia argyi (assembly GCA_030686995.1). Lineage (NCBI taxonomy): Eukaryota > Viridiplantae > Streptophyta > Magnoliopsida > Asterales > Asteraceae > Artemisia > Artemisia argyi. The sequence continues at coordinate 33,602,220 of CM060683.1, forward strand.
TTAGCAAGCATCAACTGTCCAAGGTCACCGTCTTTAACAACAGAGAACAACCAGTTTTAACTATCAACTTACACTTAAATCACTTTAAGCAATTTGTTCCTCTCGATCTCCATTTTCAACTCGATCATCGTTAAACATATCATTGCCAGCTTTCAAACGAGAGAGAAGCTATCAATGCAAAAGTGAACATAATTAGAGCATTGCAACGTGCATAACTTTACACAAAAACAACAAACCGGAGTGTATGAAAAAAAGACATTCATAAGTGATATTACCTCCAAACAGTGATTCCTAAATGTAATATTTTCAACATGGCCAAGGCTTTTTAAAAGTCCTCCAAATACTTCTTTATGTATTTCTTCTTCGAATATCTCAGACTCAGTCCAACTGATCGAATAATCTAAGTGAGCTTTGACCAAAGACGACGCATTAAGCAACACAAGCTCCCGCAAAACCAACTCACCTTTTATTTTTAATGACGATATGTAAGGAGCATTGATTTTGACACAATCTATATAATCATACTCGCTTGGACTATGCTCCTCATTAGAGTTGTATTCATGGAACACTAACTTCTTAACACTCTTTGAAGTAATATCAATCCTCCTATAACCATAGCAAGTGTCGAACTTCAAAGATATCAAGCAAGGACTTCCAGATAATATCTTCTCAATCATATCGTCATCCAAAGTCACCCAAGATAAAGACAAACACTCAAGTCTTTCCCAACTAATCGCACCATTAGGAGGATTAAACTCACACTGGGACAGCTTTACACGATTAAAACACAAATTGTTGAAAAACAACTCATCATCATAGGTAAACGAACATAACCATAAATCAACCTCTTCAACGTTACGACTAATAGCATAACGAATCCAACTATTTGCTCGCGATTTGAACTCAGAATTTAGTAGACTATTGTAGGAGATATCAAGTTTAAATTTTTTGAGGTTATTTGTAGGACACTGATTTAGGGTGTTGTCAATAAAAGAAATGTAATCACGGAGAACAGTTTCTTCAACTGCAAAATAATCTGTGATGTCATCCATATCTGAGAAAAAGAGATGAGGAAGTTGAGTCCAAAGATTTTTCCACCGTTTTGAGATGGTAGCCGTTGTTCTAATAAGCTCTTTGGTAGTGCAATACCGCAAGCGAGACATGATATTATTGACTAAGAAGTCATCATTTAACTCATTCAATCGATCTACTCCTTCCATGACCAACTAGTCGTTACAAAATTAAACGAGAAATGAAATGTGAGAAACACCAAAACGCGGAAAACTGAATAATAATAATAATAATAATAATAATAATAATGATGATGATGATGATGATGATGATGATGATGATGATGATGACAACAACAACAACAACAACAAAAGTGGTGTTTTTATTTTTTATAGAATAAGCTTTTGTATTCAAAAGGGGTGGGAGCGCAACTTGTGTCTAGACTCCCATCAAACTTTGTGTAAGCTTATTATGTATTAATGAAATGAAAATAATTCTTAAAATAATAATAATAATAATAATAATAATAATAATAATAATAATAATAATAATAATAATAATAATAATGTTTCTCGGCTCCCCACTAATTTCTTGTAAATCCTATGATTTTCTAATGAAGTGATGTTTAATAATAATAATAATAATAATAATAATAATAAGATAAAAATATAATATCATATTTAGGGACGGAGCCATGACCAAATATGACCGGGTGCACAAATCTTTTGAACTGTAATACTAGAAACACATTTCGAAGGACCGGGTGCATTTAAGATGCATTTAGAAAAAATCAGTGTTTTTTTCAAAAGTTAAGACTACATCGAAAAAATTCATAGGTTCCCGTGCACCTGCAGGAACCCCCTATCTCCGTCCCAAATCATATTTCTTTGTTTGCGTATTTTGTTTGAAAAATACTACATAAGAGAAATTCATTAAGAAGCAATCCCAAACACTACCAAAATATAAATCAGTTTAGTAAACAAATACTCCTTAAAACACTTGGTGTTCATCATATAAATAATGATAATGAACATGAAACTAATAAATTGATGAAAAAAGTAATAAGCAGATGAACGTACCAAAAGCAGCAGGAAGTAACTAATACTAAAGTTGGTGTTTAATTGGTTTCGATGAATAAATGCTTATTACAGTATTTAAAGTGTGAAATGGTATGAGAAAGAACACAAATGCAATTTGTTTCATTTGTTGACCAATTAATGACTTAATTACCCAACTTTTTAAGTATTAATGATAGAAAAGTTTGGACTAATAGAAAAGATTCCTAGTCTTCTTATATATATTATATAAAGCTTAAGTAGCTTTATAAATGTAAAGAGGTCATAATAAATGTCTCAAAAATTGATTCTATCATATAAAGCCTTCAACATTGATTTCAAGCAACTCAAACATCTCAATTAGTATGTGTACGTTGATTTCAAGCAACTCAAACGTCTTAATTAATAGTGGTTAGTCTTTTTACCTTCCCGTCCATGAGTTACAAATATTTTATCAACTATATATATAATGTGTCAAAAATCACACACAACAAACCACAACTTTCTCCATACCGCGTGCACATTGGGCTACAACTTATTATGGTGGTAAAGTAAGCATCATATCGTCTTACTTATTTAGCATATTGATTTATATTGTTTTATGTAAATTTCACGTGTGTTTTATGTGTATAACAATGTAGGACATAAAGATGATGCTTAGGAGGTTTGGTAGTAACATCATCTTCTCTAATGGTTTAAGAAGTCCTACACATCGTTGTCTTATTAATTAAGTGGAACATGCACGAACATTTTCAATTTGATCGAAAATGCAATATATTGATTAACTGTATTTAAGTTACTAACAATCAACTATATCTAATTGTTTTTTGTAGCGCGTCAAGAAGCATTAAAGAAAGAGATCAAGAAGTCACAAAAATTGTATCAAGAACAAAACATGCAAAAAGCCAATAAACAACAACGACAAAGACAACAAAAACAAGAACAACAACAACAACAACAACAACAACAACAACAACGCCATGGCCACCGGTGGAATGAATACTTAGCATTCATATTAATAGTAGTTACAAATTAAACAAGCAATATTTTACTTCATGTAATACCGATAAACGGGCTAATACTATTGATTCGTTAGCAAGTAAGTTTATTTAAAATATTGTAACGAGCATTCAATTTTTAGTCTATAATTATTACTACACTTTGTTGGTGCATTTTAATATTTTTGTTCTTAATGTATTTTTTTTGTCTTGCGGTGTATTAATGTCACTTTCTTAATTAAACGTCTTGGAATATTGCGTGACTTTGATATTTGATATGACTGTGTAAATTATGTCGATGTTACATATTGAAAATGGGGTAGTATATAATAAAAATATATTCACACTATCATCTTAACAATGAGAATCTTCTAAATCTAAGAAGTATATAAAGGAGAAATAATTGTGTTTAGTTAAATGTCGGGTCTATTGATTGATTGAAGCGGGTTTATGACTCGGACTTGGGTCATTGGATCTGATTTTTTTTATACGAGTTATAATTTATACTCTTAAATATACTAATTACTTTAGTGTTTTATGTTTTTATAGTTTTGTTAAAAAGGAAATTTGTTTTATAGTTGGCTTTTAATAATGTCATTTATTTGAACAACGAAGTCCGTCTTTCACAAAAAATGAGAGTTTCAAACATGAACTGAAAATTAGTCCCGAACATTACGAAAAAAATAATTAGATCCAACATGTGTGCATTGCATGGGTTCTGAGGCATTCGAAACCTGCGTGCATCACACGGGGATGAATATAAAAGGTCTCCAACATTAATGTCATCGCTTCATATTTAAAATATTTTATGTGACTTATACATATTAAAAAATTACATGTGAAGAGACTCTTTTCAATGTAACATCTTGAAAAAAGTCTCTTCACATATACTCTTTTAATGTCAATAAACTATTGTTGCATATTTAGGCCTCACAATCATACTAACTACCTGAAAATTTACACAATCATTTTCGCACGGGTCCTGAGGCAGCCCAAGTTATTTATGACGAAAATTAGTGGCAAGTATAGTTTTTGACTCGACCTCAATTAAAACTGACAAAAATAAAGGCACCGACATTTTTCATGCCGTGCTAAAAAAAGTTGTGGTAACATCACAACTTAGGAACTTATTGACCTACAAAAGTTGTGGTAACATCACAACTTAGGAACTTATTCTCAATAAACTATTTTATATGTGTGTCAGGCTTAGAAAAGGTGTGATACCATCACAATTTAGATATATAATGATGAAAATAAGTATCGAAGCTTACATGTTAATAAACTATTTTAAATGTGTGTAATTCTTAGAAAAGGTGTGATACAATCACAACTTGTATATATAATAACGAAAATATGTGCCGAAGATTACACATTAGTTTTATATCAAAATATAGGGATGTTACAATTTTGAGAATAAATTCAAAATCTAAACTCTATAAATAACTGCTAATATGTCATAAAAAGTTTAAATATAATGTTACAATCTTGAGAATAAATACAAAATATAAACTTTATAAATAACTACTAATATGTCATAAAAAGTTTAATTATAAAATTTACCGATCAACTAAGGCCATACTTACAAAATTTTAATAACAAAAAAAAAATACTGCACATTACACTATGACCAATTAGATAGAGCCCGTATGCAACGCACGAGTCTGAATTACTCGTTCCTTATAAATTTGAAAACATTTTTTATTGCTCTTTAATGCTCTTTCCATTTCCTTTAAATTTGATGTTTCTTGTAACTTAATTCGGTATTTATAATCAACAACATAATAAAATAAAATAAAAAATAATGTTAGAATATATCTCCTATGAGATTAGGCGAGTACTCGTGCATAACAACAGAAATTCCTAATAGTAGACAATTAACGATATGCGATATTATGGTAAGTGTTTCGTGTAACGTTCAAATTAGAACGTGAATAAAGGAAAATGTAATTGCAAACGGTTGTAAAAGGCGATAGCAAAAATTCTTAACATGTATCAAAATATATATAAAAACATTTAGTGAAACTTAAAATAAAACATTACATCTATCATAATAACTAACAATATGTTACTCGTCGCGTAAAACTTCTTGGTACATGACATTTGAGGTGTAAACTCCTCCTTGATCAAACTCTTTGACTGGTTTCACTAATATTTTTGTAGTTTTACGTGATATCCCTTTAAATAACGCAACATAAAGCTGCCCACGTGACAAAACAATATGTAAGAGAATGGAAATTACGTTATTCCTTATTTACACATGAAAAATTACATTTGTTCGTGAAAAAATTGAGGCCATAATGTCCCAGAGGGAACCATGAGCTGTAGTACATCTACGTAGAATTCAAAGCCAAAAAAAGCAAACCAAACATAATTGAATCTGATTATATTATCTCCAAATGATTTCCAACATTACTGTTAAAAATATCTCATCCTCCTCAGGTTAGAGTAAATAAACTATGTCCCAAGTATCACATATTTGGTTTATCTAGCATTCCTATAGTTGATGAAAAGCAATTGATCTATTTTTTTGCATGATATGTATAATTCATTGTCTAAATTAGAATGATATATGGCAACTATACATGATTTATTTACTACACAAGTTTCGATTAACATATCAATTTAAAATCAATTTATAAAATAAATTATCATTAATGCAAAGTTGCCATTTATTACATGAGTTAATGGACATATATCCAAACATTAGATGTGACAAGTGTTTTTTGGCAAGTATTTAAGTATTTGAATACTTCTATTTATAGAGTGAGGTGATAATGCATTGGACTTTGAAATAGTGACCAATTTGACATATTAATTATTTTATTAATCACGTTCATACCATGCATATATTTATTGAAATGACAAAATTTTAAATGATTGACTCAAGACTCAAGTTCTCTTAATTTCACGTTCACACCCTGTCATTTAAGTTGATTAGTGTATGTTGGTTTCTTGTACTGTAAAATTATCAAATATTTCAAGCGTCAAGAAATATCACTGGTGTTTGATTACGTCAATCGTTTCACGAATTGAAAAACTAACTAAAAAGGCTCAAATAAGAAATTTAGCATGTTTGAATAACAAAGGTTGGGATTCAAATTCGAAAGTAAAAAATAGTACAATATCCAAAGATTAAATAGGATACGTGAAGCCCTTTAAACCATTCAGTTCAATAAGTTTCAAAGAGTACAATATGTATACTTATACTCTAATTTTGGAACTACAAAAGATGCAATTAACAATGGACCTCAACTGCTTAAAATATGGGTAATTTATGCCAGGTATACAAATTAACCTTTATTGTAGTAAAAAAGATTCAGAGACAATATTAAACACGTAACTATTTCAAAAAACCATAAACATTTAGATCGAAAAAAAGCTTATAAATCTAACAAACTTCATTTAAGGAAATCTTTTTCGTTTTCCAACATCGTATTCTTGAGGAGACGTTGGTGTAAAATCTATAGATTAATAAGCGATACAAAATGTGTTAGCAAGAGAGAGAAATATAAACATATAAGAATCAATTATCAACATACAATCATTTAAACACAATTTATCAATGACATACAACTTTATGATGAACTTAATCAACTCCATAGAACTTGAGATGACAGAAAATAATTATACACATCAATAAACATACGCACAAACAAAATACACACAAACATTAAAAAAGAATGCTTTACACTTGATACCTAGAAAAGCATAACTCGGCAAGATCTCACCATAAATAATAAATATCAGTATGAAAAAGCACTCAACGGTGGCTTCGTTAATGGTGGCTGCATTCATGAAAAAACAAATTAAATCTACATAATACAATACAGGAACCTTATAACAAAATTAACACTAACTTTATAAAAAAAATTGATACTTTACATAAGCTTACAAACAAATTTACACATCAAAATACAAAATATTCTTTGGGATAAACTTTAATTTATAAACAAAGTTTAAAAGTAAACCATTGAATTTCTGGCGACAGCAGTGGTTTACGGTGTGTAACACCCCTAAAATTTGGTATAGAGAAAGACTTAATCAAGTTTTTCGGGCGTTACAGGAAATGACACACAACACAAGCATAGGAAAACAAGATAACATAATTCTTGATATTAGTCACATTGAGTTACGCAAACAAGAGTTGTAATAGCAGTTGTAACTATTGTAATAGCAATAGTAACTTTTGTACAAACAACAGAGTTGTAATCTCACAAAAGGTGAATTATATAGTACTTACCAAAAGGTTTTTTACAACATAATGAAAACAGAGAAGCTAAAGTACGTACCCCTGCTACCTCCAAACACCTAATTATCAGCTTGTTTTCTTCACATCATACAATGCTCTCTTATACTGAGCATGAATTCTTTCAATGAGATCTTTAACTACCTCTCTACGTTCTTCACATATGATCTTTGTAGATGTCATCACAGCAAGTAAACTAGCAGGCAAAGGATATTCTTTTTCTGCAAGCATAAAAACATCAATTCCACCTTGTATTGATAAGTGATATACATTGCAGCTATCATAAAATTTCCATGAAGTTGAGAAATGATGGCATGGGAAGTTCCAATAGATATCAGCTGGATCAGGTTCATATAACCTATGTAATTCAACCCACAAATCTTGCTCTTTTGCATCTAGCTTCTTGACTGTTTTGATTCTTTTTTGAACCAACTCCCATAATCTGTCTAAGTCTACTCTGTCAATTGTTCTTATCAAATCCTCAAACCTTTTGTACACTGCTGATCCTCCACCAGCCCTGATTATCTTTCAAGCCTTTCAAAATTTATCTCGGTAAATCTCCCAGTCCATGATTGGATGTCTAGCTTGAATAGGGTCAACATATAATGTTTCAGGAACAATCACCATCATCTGATCATGAGAAGAGCTGTCTTCTTTTCTTTGTGAATCATTCTTCTTCTCAGCAGGTTTGTCTTCAATGAACTTTTGTTTCTTTGATGGTGTTTCTTCTGTACCCATGGGGATAAAGTTTTCAACATATTTCTTGAGTCGGTAGTATAGACTTTCAATTTGTTCATATGTCATTCCCCTGAGGTCATAAGCTTTATACTCACCTTGATGCTGTATGTATATCTTCATTTCACTGATGAGCTGAGACCTTGTGGGATTTCTTTTCCTCTTCCGACTTTGACGTTGATTCATTGACTTAATTAGGTCCTTCAAAACTAATTCTTCACATCTTTCCTTTATCAAATCAGCAAGTCTTTGTACTTTGTCTTCCCCATTTACAGTCTCATCTGTGTAAAGTTCTTTAATTCTAGCCTGTAGAACTTCATCCGCATCAATAAAAGCTTGCATTTGCTCTCCATGAGCTTTTTTTTCTCCTTTTCTTCAAGTCTGAATTTTACTTGCTCATCTGTTTTAAATTCAGACATTTTATCTCTCCTATTCTCATCCAAAAAGTTAGCTATTTTAGCTTCATCAACTATCTTTGCAACCTCTTCATCTGTAGCAACTTCAGCAGAAGAAACTTGATTTGCTGTAGCAGCAGAAACATCTTGTTGTACCACCTTAGTCATTTCTTCAACATTACTATTAGTAGCAGTTTCTCCCAAACAAGTATTAGTTTCCACTACCTGCTCTTTATTTACATCTTCCAAAACAGCCTCATAACCCCCCTTGTCAGCAACTAAAAAATCATCATCCACATTATCATCACTATCAATCCCAATAGCCATATCCACATGCATATCTGCACAAGCACCTTTAGGATTTGTTGTTTCCTCCCCTGAGACTCTGTTTTCATTCATCACCTGTTTGGGAGCATCCTCCAAACTAGTAGCCTTAGAAGAACTCACCCTGTGTGCTGTGCCCACCTTCTTCAACCTTATGAACTGAGCTTTTCTTGACCTCTTTCGACCTTCCAAATATCGAACACTCAGCTTCAGCCTTTTGATCTTTGCACCATTTTTTGTTAAGCGCTTTTAGAGGCCAAGAATATCCTCTTCTAACTGGGTACAACAGGCCTTCAGATCCTGTATAAGTTTCATTCTATTCTCACAAGAATCCATCAATTCATTTGTTTCAGAACTACCCTCATCACTTCTGGATGTGTTACCTTCCCTGAGAAGTGAATCAACGGGTGTATACTCACTCTCATGTATGTTACCACTGGCCTGCTCCACACCCATGATATCCTCACCCTTTTTTTATGGAAGGTTCACAATATATGGAAAAAGCGGTGTAACCTTTCCTGAAAAATCCTTGCCATTATTTTTTAGATTTGAAAATACTTTCTTTTGTAGTGAGGGGGCAGCATAAGTTCCTTTATGTATTTTAAATGTAGTCAACTGTTTTTGAATAATAAGTTGCAAAAACCTTGGATATAATAAAGAAGTACCATCATCAGCCAAGGTCTTGATCATACCCTCCAAAATCATTTTTGAAAAATTGAAAGGTTTTCCTTTATCAAGGCATATCACTGCTGATGCCATGGTGGTACCAAACTCATTCCAATCTGTTGTTTTAGGACTCAAACAATGTAAGAGAGTATGAATCAAGAATTTCCACTGAGATGAGAAGAGACCTTTGTAAAATTTTAATCTATCATTCTTCTTCTCATACCCCATTTTTTTCAAACCTTTGAAAATGGCGGCATTTTCAAGACACACAATCACTTCATTATCTGGTAGGTTAAGAGATTCCCTAATAGATGACTCAGTTATGAGTATATGTTGGCCATCTACCTTAGCCTTAATCTGTTTTTCTCCATTAAAAGTTATGACCTTAGCAGTAGCCGAAAACTGCTTAATAAAAGAAATGCATATAGGAGGATTCACAGTTAATGCATACCTAATAGGGGTAGCATTCAAGAAATCGATTATCTGTGTGAATCCTTCAGAACCATCTGGTTTCTTCAACCATGTTGTGTCTGTCAACAAATGTGCGTTTTGATTCAATTGCCAGCACCATCTTGAATTAGGGTTTTGTGATTTGGGGGTTTTGAAAATTATTGATAAAAGATGTTAGTGTTTGTGATTATAGAGAAATTATGTGTGCGTGAAACTAAATTATCGATTTGATTGGGGATTTATACCGTTAAGTGTAAATGTTACAAATTCACCCCTGCATTCTCAGTTCTAGCAGTACAAACCCAGCAGAAGTAACGTTTTCTTAGCAGCAAATTTTTTTTAGTGCAAAGGGTGAATCATTATATTATTATCAACAAGTAATGAGAAAATTGAGCAATGACAAAAGTACGGGAATTAAGATTAAACATTTTCCATTAAAACTTGAAATGAAAATTTACAAAATAATGTACAAAACCAGTTGCAGTAACGTTTTCTTAGCAGCAGAATCTTTTTATACTGCAAATGGTGAATCATTATATTAATATCAACAAGTAATGAGAAAATTGAGCAATGACAAAAGTATTGGAATTAAGATTAAACATTTTCCATTAAAACTTGAAGTGAAAAATTACAAAATACTGGAAATAAAAGTTAAACATTCTAAAAATCTACTAATCTAATTTTGGAGATTTCTCCGGGTCAAATGCCACATGTGCATCTTCGTAATTCAACCCATCAAACTCCACATCAGACAAATCATCATCATCCAATCTCATCTCTCATCTTGCAGGTTTGAACACATACCTTGGGAAAGCATAACATGTGTTTCAACCTTTAAGTGTGAATTTTCTGCACGAAATTCAGTTTCTAACATTGTATTTGAAGGGAATTGGTTGTCTCACCATTAGAGAATTTAAATGAACTTTTTAATTCCCTAACACCAACTTGAGCATTAAGTCTCTTAACTTTTAAACATGACTATATGTTTATTAGCAAGCACTTCAACCCTAAACCGTATGAGTGGTAGTCTCATTTGTCTATATAGGATTATAGGTATAGAATAAGGATCAAATAAAAAATTCATAACGTGAGAAATTGTGAAATAAACGTGAGAAATGCAATTAGTTGTGTTAATTCATCGTTTTATGCGTAGAAATATTTTTTTTCGATCAATACAAACGTATGATTCACAATAGCCATTTTAGTTTAGATTTACTAAAATTTGTAAACTGATTCAAACACTTGGTCAATTAATGATATTTTGCAAATAATATGATAGCATTGACTTTTAAACATAACTATATGTTTATTAGCAAGCACATTAACCCTAAACCGTATGAGTGGTAGTCTCATTTGTCTATATAAGATTATAGGTATAGAATAAGGATCAAATAAAAAAAAAAATCATAACGTGAGAAATTGTGAAATAAACGTGAGAAATGCGATTAGTCGTGTTAATTCATCGTTTTTATGCGTAGAAATATTTTTTTTCGATCAATACAAATGTATGATTCCCAATAGCCATTTTAGGTTAGATTTACTAAAATTTGTAAACTGATTCAAACACTTTGTCAATTAATGATATTTTGCAAATAATATGAATCAAAGGTTAACTTTTCAAGTAAACTGATTTACTAAGACATTGTACGTGTACGAACATATAAACTCAAATTGTATATGTTTTGAAATACAAATATATACTTTTTATTCAGTTTTTATTAATAGTTTGACATCATATACTATATATAAATAAAATATTTCATTGGTATATATAGTTTTTATTCGGTATTCATTTACTTGCAAAATAAAATAAGATGTCTCTCTATAGTTCTGTGAGTAAAAGACATATATATTAGAGTAAAAGACATTTATAGTATATACTAGAGTATTAGACAAAGTAGTTATTTCATCCCACATTGGATGAGAGAAAAAATTTGCCTCCATGGGTGCCTTTATAAACACAAAAACCTGTTTATTTGCAAACTTTCGAGACTCTTAATTCTCTAATAGTTGAATTTTAGTCAAAAAATTTAATGAACATAATTATATTGATATTTTATCTCAATGTTTAAAACTGGTTTATGCTTACAAATTAATCAGCATAATCGAGCTTAGGCTAAGTAAAAAAGTAATCGAGCTCGAGCTTATAATCGAGCTTGAGCTTATAAACGAGCCATTTGGCTTGAGTACAAAAATCTTAAATAACTAAACGAGCATCGAGCTCGAGCTCAAACAATAACAAAATATTCAAGCTTGAGTTCAAGCTATATTTTAAAAAATTATTCGAGCTCGAGTCGAGCTCGAGCCGAGTATTAGTTAATCGAGCCCAGCTCGAATATACTGAAACTCGAGTCGGCTCGGATCGTTAACACCCAGGGATAGGGATTTGTTATTTATCTTTTTTATTTTTTTGTTAATGTATGTGAAAGTAAAATTAAGTAGTTATCATGATATCATAGCAAGTTAAAGATAGTTCACCAGCTGTTAAGAAAAAGTTAGGAAACAGTATATAGTGGGATTTACAGCCTCTGGCTAATGGTGGTCTAAAAGATCCTCGAAAATGATATGCTAGTTGTTTGTTTCCTTTTCAAGAAAACCACAAAATAAGAAATAAAAATAGCACATCAAGTGTACGTTTGGATTGCTTGGAATTTCAGGAAAAGGAAATGCGGATTGCTGATTCCAACCAAATATAAATAGTACGATTAGTCGGTGATCCCTCCACTCCTTACGTTCTTTCTCTTTTTTAATCATTTTTATTTGATATTTTTACTTGGAGTAAATCTATAATGCAAAGTTTTTTTTTTTTTTTTTTTTTTTTCCTCTCCTCTCTTAATGCTAAGAACTTTATAAAAGAACAACCCAAAAAGAGGGGGGAATTAATACACCATAAGACACAAACGTTCACGGAAGACTAAGAGAAAACAATAAACAAAATAAACATGCTCCAACACATGTTCAAGGAAGACTAAGAGAAAACAATAAACAAAAAAAACATGCTCCAACACCCGAAAAAAGCAACCCAATCAGAGGCGGAGATAGGAGAAGGGTACAGGTTAGCATGTGTTGCCATAGCAAAAAAAATAAAAATAAAAATAAAAAATAGTAAAAAAATTAATAATTGTAGAGTAAATATTTTAAAATATCTAACTACAATTTGTAGTATAGTTTCTAAAAATTATCAGCATTTGTCCCCTCAACCATAACGTTTTTGCTCTTCCCCTGAACCCAGGGTCACCCGCGGTTACTATTGAAACAGAAGACCCATCAAAAGAGACCTATGATCATGCATCCAATGTGACCAGTTGAACCCACATTAAAACAGTGTTCATTTGAAATCAATAAAAAATTAGAACGGTACCCGCGCAATGCGGCAGTGGGTACTTGTGAGATGGTAGAAATGGTTAAGCCAAAGAATTTTAGTTTGAACAACCAACCTGCTTCCTAACAAACTTCTTAACGAACCTGTTTCCTAACCAATTAATTTTGAAATCCTTCTATAATAAGTAAGTAAAAGTCTGAATTTTAAGTTTTTCTAATTACGGAATAGTCCCAAATGTATTATATAGTAGTATAGATATGTACAATTTGAATGCAAGGAACACATCTGTCTTTGGAAAAGCGGCTCTATCTTCTGTGAGAGCGTGCATGTCACCAAATGAACTCTAAGAGAGATTTTATTCAACCATTTATTTTGCAAGAAAAAGAAAAACCATTCATCAAGAGTTTAACCGATAAATTTGAAACTTGACTAGAATTTTTTCACCGAGAAAAACATCTCATGTGTAAAAAATATACATTTAAACATTTAACAAGAATATTTGAAATATACTTTAGCCTACAATGCTAGGGTTTACAATCTTTACCATTTACTATCTTAAATATGATGTGGAAAACTAGAAGGGGGGTTGAATAGTTTACCGTTTAAAATCTTTTTAACTTGTTTAGTTAGCTTCGAAACTTTCCGTTTGATCAAAGATATATGCACAAACACAATATATAACAAGTAAGTAAATGAAAGAAACGATCAAACCACAACACGAGTATTTATCGTGGTTCGGCTACAAGGACTCTATTTCCTTGCCCTACGTCCACGCCCCGAGTATCCAACTCGAGAGTTTATTTCACTAGTCAACAAGCTCCTTTCACCGGCGGAGAAAACCTTACACGTCGCTTATACTTTTACCGACACAAAGCTAGATGTCGAGTTCTTTTACAAGGGCACAACCACTCCCGTTTAGTTCTTTTACTAGGGTACAACAACTCCCAATACTCTTTGTATTTTGAGGACTAAAATACTAACCACTCACTACAGAACATACACAAACAAATGACGTGTAAACAATAAGAGTTTACACAATACTAAGCTAACAAGTCTTGCAACGTTGTGTTGGAAACTTGTAACTTTTGATGACCTTGTAGGCTTTTTTGCTACAAAAGGAAACTTCACATTTACAATGTTAAGAGATTAGAAGAAAAGATGAGTGTGTGTGTAAAATATGATCTCAAGAGGTTCGCCAAAAATTAAGTTATGGCTTGGTATTTATAGCACACCACACTGCATGCTTGGCAGATCAGGCGGAACCCTCAGATGGGTTCCGCCCGTGTACCCCCAGGGTACTGCCGGGTCTGCAGTAGGTTTTTGCAATAACTCTTCAAACCAAACAAGGTCTTGTCTCATAACTCCTAGAAACCAAACAATGTCACATCACTTAAATCAAGTCAAACACAAAACTTGTAAGCAACATCAAAGCAAGTCAAACACATTTCTTTCCATAAATGCATAATGACAAAACTTGCCATAAATATGATGTGACTATTTCTAATTTAAGAAATAAACTTGTGTTGTGTTTTATGAAATGTAAAATGTAGCAAAAGTCTAGTTTATGCAAGTCTTAAAAACTAAGATTATGTTTTGCTTAAAAACTAAAGTTTACATTTTGTCGTTAACAAAACTTAGCGAAGATCGTAAAATATAAATAACGTTTTTAGGCGATATTTGTATTAACAATCTCCCCCTTTTTGTTGATGACAAAACATAAACTTTGTTTTTAAGTAACACGCAAAATCTTGGTTTTCAAGACTTAAAAAAAAATTATATTAACCTTGTTTTACTTAAGAGACGAGAAGCACATCAAGTATTGAAGGTTTAATATATTTCTCCCCCTTTTTGTCGAAACAAAAAGTAGAGTAGCGAAGCAGAATAATGGTCATACTCCCCCTTGGTCGATACTCCCCCTAAATGGAGTACCAATATGGGAAACATGGATTTTGAGACCTACAAAAAAAATGGTTAGTTGGTGATATATATAGTCAAGCTTGTAGTTACCACGCACATTGCAACCACATTGACAACACAACAATGATCAACCAACAATGCACAAAAGTAAGTAGAAAGAAATATCATTCCAAGTAAAATTTTGACTTATAAAAGTCAAAAGACAAGAAATGTTAACTATTCTTCTACTTTGTAAAAAAAGATAACCAAGAAAAATAAAATAAAAAAAAAAGATAAAATCCTACATTCCTAAATTGGGGCAAAACGGCCTCCAAGGGTTGTCTAGGATTTGTTGGGGTGGGAAAGTGCATCCAAACGTTCAATGACATGTTGGAGTGCAAACCGGGTTTCATTTTGGAATTGGTGAAGCAAGGTTTTGATGCTTTCACCCATTTGCTCACAATTTGAGCAAACATGTGGATGGGTGGGTGAAAATGGGTTGGTTTTGGTTTCTTGGCTTAGGGGTTGGTTTGGTTTTGGTTCTTGGGTGGAGGATGGATTTGGTATTGAGTCAAGCAAAGTGGTTTGAAATTCCATTGCTTGATGAAGGTGGTTGTCAACCATGCTTTGTATTTCCTCATAAGAGGGAAAGAAAGACTCAAAGGTTTGGGGTTGAAAAGGTGGTGGAGTTGGGTGATCATGGTGTTCAAAATTTGGTTCTCCATAAAGAGGACCATGGATTTCACGGTAGATTGGGTGAAATAACAACGGTTTAGGTGGTTGGTACACTTGTTGTGGTGGTTGGGTAAGTTCAAGATCTTCATCAAGGTCAAGAATTGACCTTGGTAATTGATTTGCAAAAGGTGGTGGTTGGGTATGTCTTGGTTGAAGATCATTTAAATCTTGGACATACGGGTGTGGTGATGTTGGAGGAGACCCGAAAAGCTCCATAGGTTCAATTTTTGGTAATGGTGATGGTGATGGAGTCTTTGATGGTTGGGTTGGAGCATTTGGTGGAGTTGGGTCAATAGGTGATTTAGTAGGTGGTGGAGTGTGCTCATTTGGTTGTTTGGGTGATGGAGATGGAGATGCAAGGTTCAAAAAATGTTCATTTTTTATGGGTGATGTGAATTCCTCCGATGATGAGGAGCTAAGGTTGATGGATTGGTTTGACCATAGTGGTTTCACACTTATCCGGGCGGTTCTCCGGATGGGTCGTGATGGTTGAGAGGTGTTTGTTGACTTGGTCATGGTTAAAATGGTTTAAAGTTTCAGAAATTTTGATGAAGAAGGTGTGGTTTGATAGTGTTTAGGATGGTTTGATTTATAGTGATGAAGGTTTGTGGGAAGGAGTGTTTGGATTTGATGTTAGTCCATACAAAAATGGTGGTTCCTAATGATTTGGAAAACTTAATTGTGGGTTGTCATGTCATGGAAGTCAATCCAATGAAAATGGTGAAGTGAGAAGACAAGTTTTGCACTAAATGCTTAGTGGTTTTGGTGAGTTTGTTTGATGGAAAAATATCAGGGATTTCAAGGATCCTTTAGAAGGGATCCTTCCTTTATGTGTGAAGGAGACTTGAGGTGGTTATGGCTATTTTTGAATTTTGGCGGGAAATGGTTTTGGGTGAGTTATAAGGAATGCTAAGTACCTTAGTAAGCTAAACACATTGCAGGTAATGGATATCTAGCTAAAAGAATTGGATTTTGGTGTTTGGATGTTGAAATGTTGAAAACGAAAACAAAAATTCTGCAGGCTACTGGCGGCACCCTCAGAATACACAGGCGGAACCCAAATGAGGGTTCCGTCTGGTCCGTTGGGCAAAATCTGGGATACCCAGAATTTGTACTGGCGGAACCCATTTTTGGGATCCGCCTGATCCGCCAGTGCTGCAAAAGTAGACAGTCCGCGTTTTTGACCCGCGAGACGATTTTCAAAATTTTCGAAAAGTCCTAAAACCAAAAATATAATACATACCTGGTTAGGAAATACAAAAATTAGACATGTAAACACGCATATCATAAGACTTTGACCGGGGGGGTAACGACATTCACTATACTTAGTGAAAATTTGATAAGCATGAAAATTTAACAACTTGCCAAAAGTTGTTTTCCTGCAACATTGTTAGTTCAAACATGTTCCAAAGTGTATCAAACATTGTACTAACACACAAATACATCACAAATATTGTTTAAACGACCAAATTGTTTCAATAGCACCTTGTGCCAAACACTCCTAATACACCCGCACTCATTGACGGTCCATCTTCTTCTTCATCTTCCCGAGGAATCTCCCGATGTTTTTGAACATCCCCTTTGTTTGCTTGAACTCCTCCGACTCATTTGGAATATCCGGAAGTTGTGAAAGGTATTCTAGAGGTGGAAGCCTAGAGTTTGGCAAATTGTCATCTTCACTCATTGAGGAAGATGAAGATGAGGTAGGAGGATGTGGGCGTTTTCCTTGGGCTTTGTACATTCTCTTATCACTAAGTGGAACAAAGGTGTGAGGGATGAGAGAGTAGTCAAGACGAAGACGGTTAGGAGTTGATGGAATGGGTGAAATGAACCTAAAGAGACGGGTCAAGAGCATTCCATACGGCATAGCCGTTGTGCCATGCACGGGAATGTCGGCCATTCTCTTAGCCATGTAGTAGGCAAGATTGAAAGGTTGCCTAACGGACAAAGAGTAGAGCATGTAGCATAGGCAAAGGTTGATATGGTCTTCGTTTCCTATGGTGCTTATAACATTAGCTCTAAGGACTTCCTCCCATTTCTTGAATTGGGGCAAGAGTTCATTAAGTTCCATTCCATATGGATCCTTCTCGACCTCATTCCCCCCACGGGTTCTCCTAGTGTTGGTTGTCCTAACAAAGAGGTGGTTACGAAGTACATCTTTTGACACAAGAGGGGTGTCATAAGGATGGAAACGGTCATCGAGGGTGTCAAGGGCTGAGAGGGAGTGCAAATCGGAGTAGATACAAGTACCATGGTTTGGGACCCCTAGGATTTGAGCAAACTCCTCTAGAGTGAAGGAGTATTGGTTACCACTAGCCCTAAAGTTGACGGATATGAAATCATAATCACCCGTGGAGAGGGTGACGGAAGCATAAAATTCTAGGATGAATCTAGGACAAATAGGCTCGTCGATAGTCAAAAGACACTCAAAGTTGATTGCGGCAAATTCGGCATAAAGGTTTGTGCCTTCTAGGAAAGACGGGTCAATGGTTCTACCCTCATGGACATAGTGTTTTTCTAAGGCTTTGAAAATGTTGACTTGGTTTGGGGTAAGGCCTTTGGTTTTGTGGTGTTTTGGTAGGTACTTAATTGTGTCCTTGTGGTCGTAGTGGGTTAGAGGAGGCATGATGATACCTAGAACAACAAAATTTTCACATTTTAGTTTAAGTAAACTACTTATTATAATGTGGATGTTCTAGTGTGTGCCTATATGAAAACTATGTGGAGGTGCGGTTATCTTGACTCATTTTGATACATCAAAACGTTTTATAATGCAAGTTTTGTTATAAAACAAAAGATAACCCAAACACTCCTAGTTCAATGTAGCTTCGTTTGAATGTACCCGAAAATGCATATTGGTTATGTATTCCCTTTAGCATTCAAGAGACATTATGCAAGTGATGTTTTGAACATAACGTTTTGATTTTGTATTCTCAATGTGAGACGAAAAAATATTTGTCCTACTTGTGAGAAATTTTTGCAAAAATTTGACATGGGGTGATTTAGCAAACATGTTTACACTAAGTGAGAATGCAATTCCAAACTATGGAGAACATGATTAGTTTTGTTAAACACCTAATTTTTATGCATGAGTTTGTTAAGTTTAATGCATAACCCCAAGTTTTTGTTTTTGTGCAAAAATAGAATTCCTAGACTCAGATCAGGATTGTAATCAAGTTTAGAATACTTACAATGATGATGGATTAGTAATGTGATTGAATGGAAGGCCAGAATTTCGTGGGTATGGATGAGAGGAATGGTGAATAGTAACAGTTTTGGAAGTGGTGGTATGAGATAATGGGTGTTTGGTTTAATATAAACAAATGTTTTGATTCTACAGGTCGGCGGACACGGCGGATCCCAGAATTGGGTTCCGTCCATTTTGTGTGGGTTCCGCCGACCCTGCTGAGAAAAATGGTTATGGATTTGTTTTGATTTTTGTCTAAAGTCCAGAACTACAATGTAGGTTCCATAAGTCCTAAGCCTAGCCTAAGAAGGTTAAAAGGTTCACGTTTAAGAGGTTTGGTGAGAATGTTGGCTATGTTGTCTTCGGAAGAAACTTTCTCAATTGAGATATTTCCTTTTTGAACGTTGTCACGAAGGAAATGATGACGGATTTCAATATGTTTGGTACGAGCATGTTGAACCGGGTTTTTGCTGAGATCAATGGCACCTTTGTTGTCACAAAGAATTGTGATGTCGTTGAGTTGAATTCCGTAGTCGACAAGAGCTTGCTTCATCCAAAGAGCTTGTTGACATGCCTTTCCGGCCGAAACGTACTCGGCTTCCGTTGTTGAGACAGCAAGAGCCGTTTGCTTCTTAGAGAACCATGAGGTGAGACAATGTCCAACAAAAGTACAAATACCACTTGTGCTTTTTCTATCGACATAGTCACCGGCATGATCCGAGTCGGCATACACTATGGTGTCTATTCCCGTTCCTTTGGGATACCATAAACCTAAATGTGTAGTGCCCTTAATATACCTAAATATCCTTTTAACGGCTTCAAGATGGGTAGTTTTAGGATCTTCTTGAAAACGAGCACATAGACAAACACTAAACATAATGTCGGGTCTACTAGCCGTTAGGTAAAGTAGACTACCAAACATACCTCTATATTTAGTGCTATCTACGGATTCACTTTCCTCATCCTTGGTGAGTTTAGTTTCCGTGGACATGGGAGTTTTGATTGGTTTCAAATCTTCTAATCCAAATTTCTTAAGCATGTCCTTAATATATTTAGATTGGTTAAAGAAGATACCATCTTCAAGTTGTTTAATTTGGAGTCCTAGGAAAAAGTTGAGTTCTCCCATTATACTCATTTCAAACTCATCATGCATGATTTTTGAGAAATTCACACATAATTCTTGACAAGTTGATCCGAATATAATGTCATCAACATAGATTTGGACTATGATAATATGTGAATCTTTCTTCTTAGTGAAGAGAGTATTATCAACTAAGCCCATGGTGTACTTATGGTCCACTAAGAAAGTTTTAAGTCGATCATACCATGCTTTTGGAGCTTGCTTAAGTCCGTAAAGAGCCTTTTTAAGTTTGTAAACATAATTAGGTTTTTCAAAATCGATGAAGCCCGGTGGTTGAGCAACATACACTTCTTCATTAATGACTCCGTTTAGAAATGCACTTTTGACGTCCATTTGAAAGAGTTTAAAATTATGTGCACACGCATAAGCAAGTAATATTCTAATTGACTCAAGCCTAGCTACCGGAGCAAAAGTTTCATCGTAATCAATGCCTTCTTGTTGATTATATCCTTGTGCTACTAGCCTAGCTTTGTTTCTAGACACAATTCCATTTTCATCCATTTTATTACGAAGGACCCATTTTGTTCCAATTATTGTTTGACTCTTTGGTTGAGGAACTAATGTCCATACATCATTCCTAACAAATTGGTTTAATTCATCTTGCATTGCAATTACCTAAGATTCATCTTTAATGGCTTCATTAATGTTTTTCGGTTCAATGGTTGACACGAAACAAAAGTAGTTGCTTTCATTTTGAACTTTTGATCTAAGTGTTCTTTCGTTAATGTTGCCTATGACACCGTCTAATGGATGACTTTTAGATTCTTTGACATTGACAAGTTCTTTGTTTAATAGTTCATCTTCCTTGTCATTACCTAAGATTTCTTGACATTCAATTGCTTGGCTTTCAACTAAGTCATCATCTACCAAAGGTGATGTCTTAGAGGGAGGTGGACTTTCGTCAAATGTTACGTTTAACGATTCCTCGACTCTTAAGGTTTCTTTGTTCAAAACAATGTAAGCTTTACTATTTTGTGAATATCCAAGAAATACACCTTCATAAGACTTTGGGTCAAATTTGGTGAGATAATCCTTGGTGTTAAGAATGAAGCATTTACTCCCAAACACTCTAAAGTATCCTAATGTAGGCTTTTTACCTCTATAAAGTTCATAAGGAGTTTTATTCAAAAATCGTCTAATTAGGACTCGATTAAGAATGTACGTTGATGTGTCAATGGCATTACACCAAAACTTTTGTGGAATAGTTTGTTCATTAAGCATTGTTCTACTCATCTCTTGCAATGTTCGGTTTTTACGTTCTACTACACCATTAGATTGAGGAGTACGTGGAGCCGAAAAGTTATGAGTAATTCCATTTTTATCACAAAAGTTTCCAAATTGAAATTCATTATCAAATTCACGACCGTGATCTGTTCTAATAGACACTATATTAGACCCTACTTGATTTTGAATTTTCTTACTTAGAATCTCAAATTTATCAAAAGCTTCATTTTTACTTTTCAAAAACTTTGTCCAAGTATAACGTGAGTAATCATCTACTATGACCAGAGTATAGAAGTTACCTCCATAACTTTGTATAGCGGATGGACCAAATAAATCCATATGCAAAAGTTCTAGACACCTAGATGTAGACACCATGTTTTTAGCCTTATGGCTACTATGGACTTGTTTACCGACTTTGCAAGCATCACAAAAGTGTTGGTCATATTTCAACTTGGGTAGGTTTCGAACTAAGTCTTTGGAGGAGAGGTTTTGGATTAGTCTCATGTTAGCGTGTCCTAAACGTCTATGCCATAAAGTAGAATATTCATCTAATGAGGTAAGACAAAGTTTGTCTCTAGATGTTGAATCCAACTTCATGACGTATACGTTGTTCATAAGGACACCTTTTGCTACGGTTATACCATCTTTAAGTATTTTACTACCGTTTTCACTAAAAAGGACATTATACTTATTATGACAAAGTTGACTAATACTAAGAAGATTAAATCCTAAGTTATCAACATGAGCAACATCATCTATAGAAAGGGAGTCATGAGAGATTGTACCTTTTCCGATGATTTTGCTCTTAGCATTACTACCAAACGTAACATTACCTCCATCACATTTGTGATATGTTGAGAAGAGTCTTTTATTACCCGTCATGTGCCTTGAACAACCGCTATCTTTAATCCATTCATCCGGATCCAAACAAACTTTGAGGCACACCTATTTTACGAAAAACACTCAAACATTTTGTCCCCAATTTCTCATGGGTCCATTTTGGTTAAGCATACCATTAATTTGTTCCAAATAAGAAAATAGAGCATAAGGGTTCCATGGCATGTAGTTTGAATTTTGGTAATGTCCAGGAGTGTTTTGATTCCAAACTTGTTGGTAGTTTGGTCGAGCGTTGAAGTTGCTCTTTGGAAAGGGGCGTTTGGGAATTGGAGTCTTAGGTCTTGGTTGAGTAGTCTTAGCTCTAAATTCATTTTTACTAAGTCCTACACCAGTTCTAAAGGCAAGTTTTGTTCCATTTTTATATGTAACTTTAACAAAATTTGAACGATCCGATGTGAATGGAGTTACTGCTACAGCAGACCTGGCGGAACCCTAATTTGGGTTCCGTCTGGTCCGCGGGCTGCTGTAGCAATTTTGTTTGTTTCATGTGCGTTCTTTTCTTGTTTCGTTTGACCCTTAATGATTTCTACTTTCCTGAAACCTAGACCTGTTTTATCAAAAGGTGACTTTTGAAGTTTCATAATTTCATCCGCACATGAAATGCTCTTATCGAACTTTTTGAACTTTGTGGTTTGTTTGATTAGATCATTTTGAGTAATTTTAAGTTTCTCAACTTCAAGTTTAAGTTCTTCACATGATTTGCATGAGATGTCAATACCTTTACCCTTTTCTAATCTCTTAGCTTTTTCTTTTAACTCATAGACTTCATTTTCTAAAAACTCCTTTTTAGTTTTCAAAAATTTATTTTTGTTTATGATTTTTAAGCTTAACTCACAAAGTTTGTTATATTCATTTTGTAAAGTATCATCATCTATAGAGGAGTAAGATGAGTCGGAGAGTACCTCATTTGAGTTGTGAGCCATGAGAGCAATATCATCATTCTTTGGCTCATCATCATCTCCTTCATAGTCACTCCAAGCACCACCCACAAAAGCTTGTTGAGGTTTGCTCTTGGGTGGTTTTGGACATTCTCCTACAAGATGACTTGTGTCTCCACACCTATAACATTTTCTTTCAACTTTTCCTTTTCGATCATCACGATCTTTCCGGAATGTTTTCTTGTCATTTTTAGGTTGCCTTATAAACTTCCCTCGCCTACGAAAGAACTTCTTGAAGTCTCTCACGGCCATAGCATATTCCTCATCATCACTATCCGAAGTAGATTCTTCATCATCACTTGATTGGACTCTAGCTTTCAAGGCAATGGACTTAACTTTTTCTTTCTTGCCTCTAACTAGTTCCGAATCTTTTTCCATTACCATTTCATGAACTTTGAGGTTTCCAATAAGCTCATCAAGTGACATGCTTGAAAGATCTTTGGATTCTTCAATTGCCGTCACTTTTGCTCTCCACTTCGGATGGAGTGCTCTAAGAAATTTCCTGACAAAGTTCTTACTACAAAAAGATTCATCAAGTGCTTTAAGTGAAGTAATAATAGTGTTAAACCTAGCAAAAGCATTATCAATAATCTCATCTTCGGAAATAACAAATTGTTCATATTGTTGAACAAGAAGATCAATTTTGTTATCTTTAACTTGTGAGTTTCCTTGATGAGTGACAATTAAAGATTGCCAAATATCTTTGGCGGTTTTACACAAAAAGACTCTTTCATATTCTTTCTTAGGCAAAGCATTGTAAAGCATCATTTTAGCTTCATTATTTTTACCAATCAATTTCTTTTTATCATCATCTTTAATGCTTGTAGCTATGTTATCACCATCAACAATTATATACCATAAATCTATATCTTTAGATTTCACGTAAGTTTCAAAACGGTTTTTCCAATATATAAAACCATTTGCTTCAAAGAGTGGTGGTCTTTGCATAGATTGCCCTTCTTTGTAATTTTCAAAATCCATGGATCGTTTCAAGTTTTAAAACACAATATATTTTAAAAGCTTGAGTAACGTAGCTCTTGATGCCAATTGTGGAAAACTAGAAGGGGGGTTGAATAGTTTACCGTTTAAAATCTTTTTAACTTGTTTAGTTAGCTTTGAAACTTTCCGTTTGATTAAAGATATATGCACAAACACAATATATAACAGGTAAGTAAATGAAAGAAACGATCAAACCACAACACGAGTATTTATCGTGGTTCGGCTACAAGGACTCTATTTCCTTGCCCTACGTCCACGCCCCGAGTATCCAACTCGAGAGTTTCTTTCACTAGTCAACAAGCTCCTTTCACCGGCGGAGAAAACCTTACACGTCGCTTATACTTTTACCGACACAAAGCTAGATGTCGAGTTCTTTTACAAGGGCACAACCACTCCCGTTTAGTTCTTTTACTAGGGTACAACAACTCCCAACACTCTTTGTATTTTGAGGACTAAAATACTAACCACTCACTACAGAATATACACAAACAAATGACGTGTAAACAATAAGAGTTTACACAATACTAAGCTAACAAGTCTTGCAACGTTGTGTTGGAAACTTGTAACTTTTGATGACCTTGTGAGCTTCTTTGCTACAAAAGGAAACTTCACATTTACAATGTTAAGAGGTTAGAAGAAAAGATGAGCGTGTGTGTAAAATATGATCTCAAGAGGTTCGCCAAAAATCAAGTTATGGCTTGGTATTTATAGCACACCACACTGCATGCTTGGCGGATCAGGCGGAACCCTCAGATGGGTTCCACCCGTGTACCCCCAGGGTACCACCGGGTCTGCAGTAGGTTTTTGCAATAACTCTTCAAACCAAACAAGGTCTTTTCTCATAACTCCTAGCAACCAAACAATGTCACATCACTTAAATCAAGTCAAACACAAAACTTGTAAGCAACATCAAAGCAAGTCAAACACATTTCTTTCCATAAATGCATAATGACAAAACTTGCCATAAATGTGATGTGATTATTTCTAATTTAAGAAACAAACTTGTGTTGTGTTTTATGAAATGTAAAATGTAGCAAAAGGCTAGTTTATGCAAGTCTTAAAAACTAAGGTTATGTTTTGCTTAAAAACTAAAGTTTACATTTTGTCGTTAACAAAACTTAGCGAAGATCGTAAAATATAAATAACGTTTTTAGGCGATATTTGTATTAACATATGATATTCTCAAATGATTCAATATTATTTTACGTTTTTGTGAATATAAGGAATATCCGAAAACTTTGGTGTTATCATATTGGGATACCCGAAAAGTACGTGAACCAATATTGAAAGAGTCCAAACTCAAGAAAGAAAAATAGAAAATGAGCTATATACTTACTTCATAGAGAGAATTTATGGAAAATATAATGATGAAGTTTAAATTCATTCCCACTAAAGAGATGAAGTACCCACAGATCACTCTATCTCTAAAAGGAAACACATCATAGCTCTCCATTTCATTTTGATCCAAAGGCTAACATCAAACCATACACTTCCACAACAATGGCAAAATTGTCCTATAAGAAGAGGAAAAAAAATCTCACCTTCTTTCCTTTTTACCAAAAAAATTAGGGTTTTTTTTTTTTTTTTTTTTTTTTTTTAAATGTTGTCTCTATATAAAAATACACATACATCACAAATCACACACACAATAATCATCAAACCGGCTACAAAACTCTGAATTAACTTCCGATTTATTCGTAAATTATCTTCGTTAATCCTAATTCGTCAAATTTACTTATCAAACCCGTTTATTTTGATCAATTTTTAGGTATATATAATCGACAAAATCATAATCGATTAGTTAAAAAAGGATTTTGATTAATGAAAAGAAATTGAGTTGATGCTGAGAACCAGGTTTTTGATGTTGAAAATTAGTTTAAGGATGCTAAAAATCGGGTTGTGGATGAATCAGATTTACATTTGGGTATAACAAAAGATGCAGTTGTTGTTTCAGGTAAAATCACATGTGATTTTTATTTATTATTTTTTATGAAAAATAGTAAAGCACATATGATTCACTCGTTTTTATTGATAAGATGAATCTCTCTCATTTGATTTTATTTTGTTCAGTTTGCTTCAAAGAGAGAAAATCACACATGGTTGCCTTTTGTTTAAATTATAAACAAAAGAATATGTAATACTGTTATATATAAGAAAGAAAAGGAAATCACATTTGTTATGTATTCTTGTGTGTTTTGTTTTTTAAATGCAATCAAATGTGATTCTTAACCAAAATCACATGTGATTTTGGCACAATAAGGCCAACTTTATACGAACATGACGAGATACCTGGAGAATCTGTATATTGGGAACCTAAAATAAAATGAATTTATTTACCAGTTGACAGGACAATTTAACAATTGACCCAGATGTATATGACGAAAATCATATATGTGGGAGTTAAAATCCGCCAGGAATTCGAAATAAAGGTAGTACAAGAGGGGCATGTATGAAGGATCAAAGACAGAAATTGAAGCCACAAAAACTTTTGTGTTGTAGAAAGAGGTCTATCATTTATGGGGAAAAGACTTGTCCATTAAATCCGAAGGCAAACGTGTAGACGTCAACACAATGATTGATACTCGAAAACTTTTGATTTGAATTGATTTTTCATCTTATTTAGAATTTGTGTTATGTTTAAATTTGATTATCATTCCTTATTTATTCTTTGTTTACGTGGGCTGTTTCTTAAATATAAACTTTGAATAAATATTATTTTTTGTGACTGTGAGTAAAGAGTATTGTGTTTAAAGTTTATGGTCATGCTAGTTCAAGAACGCTTATAAGGATTTATGTGTGAGTACATTTGATTTTGTGTGAAATCGTATGTGATTTTTGTTACAATTACATGTGATTTAAAAGCAAATTTGAATGCTATTTATTATATTTCAACAAAAATACTTGCAGGTCTATCACAATGTATAGATTCATACAAAACAAACATATTAAAGAATAGTATTTCAATATGAATACTTCTTGAATAATTTCAAAATACAATTTTTTAATCTCTAAATAAAAATCTAATAACGTTGAATTCTATATATACTCGGCCACCACATTGATGATCTCCTTTTGTTCTTATATTGTATGTCTTTTTAAACTCTGGTGTGTAAGTTGCTTGGTTTGGCAAACAGTCACGTGGCAAACTGCTGGAGCTGTCGTGATCGGGTCATTTCTCTCTCGTTTTCTAAAGAAGACACTAGTTCAAAAGCTTAGGTTCATCGTTTTCGAGTTTACTTTCCGAAAATATAAGCCACTCTTCTCGGTTCCTCACCAATTATTTTATAAAATCAAAAACGTACCTCGCCCCCCACATGAGATGTACAATACCCTCACTATACAAATATAAACATAAAAAGAAAGGAAAAGTAAAAAATAGGATGGAAAACTCCATCGATATTTGCTCGATATGATGCATTGAAATAGAGCAAGAACCTTATGGAATGTAGTGTGTCAATATTGAAATATTTATATACACATGTACAAACAATCATCACATATTTTCAAGGACTTCACTAATTAAATTCTTAAAATAAGTATTCTCAAAATTCCCTTTGAGACTCTCTTAAGATTTTGAAGCAAACTTACCTTAAAATGTTAGAACTCTTAAAAGTCACATCCACCGGCTGAAGAAAATCTAAATCTTGAATGGTCCATGCTTAAGGCAACCCAAAAAAACCTTTTGTGAAAACTAAGCATCAAATCAAACTTGACTATCAACCATTACCAAGCATGGGAATCATACCCTCTTCATATTTATGCAATTTCATTTTTTAGCAAGTATTCCCTCATATTCAAAACAACAATTTGAGAACTCTTTGAAGTTGAGCATCATCTTCAAAATAGCAATTTAGTTGTATCTTTACATCTGCTTTTGTTCAAAATGTCACTTTGTGAACTCTTCGAAGTTGAGCATCATAATCATCTTGTACAACTCTGTTTGATTTACCACCTATATTGGCATCAACATTTTTTAGACATCTATCTTCGTGACGACCTATATTATAACAACAAAAACATAAATCAAATTAAGATCACAATAATGAGCAGATTAACTATCAAACAACTATAATATAAACAATAGATACAAAAAGTACAACATCAATAATCAATAGTAAACACTAACGGATCACATATGATTCTGTTTTCTTTGTCATTAACAATTACAACAAACCATAATTGAGTGAACAAGTTCAATACATCGTAACTAAATCACGCGAAATACTAATTAATGTAATAAAAAATCACAACAACATTAATATAAAATAATCCAAAACAAATCACACGTGATTTTGTCTAGTTCATCATCAAACAACATTCGTAACTATTACATGTTAACATTATAACTAACAACCACAAACAATAATAATATATAACTAAATCATTATTAACCCTATAATCTATGAAATATTCATATGAACTTAACCCTATTCATAAAATCTAATTTGTGGAAAACTAGAAAAGGGTTGAATAGTTTTACATCCTTTTAAATTTATAAAAACTTTTCTTTAATTTCAAAGGCCTTGTGGTTTTGACTTCTTGACAATTTCGGACATTGTCACTATAATCCATGAGACACTTTTCTCCTCTTGTTGTCTCTTTTCATCATTGTCACTATCGCTCCATGCTCTTTCTACAAAGGCCTTGTGGTTTTGACTTCTTGACAATTTCGGACATTCTCCAATAAAATGATTTGGATCTCCACACTTGAAGCACTTTATTTCATTCTTGCTATTCTTGTCGTCCTTGTTTCTTTAGGATGTTTTCTTTCATCATATAGTTGTCTAACGTATCTTCCTCGTCTTTTAAAGAATTTCTTAAAATCTCTTACGGCTATAGCATAGTCTTCATCGTCGCTTTTGGAGGTTGAGCATTCTTCGTCACTAGAGTCCTTTTAAGCTTTTAACGTAATTGATTTGCTTTGATCTTTTTTTCCCTTGATCATTTCGGAGTCTTTCTTTATTATCACTGATACACTTTCAAGTTTCCAATTAACTCGTCAAGTTGTAGAGTTGATAAATTATTTGACTCCGCAATAGCCGTCACCTTAGCCCGCCACTTTGGATGAAGAGCCTTAAGAAATTTCCTTACAAAATTCTTGCTAGAAAATTCTCATCAAGTGCTTTTAAACTTGTGATGATTGTGTTAAATCTAGCAAAAGCATCATCTATTGATTCCTCTTCCGGAATCATTAATTTTTCATATTTTGGTACAAGAAGATCTATTTTATTATCTTTGATTTGACTATTACATTGGTGAGTGATTAGTAAAGAATTCCAAATTTCTTTTGCGGTTTTACACATAAAAATTCTTTCGTATTCTTTGCGTGGTAACTTATTGTAAATTACCATTTTAGCCTCATTATTTTTAGCAAGTTTCTTTTTCAAATCATCGTTTTGTTTTTCAAAAGGTACAATTTCATCCCTTTTAGTTTCGGGATTAGTTTGTATAGGAGGAAAATCACCATTAGTAATAACATGCTAAAGATCTAGATACTTTGATTTCACATAAGTTTCGAATCGATTTTGTGAATAAAGAAATCCATCACTTTTAAATAGTGGTGGTCTTTGCATAGATTGCCCTTCTAAATATTTTTCCGATTTCATAGAACGATTCAAGTTTTAAAATACAATTTATTTTAAAAATCTTGTTTAACGTGGCTCTTGATACCAATTGTGAAAAACTAGAAGGGGGGTTGAATAGTTTTACGTCCTTTTAAATTTAAAAAAACTTTGCTTTCAAAAACTTCGATTCTAGTTTATGTGAATTTCAACACTTGCACTATATGAACAATTCTATCTAACTAACTAAGCAAATATAATGTAAGTATAAATGTAATGAAAAGATAGCGTTAGAGAGATCAAATCACAACACAAGGATTATAGTGGTTCGGCTACGAAGCTCCTCTTCGCCCTACTCCACTCCCCAAGTCTCTTACTCGAGAGTTTTCTTCACTATGTCAATAAACTCCCTTATGGCGGAGAAGCCTTACACACCTTTGCTTACACCGTTTAACGTCACCAAGCAAAATGTCGAGGTCTAATAATAGCTAGAAGCAATCTCACGACTTTTCACGACTTGTCACAACTTCTACACAACTTGTACACACGACTACTACTTCACGCCTTCACACTACTTCACTACTTCTTCTTTACAATTCTACTTCTACTTAACTTGAGTACAAACCCACCTAAATCTACTTATTACAAGCACGACACAACTTTACAAGTGATTTACACAATCTACAAAACTAATCTACAATACTTCTTGATTTGATATTGAAGGAGTATTCTTCTCTTGCATTTTGAGTGGTTAAGGATTGGATCACTTGAAACAAAGACTTATAAACTTATGATCAAATGATTTAGAAGGATGTTTAGAAGGGATTGAGACTGAAAATTTTAGTACAAAAGGTGAAGAAAAATAGCAGAAATGAACAAGTATTTATAGGCAAACATTTCTGGCAATTGGAGCGTGCCGGCCCCCTTAAACATTAAGGGGGCCGCCCTCCTGTAACGGCCAGAAACCTTGTCCTTTTCTGGTGAAAGTTTATTTGGTGAAAATCTAACTGATTTGGTTAAAAATTTGAACTCATATATTTATTATGAATTAGATATTTTCCTTTAATTATTAAAAGTGTTTTTCCAAAATATATAAAATATTTATAATATTTTATAAAATTTGTAGTGTCTAAATAAAAATCCCTTTGTACATAAAATGTATTAGATATTTGTTTATTCATATCTTAAGTGATTTAGTTGGATGGAATGATATTTGTAACTAAATACTTGTTTACGTAATGATTTTACGTTTAATGATTTCACATTTTGTGATCGTCAAAACGTAAGCATATCAAAAATTATTAATAACGTTTTTATACATTATTTTTTTATACATTATTTATATCAACACAATTTACGATCTCAAAAATCACAATACCAACAAAAATCAAACAAGGTTATCAAATTAAAAAATAATAATAATAATAATAATAATAATAATAATAATAATAATAATAATAATAATAATAATAATAAAAAGTTGATTCTCATGAACTATTCGATCAATCATATTGAAATGAATAAGAAAATTAGATGTACATTGTATGATTTTTACATTTTGATTCCTTCATTTTGATGAAAGACTAATTTGCCCCTACTTTTAGTTAGATTAATTTATAACTAAAGAATTGCTAGAGCTATTTTACATATCAAACTTTTCTTACATACTAAGGGAAACATTCTCACCATCCATCTAAAAAGAAATCAAAGGTTGAGATTAAAAGCATTTTATTATTTCAACAATTTTTTATAATTTAAATATCTCTTAAACGGTTAATCGCTAAGCGAAAATAATTACACCATCGTAACGAACATTTAATTATCTTTCTATAGATAGGCACTTTGATATACTTTCGACAAAAAAAAAATCATTTTTTTCGCGTTTTTTTCGTGTTCGGTCACAAAAAAAAACGTGAAAAAATGATTTTTTTTTTTTTTTGTTCAAAAGTATATCAAAATGCCCGTCTATAAAAAGATAATTAAATGCTCGTCGCGATGGTGTAATTATTTTCACTTAACGATTAATGGTTTGAAAGATATTAATAATTGAAAAAAAATGATGAAAGTGGGTTTTTTTTAATTGTTGTATTAATCTCATCCATTAGATCAAATAAAGATGTTGGAAATTAGTCTCTTAATATGTAAAAAAGTTTGGTCCTCAAATTATCTTAAATCCCGCACTATTATACCAAAACAAATGAAGGATTAGGATTAATTCTTTTAATCTTTAAGGAATGGGCAATTACATCTATATCTTTACTAAAGTTTAATATTACATCAGTGTCTTTCTCACTTTTTTAATTACGTCAAAATCCGTAACAAACTTTTGTAATTATATCAATATCCCTTTCAAACTTTTAAATTCTCATATATATCTCAAAATCAACATGGTATTTCATCACTCAAGGCTAAAAAGCATATATGAACAAATAAATAAATATGAACAATATGTTCTTTCATATGTATGTCAACTTTTTTTGTTACGCCATCATGTTTTTTCATCAATCGAGACAAAATATATATATGAACAATATATTATTGTGAATATTAGAGATAAATAATAGTTTTTTAATTTAAAATCAATATAATTATAATTTAATTGATTTTTGGATGTATATGAGAATTTAAAAGATCGAGAAAGATATCGATATAATTATGAAAGTTTGAGAAGGAAATTGATATAATTATAAAAGTGGGTAGAATATTTATGTAAATGAAAAAATATTTACGTAATATTAAACTTTAAGATATATATATATATATATATATATATATATATATATATATATATATATATATATATATATATATATATATATAGGGAAATGATCAAGTAAGAAGAATAATTAAAATAAAAAGGGTAAGAAGTAATTCTAGTCACACATTTCAAATTAGGAGGGAAATTTTAAAGGAAAATGCATCCACTTTTGTAGGTGCATCTGAAATGTGTGGTTGTTGTTACTTTTTATCATTTCTATTTTAATTATTCTTCCTATTTGATCCTAACACTCTCTCTCTCTCTCTCTCTCTCTCTCTCTCGATATATATATATATATATATATATATATATATATATATATATATATATATATATATATATATATATATATATATATATATATATGGACTTAGGTTAAAATAAAAAGAATAGGAAGCCACCATATTGTGACATGTGTCCCATTCCCACTCCCTCATTTTTTTACTCTTAGGGGCTTTTTTGTCTTTTAATATCTTTCCCTTTAGTATATATATAAATTTTTTCTCATTATCACAAAAAAAAAAACACACACACAGTCGACTTCTCTCCACCGTATTCTCCGCACACTCTTTTCTTCTTATCCAGCGTGATCATCGTGATCACCAGCGTGATCATTCTCCACCGCCACCGTATTCCACCGTGATCATTCTCTACCATATTCCACCGTGATGTCGATCGATTATAACCAGTGTCCATCATCATTGTCTAACCAGTGTTCATCTTCTAGTAATAATCATTCATCATCATCAACAATTTCTTCAACATCATTTAATCATGATCGTAAGTTTGACATGTTTTTTATTATTTTGTTAGTGATTTTAATTGATTTAAAATAATATTTTTATGTTTAAATAACTAATTTTGAATTTTTTATGTTTATATCAAACCTGCACACCATGTGTTTGATGATTAGTAATTAGATTTTGATTTAGGTTATGTATGAGTTTGATGCAGTAGATTTATAAATTTGATGCAGTAGATTTATGATTATGATTTCTATATATTAAATTTGATGCACATCAGGTGTATTTGATGACTTATAATTAGATTTTGATGCAGTAGATGTATAAGCATGATGCAGTATATTTATGAGTATAATTTCTAGATATAGTACTAGGTTTCAGTATATAAATGTGTATTGGAATCCTGCACATCAGGTATGAGTATGATGCAGTAGATTTACAAATTTGATGCAGTAGATTTATTAGTATGATTTCTGTACAGTAAATTTGATGCACATTAGGTGTGTTTGATTACTAGTAATTAAATTTTGATGCAGTAGATGTATAAGCATGATGCAGTAGATTTATGAGTATGATTTCTAGATATAGGTTTCAGTATATATATATGTCTATAGGAATCCTGCACATCAGTTGTGTTTGGGTATGTGTTTGATGACTAGTTATTAGATATAGATGCAGTAGATTTATGATTATGATTTCTAGATATAGGACTAGGTTTCAGTATGTAAATATCTATAGGAATCCTGTACATCAGGTGTGTTTGATGACTAGTAATTAGATTTTGATGCATTAGATGTATAAGCATGATGCAGTAGATTTATGAGTATGATTTCCACATATAGGACTATGTTTCAGTAGATAAATGTATATAGGAAACCTGCACATCAGGTGTGTTTGATGACTAGTAATTAGATTTTGATGCATTAGATGTATAAGCATGATGCAGTAGATTTATGAGTATGATTTCCACATATAGGACTATGTTTCAGTAGATAAATGTATATAGGAAACCTGCACATCAGGTGTGTTTGATGAATAATAATTTTGCAGTAGATAAATGTTTTGTTGGTGACATTTGTGTTTGATCTTAGTAATGATTTTTGTATATGTGATGCACTACTTTTTATTGGGTTATTATTTACATTCTTTGTGTTAAACGTACAGATGCAGATGTTGAAACTGTTCAAGTTAGAGATCATGTTGGTTTTTATGTTTGTGGAAAAGATGGAACTAGGACATGGTTTCCTGATTGTCTTGAAAAACCTATTGAAGGTTGTCAGTTTATTTCAGTTGAACAGGCCTATAATTTTTATGCGTCGTATGGTAAAAAGGGAGGTTTTGACATACGAAGAGGTGGTCAGTACAAGGCAAAAGGTTTTGCAGATGCAATGTTGAAGTATTTCTATTGTTCAAGAGAAGGGTTAAATCAAAATTCCAACGCTAAATCTGATGATAATAATAGAGATAGTGATATAAGAGATCAAAGTGAATTCAGTGATGTTTCTCAAAGGTTTGGTGATGTTAAGAAAAAGGAAAGGACGAGGACTTCATTTAGGTGTGGTTGTTTGGCATCACTTACAATTAAGAAAATAGGAAACATTTTTCAAGTTACTAAGTTTGTAGATGGACATAACCACCCCCTAGTAGCTGAAAAAGATATGATTTTTATGAAGAATTCAAGGAACATGGGTTATACAAATCAGCATTTTTTTTTATCAAGTTTCAAATGCAAATTTTGGTCCTGCTATTGGGTTTAGATTGATGAAACAGCTCCATGGTGGGTTTGATCGAGTTGGTACAACAATCATTGACTGTAAGAATCAGAAGAAAAGAATTAGTGTTTTTATTGGAGATAGAGATGCTCAAATGGCTGTTGAGAAGTTGCTGAGTCGAAAACTTCATTCGCCTGGTTTTATTGTCAATTATTTTAAAGGTGAAGCATATATTCTTTACTTCATTAAAGTTTAACTATTTTCAAGTGCATCATAGTTTATTTTATAGTGCATCACAGTTTAGATTATGCAGTTTTAGTTTCTTACATTTTAATTTTTTTTTTTTTGTTTAGGTGATGATGATAAATTGGCTGGTCTTTTCTGGGCTGATGAAGAAGCTATTAAAGACTACGCTATTTTTCGTGATATAGTTTCGTTTGATGCCACATTTAGATCCAACAAGTATGATTTCTTACTTATGTGATTTTAATTATTTTTCTATTTTAAACATATTTTCATTTAATTATTTAATATGATTTCAAATTATAGGTATCAGATGGTATTTGTTCCCTTTACTGGTATAAACCATCATAATCGTTGTCTTACATTTGCCTCGGGTTTGCTTGCTGATGAGAGTGCTGGTGCTTACAAATGGTTACTTGATCAATTCAAAGAAGCTTTTGGTAAAGATCCAGATGTTGTTATTACTGATCAAGATCCATCAGTGAAAATTGCTATTGCAGAGTGCTTCCCGTACACGAGGCATCGTTTGTGTATGTGGCATATCATGCAGAAATTGACTACAAAGGTATTTTTTATATCCATGCCTATGATGCACTACATTATACATTATAATGCAGTTAATTTGTTTTATATTCATGCTTTATGTTGCCTAAGATGCACTATTATTTTTCAAACTGATGCAGTTGAAATTTATATTATCATTTCTTTATTTTTACAGGTTGGTACTGCACTTTGTAGTAGTACAGATTTTAAAAGACGCATATGCGATATTGTGTGGACTGACCAGATATTGCCAGAAGAATTTGAGAGAGAGTGGGAATGTATGATAAATGATTTTAAAATCTGTGATAACAAATGGTTAGGTGATATGTTTAATATGAGGGAAAGATGGATAACTGTGTATCTACGTGATGTACATATGGCGGGACTAATGCGTACTACTTCAATATCAGAAAGTGAGAATCATTTTTTTGGTAAATGGACCAGTCCTCACCTTACTCTTGTTGAATTCTTAAGCCATTACGACACTGCTATAGAGTATCAGAGGTACATAGAGCGCAAGAATGACCATGATTCTAGATATAAAACTCCAGTATTCAAAACAGATCTTCTGATGGAAAAAGAAGCATGTAAGCTATATACTAGAACACTATTCTTCGACGTGCAGGATGAGATTTATGCTTCGTATAAGTATTGCATTGCATTGAGTGATGATCAAGTTGAGAATATGGAGAAATATGCAGTTCGTGATACTCGGTATCATAATGGAAGTCGTGGTGACAATGATTTTCCTGTTTATCAGGTATGTATCAGAAATATTATATACCGTAATGCATACTGATTCACACTTCTATATTATATACTCTATTAATAATCATAGTGATGCAGTAGTTTATTCATTATGATGCAGTAGATTTTGCACTGTGATGCAGTAGATTTTGCACTATGATGCAGTAGTTTATAAACTTTAATGCAATATTATTTTTATAAACTTTCATATTCTAGTATTTTTATTTTATTAATATCTAAATTTAGTGCATCGCCTATTTTATTAAATCTCAGTGTCATATGTAGTCCATCTCATTATCTTAATTTATTTTGTAACAATTTAAATATAATTTTGATTTGTTTTCATTTATTTTTTGTAGGTTGATTTTTGTAAGTCTGAGATGATTGTTCAATGTAGCTGTAACCTATATGAGTCGTATGGGCTTTTGTGTTGTCATGCATTCTATGTTTTAAGGATGAACAATGTTAAGGAGTTTCCTCAAAATTACTTAAAACAACGTTGGTTAAAGAATGCGAAGCCTTCAAGATCTGCTCTTCCAAGAATAATTGGTACATCAGATTTAGTTCGGAATGAAGTTCCAGATTTGTATGAGATTTTTGAGTCTACTGTTGATCGTTTGATACATGATTTGAGCAAGATGGCTATATATAAAGACAATTTGAAAGAGTTATTCGATCAAGCTATTATTGATATTCCAACAGTTCCAAAGTTGAATGGGAAAGTTGTGATGAGTTCGATGCTAGGTGTCAAAGAGCCGGAGGAACAAACCTTAAACAATCCAGGCCTAAGTAAAACTAAAGGAACTGGTTGTTTTTCAAGGTTTGAGCCTATAGCTGAAGTAACTGCTGAAGAACTATCAAAGAGAAGGACATGTGGCGTATGCGGTCAGAAGGCAGGCCACAATTCTAGGACTTGTGGAAAGGCATTGGCTGAAACTCCACAATCAAAGAAACAAAAGCAACAAGATCAACCAAAAAGAGCTGGTTTGAGACAATCTACACGCAAGAATTGAGTATTCTTTTTTTTTTTATTGAATCTACAAGCAAAATTGAGTATTCTTTTCCTTTATTTTACGAATAAAGCACTATTATGAATTGAAAAGAAAGAAGGGTATAGCATACAATTTTAATGGAATATCATATTAGTTTAAATATTTTTTGTGTTTTATCATTTTGCTGTCATTATTTAGTTCATAATGATGCATTACAGTTTTAAACTGAGATTCAAGCAGCTATATACATTATGATTTTATTGTTTGATACAATAGATTTTGCACTGTGATGCAATAGATATAAACAGTGATGCACTAGATTTTTGCACTGTGATGCACTAGATTTTTGCAATGTGATACACTATGCAGTAACAAAGTAATATTTATGTAGTAATTATCAAAGAATTAATCAAACCAAAACCATAAATAAAAGCAATAAGAAAGACTGGTCATTAAAAAGAGTAGTACTTAGTTTTCAACAACCATTAAGCAAATGTAAAAGTACAATAGAAACATGATCTAAACATGATCATTAAAATATATCCAAAAGCTACCAGTCTTCAAGTGTCTTGAGTAGAGTCTCATTAAACATCTTCATCAAATTTGCATCAACTTTGACATCATTTTGAGTTATAATCTTTGACTTCTTTTCTTGCTTCTTTAGAAAAGCTTCTGCATCTTTTATTAATTTCTTCTTGAGGATATTAAGATCTTTTAGTAATATCTTTGCCAAGTACTTTGCACGAAGCATTTTTAGTTGTGCTTTTAGAGCTGCGCCTTCTCTTTGTAGTTCATTCAGAAATACTCCTTCTCCAGCATACATTTCCATATGTCTCATAACAAAGATACTACAGTCGACACCATTGTAGGTTGTTTTCCATTTTATCGGCACCATTCTTGCATTCGCCAACCAAATCTCAGCGATCTTTGGGTGCTTTTTCTTTTCTAGGTAACTGATAAATGTATCAATATTTGAAAAATAATAAGATTCTGTTAAATTTAATTTAATTTTTTGTATCAATCTGTGAAATTTATGATGCAGCAGATATAAACTATGATGCATTAGATATATAAGTAGTGATGCAGTAAATTTATACATAGTGATGCACTAACTAAAAAATTTATGATGCAGCAGATATAAACTAAGATGCATTAGATATATAAGTAGTGATGCAGTAAATTTATACATAGTGATGCACTAACTAAAAAATTTATGATGCAGCAGATATAAACTAAATTTGAACATGGTTCAAACAACTATATACATTATGATTTTATTGTTTGATGCAATAGATCTTTCACTGTGATGCAGTAGATATAAATAGTGATGCACTAGATTTTTGCACTGTGATGCACTATGCAGTAACAAAGTAATATTTTCATTTTGATGCATTAAAAAACATTCTTTTTCTTGTTAGATATACTTACCAGAACCTCTGCATATTTCCCATATCTATCTGAGATATTTTCAATGCCGTTGTCGATGTTGTCGAGTATGTCTATATCACCATTCTTCAAATTAAAGCATATGACATAGTAATGATTTGCCC
Source organism: Artemisia argyi (assembly GCA_030686995.1). Taxonomy (NCBI): domain Eukaryota; kingdom Viridiplantae; phylum Streptophyta; class Magnoliopsida; order Asterales; family Asteraceae; genus Artemisia; species Artemisia argyi. Next base: position 33,641,288 of record CM060683.1, read on the forward strand.
CATTTTTAGTCATATTTATACAAGGAAAAAAGATCTGTAGACATTTTAACGCTTAAACATCATTGGAATTTATAATAAAAATCAAATTACTTGAACTCATAATAATAAATCTATTTTTTTACTTACCAAACCAGCATCACTTAAATCTTTCAATCCTGAAGTTTCTAAAACACTGTCAAGATTCTCTTCAAACTTCATTCTTCTTTTCTCCAAAATACGGTCCACCATCGAAATCAACCATACAATGAGGCTGTTTTAATAAATATGAAATGTCTTAGAAGCATTAAAAAGTTACAACTTAATTTTAGCTATATTATAGTTGAGTTAACTCACCAGCATTAATGTACTACAGTAAACATTCCTTTTTCCTGAAAGTTCGTCTCGAAATTCCTCTTCATTGTTTAGTATAATGCTCCATACATCAATTATAGTTGAAGCAACTTCAACTTCAGGATAAAGGCTCAAGAAGAACACACCTTCTATTTGAAATCCTTTTCCATTGAAAACAATATCACTGCACAATTAAGATTCAGTAATATTTTAGTATTGATGCAATGCAGTATAAATTATGATGCAGTAACAATCAAAAACAAATGCAGTGACATATAAACATTGATGCAGTAGCTTATAAACAGTTATGCAGTAACATATTACCCTTCAGGATTGCTTTCACTCCACATGTACTCAACTACTTTCATTTCTGCTTTAGGCCATTTTTGATTAGTGCATACTTTCCTATCATAGAATGGTGACTTCACAGCATTAGAGGGCTTTACTGTACGCTTTTCCTTTGCTATATCAACCTCTTTATCCTCTTGCATAGCTTTTCTGCCTCTCTTTTGGCCTACTTTAGGTTTTTGTGTATTCTCTTTAACTGTTTTTGGCTCTGCTTTTTCCGTTGGAGCCTTTTGAACTTTAACCATTTCCTTTTTTGTTTCTCCCTTTTTACCCCTTCCCTTTTTTTTCCGGTTCCACATTTGTTGCTGCATTTTTCCCTTTGGTTTTGGTTATGTTGCAACAATACTTTTTTCCTTTTTATTTTTCTTTTCAGGAATGAAATTATCTGGCGCAACAAAACTCACAGGAACTGCATCAACCACATTAACAGTTGACTCCTTTACCACATTTGATTTACCAACTTTCTCCGCATCAACTTTCTCAGCATCATAGTTTCCAGAACTGTTACGTTTTAGCTTTAACTTCAATCTATTGTAGGGCGGAGTTGCAATTTCAGCTTTTGAATTTAGAGCATCAACAGCTAAACCTTTTGTTGCATCTGTTATACCAGTAGATAGAAATGGGAGTTTCATGATGTTGTCATCCATCTCATTTTCAGTCATTCTTGGTTTGCCTGCAATTGCCCAATTTAGCTGTGATAGTGTAACATCTTCTTCAGGGTTTATTTTTCTTCTTTTGTTATTACTTGAAATGATATTTGCAGGTTCCTGAGATACAGGCAAAGATACAATATCTTCAAGATATTCATACTGCATCTCTTGGCTTTCTGTCTCATTCTCATTTGTTGATTGACTTCCGTTTTGGCTTGTCAATAAATCCAAATCAAATGGAACAATTGCGTTATCTTTGGTCCCAACTAATTCTTTCCCAAGCAACTCATAATTCTTTTTCTCATTACTTACCTTTTTCTGAATATCATTCAAATCAACAAGATCTTGCTTCTCGTTCGGTTCATCTTTCCTTCCATCTTCTTTTCTACCTTCACCCCCAACATACACAAACCAAATTAGTAACTCTGATTCAGTAAAAGTAATACAATAAAAGTTTTTATATCCATGTATATATTACTGCATCACTACTTATATATCTATTGCATCACTATCACTATGTATATATTTAGTGCATCACTACTTATATATCTATTGCATCACTATCACTATGTATATATTTACTGCATCACTACTTATATATCTATTGCATCACAATAATATATGATGCAATAACTAATTATGTGTGATGCAATAACTAATTATGTGTGATTGAATAATTTTATATCAGATGCAGAAAGTTTTGATGCAATAACTAATTATGTGTGAAACAGTAAAAGTGATGCAATAAATTTACTATGTATAAATTTATTGCATCACAACTTACATATCTATTGCATCACTATGTATAAATCCACTACATCATAGTTGAATCTTTATAGGGTTATAGATTATGCATCCAAAAATTTTAAACGTAATTCAGATAAACAAAATTAGAATTCTGTTTTTATACCAGAATTCAAATAGTTAGATTAATTTTAGTTAAGTTATCATACACATATTAAAATAGCTAGATAAGTATTTATTAAGTTATTACACATAACTACAATTATATAATTTTTTCTGATATCCCACCTTCACCAGACCCAATTATTTCTTGACTGCTCTCTTGGGATTTTTGAGATAAATTCTGAGAATTGTCTTTCAATCTACCTTCAACACCTTCAATTTCAGACTCAATCAACATTTCTTGACTTGTCTCTTTTTCAACATCATCCTTTCCTTTATCAGCTTCATAAACATCTTCATTAACAAACTTCGTCTGACATTCTTCTTTTCCTTGATCAACAAATTCATCATCACCTTTAAAATTATCAGTTTCATTATTATCTCCGATATCAACTCCATCTGAAAAGTTTTCATTAACTCCCTTATCTCCTTCAATATACGACTCTTTATAGAGCATATTTCTTTCTTCCATCATTTCTTTGATCTCCTCATCATCTGGGTATGATGAAAATGCTATCTTCAACTTTTCATCTGTTCGAATCATCAACTCCTTACTCTTTTCTAAAATATCTTTTAAACAATCTGTCATTTCCTGAAAGTGTAAAACAATTTTTTAGTTAGTGCATCACTATGTATAAATTTACTGCATCACTACTTATATATCTAATGCATCATAGTTTATATCTGCATCACAAATTTTTACAATTACCTTTTTTGATTTGGACTTAAATAGTTGAAGTTCCTCATCTCTTATCATTGTTCCGTACAGTCCACGAGATAGATCAAGATGTGGAGTATAAAGGTCAACTATTGTGTTTTCAACATCCTCCTCTGTTAGTATTTGAAATAAATAAATAAATAAATAAATAATAAAAAAAATTAGTAATAAATCATTTTATATTTTTATGCACATTTTTTAACAATAATATTTACAAATTTATCTTTATAAATACACCTGTTTCTTGCACCTTCTTTTTGTTTTTTTTCAAATTCTTCTTTGGTGATTTCTTCGGTGTTTCAATTAATTGCATACCTTCCAAGATTGGAAGTTTACCAAATCCACTTGTAGATTCTTCATTTTCCCTCTGTTTCAAAAGTTTTGTACTCCAAGCTTTAAATGCTGGCACCGTTCTACAATTGTTTTTTTGGAAACTGTTGAATTAACGTAGATAAGCTTCAAATATATATATATATATATATATATATATATATATATATATATATATATATATATATATATATATATATATATATATATATATATATATATATATATATATCAGTATTAAATAAAGATATAATCGATAAAATAAAAACTGTGATGCAGTAACAAGTAAAGGTAGATGCAATAGAGAAAAAAATTATAAATCTTACTGCCAAAAGAAGTACTGGTCCAGCAAAGAAGACTCTTGGTTTAAATCCCTTTAATTCTTTTTTTCATACATTCGAGACATTAAGTGCACCAATCCAATTTTGGAACATTCTCGATATCTTCAATTGATGGAAGAAATCTTTGATTGACTGAACTGTCTTTGTTCCCATGGGCAAAAATTGAGAAAAATACTACCAAGAATCCTACTTTGAAAGCCTAACTTTCATCTGAACTTCCACTCAGATATGCTTCTAGCCTGCTTATTGGAATTTTTTTTTGGCTTGCTTTTGGTGCATCAGGGTCATAGATAGACAAAGGTAATGTTGATCTCCATTTTACCGTTGTTGCATCTGCAGTTGTGGTTTCTCGAAGAGCATTAACCTTTATTTCACCCATTGGAATACCAAGAATTTCATGAATGAGTTCTTTGGTGACCTTAATCTTTCTATTCTCACTTAAAACCAATGTGCTACTGTCAGCATCAAAATTCTTACACAACCACATTCCTAAAGCTGTGGGTGTAGATTCAAAGTTGAATTCTCCACAATAATGGCCAAACCTCATTTCTTCTAAAAGCTTATACTGGACAGGGGTACAATTATCAATAATATTCTTCAAATTAGTAGGTGAAATTCTTGTTTGAAGATTTACAGGTTCAAACGTTCCACCATCTCCTTCACAATCTTTGTCTTCTGATTCTTCTTCTTTACTCTTTTTCAAAACAACCATTTTATCATCAGTCTTCTTTGTTGATTTTATGTTTTCTTCCTTATTTTTAACAACAGCAACCATCATTTTCCATTCACAGTTCTAACCTCAACTATTTCGTCAGTCACCTTTTTATTTTTGATTATAATTTTTTTTGGTCGCTTTTTTGGACTGCTTTCGGTTTCTTCCTCTTCAGTTTCAACAAGTTTTCTCTTCCCATTCGTTTTTGTTTTGCTTGATTCCTCATTTCCTTCAGTATTCATCTTACCTTTCCCTCCTCCTATTTTTTTTTCTTTTTTTTTTTTGTAGTTTTACTATTAACCTCAGAACCTACATCCATTTGCTCTTCAATTGTCCTACCTGTAATATTTTGAAGAAAAATCCATAAAATTTTTGAATATATACTGCATCACTTCATTAAAATTATTACATCACTTGAACACATACAACATCATTTCATTAAAATTACTACATCTATCTATAAAAATAACAAATAAAATACTTTCAGATGATGAGAACACTACACGCCTAACCTTACGTACACATTTATATACCACTATAAGCAATCTACTGCATCAGTTTACATACACCTACTGCATCTATCAACCAAAATCACACAAAAACACTATCGGATCATGAGATCACTACGCGCCTAACCTAATTTACATTTATATGCCACTATAAACAAACTACTGCATCAGTTTACACACACCTTATGCATCTATCAACCAAAATCACACAAAAACACTTTCGGATCATGAGATCACTACGCGCCTAACCTAATTTACATTTATGTGTCACTATAAACAAACTATTGCATCAGTTTACATACACCTACTGCATCTATCAACCAAAATCACACAAAAACACTTTCGGATCATGAGACCACTACACGCCTAACCTAATCTACATTTATATGCCACTATAAACAAACTACTGCATCAGTTTACATACACCTACTGCATCTATCAACCAAAATCACACAAAAACACTTTCGGATCATGAGATCACTACACGCCTAACCTAATTTACATTTATATGTCACTATAAACAGACTATTGCATCAGTTTACATACACCTACTGCATCTATCAACAAAATCACACAAAAACACTTTCGGATAATGAGTCACTACGCGCCTAACCTAATTTACATTTATATGCCACTATAAACAAACTACTGCATCAGTTTACACACACCTACTGCATCTATCAACCAAAATCACACAAAAACACTTTCGGATCATGAGATCACTACGCGCCTAACCTAATTTACATTTATATGTCACTATAAACAAACTATTGCATCAGTTTACATACACCTACTGCATCTATCAACCAAAATCACACAAAAACACTTTCGGTTCATGAGACCACTACACGCCTAATCTAATCTACATTTATATGCCACTATAAACAAACTACTGCATCAGTTTACATACACCTACTGCATCTATCAACCAAAATCACACAAAAACACTTTCGGATCATGAGATTACTACACGCCTAACCTAATTTACACTTATATGTCACTATAAACAAACTACTGCATCAGTTTACATACACCTACAGCATCTATCAACCAAAATCACACAAAAACACTTTCGGATCATGAGATCACTACGCGCCTAACCTAATTTACATTTATATGCCACTATAAACAAACTACTGCATCAGTTTACACACACCTACTGTATCTATCAACCAAAATCACACAAAAACACTTTCGGATCATGAGACCACTATGCGCCTGACCTAATCTACATTTATATGCCATTATAAACAAACTACTGCATCAGTTTACATACACCTACTGCATCTATCAACCAAAATCATACAAAAACACTTTCGGATCATGAGACCACTACACGCCTAACCTAATCTACATTTATATGCCACTATAATCAAACTACTGCATCAGTTTACACACATCTACTGCATCTAGCAACCAAAATCACACAAACAAACTTTTAGATAAAACCTAATACATCACTTCATTAAAGTTACTGCATCACTTTTAGATAAAACTCTTTTAGATAAAACCTAATTTAGTGTACTTACTTTCCGATACAGAAATCCTTTTTTTCGGCGATGATTGTTTTTTTCTTTCAGTACCACTGAAACCAGCCGCAATAAGCCGATTACTTGTTCTAGTTGCTAAAATGAGAAAATAAAAAACGATTTAAGTAGAATTAAACTAAATAAACGATGCAATAAAAAATATTAGGGTTTGTGGATGATCTTACGAGCAGCTTTAATCTGATGTTATTCATCTTCACCATCGATTTGATGCTGTAAAAAAATTTACGAGATGATAGTGTGTGAATTATAGTGTGAGATTATGTTTGAATTGTAGTGTGACAATGGGGCGTGAAAAAGAAACCAGATCTAGGGTTTTGTTTTGTCTGAATTGTAATTGTTAATATTAGGTACGTGTAGTTTGTATAGCTTAACATCCGCCCCTTATGTTTTGATTATTTACAAAACTGACACTCCGCGTTTTTTAATACTAAAAGCTAATCCAACGGTTGAGATGTCTTCCGATTCTTTTTATTTTAAGCATGTTTTTATTTTAACCCCACCCTATATATATATATATATATATATATATATATATATATATATATAGTTAGGATCAAATAGAAAGAATAATTAAAATAGGAATGATAAGAAGTAACCACAATCACACATTTTATATGCACCTACAAAAGTGGATGCATCTTCCTTCAAATTTTCCCTCTTAATTTGAAATGTGTGGCTAGAATTACTTCTTACCCTTTTTATTTTAATTATTTTTCTTACTTGATCCCTTTCACACACACACACACACACACACACACACACACACACACATATATATATATATATATATATATATATATATATATATATATATATATATATATAATTCTTCCTTAAAGAAAAAATTATCTATATTAAACTTTTCTTTCCCATAAATTACGGAAGAACTTTCATAGTTACTCTTAATTTGTTTAAACATTATCTTATATTCAATAACTACTATAATTAAGAGTTTGACAATCCATATAAAGAGGGGTTACATTCCTTGATTTCAAAGGAAGTTTTATGGGTACAAGTGCCCATTCGTTCCCTTATTTTCTATTCCTATGTAGTCAAATCCCTAAATTGTAATCCCACTAGCTCCACGCTAAATTAAATAAATAAATACCTCTATCTAAACATTCAACCTATAATTTAAATAAAGAATTATACTGAATTAAGATACATATATATATATTTTTTTTAATTTTAGAACGCCGGAGTTAATACATATATAATTAGTGTAGTTAGTGAGAACTCACTCGCATACTTCTATAGAAGGAAACCACCATGAAGAAACTCGAACTCGAGATCTCTCGCATGTGGAAGAGCCCCTGACCAACTTTGCTAGATGTTGGCACATAAATCTTAATTATTAGTCTTAGTTTCAAACTTATTATGCAAAATGTATAACATTAAAAAAAAAGTCTGTGGAAGAGCAATTTTAATAGTAATGCATGCTAATATTGTTGTACCACAAAGTATGTTGAAAGCAATTGGGGGAGCACACTCTTCATAAGAACGCTTGTAAATGTAAGTTAGTATAATGTCTTAAGAATTTAAGATATATTTTATAAGGTTGCCACACATGAGTAATCTTTTAACACATACAAGTCTTTTAAGACATGGTATCTTGAAACTAAAGATTTGTACTTTACTATATCTTGTGTATTTGATCCAGGAAAATCAAGCTGTCAACATTCAAAAACTCAAATCACTAAACCTTTCCCTATATTTCATTCTTATTGCCTCATGTTTCCTCTTCACAACCACAACCACCAACATCATGACTTTGAAAATCTCTCTACTACTTCACATTGTTTTATGGCTCTCTATAATCTTCCTCATCATCCTCCATGCCAAGTCCAAATCCGCTAGCACTGTAACCACCTCAGCTCCACGTCACCGCCTTTTAAATAACAGGAAAACCTTAGCCTCTGACTTCGACTTCACCCCATTTCTAACACACAACCATCATCACCACCAGGATAAGTCACCGGAGCTAGGTGGAAATTACATTGATCCACGTTATGGTGTAGAAAAGCGACTTGTGCCAACGGGTCCAAACCCATTGCACCACTAGAAGAGGTGGCACATTTTAGCTAGCTACATCGTCGATATGTATACTTTGTGACATTGTGTGCATGATTGGTTTCTTTTGTTTTTCAATGTGTTAAGTTTGAGATTGTAAAAATGTGTTCATTGTTCTAGCTAGATTCTTATGACATTACATATTTTTTTTTTTTTACTGAAAAAATATGATTACGATCATAATACTATGCTTGAGTATTATGGAAAGAAAAACATGAGTGGGTGTGACGGCACGACATAAAGGTCAAATGTTGCTAACTTGCTCTAGGACCATAAGTCCATAATGATGATAAATTAAGAAGGTTGGTTAGTGTAAAAGCTCCGCTAGTATATTCTAACTAAAGTGGGACAAGCGTCCAAGTATTTGCTTCAATATATTGCTTGTAAGTTCTATTATATTGTACTAGTATTTTTAATTTTATTTTTACGGGTGTCTTGTACAACCTATATATAAGCTAATTAGCAGTTTGGGCATTTTATTGCATATCATGCATTGACAATATTGTATTTTGTTGAGGAGATATAAATTCAAATTCTTTACTAGCTACTTCTAGTTATTACGAGACCTTTTGAATTAATACTTATCTTTTTTTTTTTTTTTTTTTTAACAGATATTTCATTTCACACCTCACAAATGGAGGAAATTTGTACACAACAAGTTACATCGAACATACACAACGTAACAAGCTACGACAAAACAAGACATACACCATAATAGTTGTGACAGACTACAACTACACCATACGAGGGTAGGGGGAATCACCAGAGTGAGCTTTTGGCATACACAACTATATAAAGGTGTAGCTTGACAAAAGTACATAAAGTACAAAAGACATACAAAGAAGATAAAACTAGGCATCCTTAAAGGAGCCATACCTAAACCTAACAGATCTAAAGACAAAACCCAAGGCAGCATCAGGCCATCGATGGCAGACCGCAATAGATCTGAGCAGAGAAGTCCGGGCGGTGACGGCAGCGAACGGCGAGCGGCGACAGCTGAGAGATGACAGATCTGTGGGTAAAGATTATTATTGAAAGCAAAAGAAAATACTAAAGATCTCCGGACGGCCGGCCAAGACCGACCGCCGGATTTAGATGGAAAAGATCGGATATGGAGTTTGATGGATTTTTCTAGTGAGAAGGAGGAGAAGACTATTTTAGAGAGAGAGAGAAGTTTATTAAATTCGTGCATGTCTATCAAAGATTGATTACCTTTAAATACCATAGCTTTACTATTGGCACGTATTTAGACCCTAAACAGAAAACAGATTTAAAGTCTTGATTCATCTGTCCATGAAACGTAATCTTTTATTTGCACAATTATGATTAATAACTTGGGAAGATGGCAAACATAGTTAGGGTAATAAACATTGTAAACATTTAAGCCCTTGCGGAGATTCCAATTTACTCGATCTATAATTAGTTGATGCACTAATTGATTGTGCATGGCACACAACATAAGGTAGAAGTTGGTGAAGCAACAAATACCACTTGTGTTTGACTTGTTATATGGAGACCTGGTAAAGGGGAAGTGGAAGCAAGCAGCTCCCATTTTCTCGTTGCATATGCATGGTCTATTGTTTTGTGATCATCATTTCTTAGTGTGATTATAAAACCAAGGATTGTGAATTATGGCATGGCTCAGTCACCGAGGAGATGTGCCTGAAATCGAGACAAATGAGTTGTGATTGTGAAATTATCCTTTACTGTTGTTGAAGGATGCATTCAAAGAGGAATAGATCGACAATAGCTCATGAAGGAGCCTCGAGATGTAACTGAGATAATCATAAAGTTTTGTGGGCAGTAATTATCTCTTTTTTAACTATCAATGTACTGCTCTTTTTGAAATCGTTTGGGAATAAATTAAATGTTGGCTTTTTTAACCGTAAGATAGATTCTGAGATTGCAAACGCAAAGAATTGGAAACTGCATTTCAAAACAAATACTTTGAAGTGCAAATTATTTATAAAAATATATATATATATATATATATATATATATATATATATATATATATATATATATATATATATATATATATATATATATTTGCCACTGTTTCATCTTCTGGTAGCGAATTACAGTATTTTTTTTGCTTTTGAGGGTAATTGTCTTTCAAATTCATCATCTATAGGGTAATATGTGACATTTTTGCCTTTTGGAGAAAAAAATTTTGTATTAGCTAATAGGGACAAAAATGTCCAAAATTTTCGCAAAATACCCTAAAAAGGATGAATTTAAAAGACCCTCAAAAGCAAAAAAAATAGTTCGCTACCCAGAAAATGTAACAGTGTCAAGTATAATACTTTTTGTAATAATTTGCCCTACTTTGAAAACATGTTGGTTTATAGAAACATCTTTACTGATAAGGAGAGAGCCACTTTAATATAATATAGTTTGTCTAGAAAATGCTTTGTCTGTGAACCAAGTTATAATCTCGACATTGCTTCAAGAAAACGTGAAGGACCAGAAGTGTAGATTAGAAACTTTGTAACTACCAAGTTAGTTAAATTAGTTAATGTAAAAGTTAACTTAGAAATTCTGTAAAAATAGAAGAGTCATATCGATTGGATCATGACTATTAGAAAGGAACACATCGTTTGGATTGTGACTAAACCGAACCATCACAAAGGTTCAACACAACCATTCGAATAGACATGACTTTTAGTGAGAGGTTGAAACGGTTCGTGACACCGTTTGGAAACCTATAAGTACTTGTGATTATGTATTATTACAATGGTTAGACAAATAAATAAGTTATCTAGTTTATACTTTGTTTGCAAATCATATTTGACTCAACCACATCGATCCATACACAATTATACACGGCTGGGACAACATTTGGCATCAAGAACCTCGTTGGAACATCTCGTTACAGCAATCAAAACTGAAACCAGAAACTTCACAGAACCTTTGTATCGAGACGGGAACCCAAAAACAGAAACAAAAAGCCCACGCTGAAACTTGTTTTTTTCAGGAAACAACGCATACCCTTCGTACCTTGTTAACACTAGAAGGATTGCCTAGATAACTTAGGGACATAAGAAAGTCGTATACAACTTTCTTTATGTCGAAATTTGCAAACAGGAAGGACACCGAACCAGAAACTGGTGTCTTGGTTTGTTGGATTAGTTCGTACGCTGCAACAAAACCAGAAGGAATAGAAGAATTCTTGTTTAACAACAACAAGAACGTACTTGTTTGTTTTACTACAACACAACAAGGGAAAAGGAAAAGAAGTCGACTAAGGAATTGTGTATTACCGAGATACACAAGAAAGGAAAAGACGCACAGAAATTTTATAGGCGTTGCTTGGATAGTTAGAAAGGATACCGGTACAAGAAACAAAACATATAGGACGTTGACAATACTAACAACAACAATGATGAAGAACAAGCGAATTGATCACTCGCTGCAAAAAAAGAATACCGAATAGGATTCTGAAAGTTTGTTGACATACGGTGTGGAAAAGAAAAGGAACGAAAGGAAAGTATTGTGGAACAACGAAAAGAAGGAGACAAGCAACAGCGGAACGACAAACAAAATTACTTTGTTTAGACGTTGATAGAATACCGTGGGGTATTAAGGAAGGAAAAGAAGAACAGAAGCAATTCGATTGCTGTTTGGCAGAAAGATACCGCAAGTATTTTGAAAAGAAAAGGACTTGGAATAAAGAAAACAACGACAACAACATGAAGTTGATCGTGGCCAAAAACACTTAGGGTGGATTTGGAGGATAGCCGAGATATAACAAGGGTCTAAGGCACGTAGTAGGAACAAAGTTGAGAAGGAGATGAGGAAAGAAATAACGTGGTTGATATAGTTCTAAGTATCGACACACAAGTGGGAACATCGTTGTGTTTTGACACAACAATGAGGTCACAAAATCAAAACTTTGGATTTCAATTATACTTTATAGTATAGATATTTACTTCATTATTAGGAAATCCCGAGAACTATATATTGATCCCGTGTTACTAGGATTCCCGGAAAAACTATTTCTGTTCCCGTAGTAGTAGAAGTACCATATTGGTTAGAATTCCCATAAGATTAGAAAGTGAAAATCTTAAATACTTTTAAGATGTCCGGTGACGATTCAAGCACATCAAACACTACATTTAAACCCATGACACCTATTGCACAATACCAATGCCCTAAACTCAAAGACACAAACTACACTGTTTGAGCTATAGAAATTAAGGTTATATTAGAAGCACATGGATTATGGGAGACTATAGAACCTAAAGAAAACACCCAATTAGATGATAAGAAGCATAAGGCAACTATTGCCCTCCTATATCAAGCGGTAACCGAGGATGTGATATTACAAGTAGCAAGTTGTAAAACTGCTAGAGAATTATGGGAATCATTGAAAAGGAGACACGTTGGAGAAGAAAGAGTGCAACAGGCATGGTTACAATCACTAATGATAGGATTTAATGCCCTTCAAATGAAGGATGAAGAAACGATGGATGCATTTACGAACAAACTAAATGGTTACGCCACGAAGGCTAAAGAATTAGGAAAAACCTTGGATGAATCACTTTTAGTACGAAAACTATTAGACTCCACACCCGATAGATTCATTCAGATAGTAGCATCCATGGAACAGACGAATGATCTCGACGATATCACTTTAGATGAGATCACTGGAAAACTTAAAGCATTCGAGGAAAGGATAAAACTCCGAAAGGGAGGACAAGTAGAAAGCCAGAATAATCTATTATTCGCACAAGGCAAACACTCTAGAAATAAGAAACGGTTTAACAAATATAGGGGTAGATCAAACTACTCACGAGGAAACTGGCAAAATAAAGGAAATAGAGATAACTCGAATGGAGATAATTCAACTCACAACAACAAACCCAATAAGTATAAAGGTGAGTGGAATAAGAAGATGGTAAAATGTTTCAATTGCGGTAAACATGGACATTTTAAGAGAGAATGTAGAAGTCCACCAACAACTCAAGAACAATGAAACCTTATCTATGAAGACGATGAACCATCACTATTAATGACTACACACGAAGAAGTATTGTTAAATGAGGGACAAATACAACCCGGAAAATATGCTACAACAGATGCTAGCATATGGTATTTAGATAATGGTGCAAGCAACCATATGACAGGAACCAAGAGTCACTTTAAAGATATCGACGAAAGCATCACTGGACGCGTTCGTTTTGGAGATGGATCATATGTAGAGATAAAGGGTAGAGGTTCAATATTACTAGGATGTAGAAACAAGGAGCAAAAGATAATATCAGATGTTTACTACATACCAAACCTCAAGAGCAACATACTTAGTCTAGGACAACTTACCGAAATAGGTTGTAAGATCATCATGGATGGAAACAAGCTGACTTTGTATGATAAGAATAAGAAGTTGTTGATGAAGGTTGAAAGATCGAAGAATAGACTTTACAGTATTAGACTACAAATAGAAGCACCAATATGCCTTTTAGCAAATGTGGATAACCAAGCATGGTTATGGTACGCTAGATTAGGTCATCTGAACTTTGACGATATCAACAAGATGACAAGAAAAGGATTAGTAGAAGGAATACCAAGAATAAATCATACAGGACAAGTATGTGATGCATGTTTATTAGGAAAACACAGCAGAACACCATTTCCAAACCAAGATAAATTCAGATCAAAGAACCCATTGGACTTAGTTTATGGAGATCTTTGTGGTCCCATAAGTCCAGCAACACATTCCGGAAATAAACTCATCTTCTTACTAGTAGATGATTGTACACGTTACATGTGGGCCTATTTTCTAACATCTAAGGATCAAGCCTTCAATATATTTAAGGAATTTAGACAGAAGGTTGAAATGGAGTTAAGATTGAAGTTAAGAATGCTAAGAACAGATAGAGGTGGTGAATTTACATCAAATGAATTCGATAAGTACTGTAAAGACAATGGAATAGCAAGACAGATAACAGCACCATACTCACCACAACAAAATGGAGTAGTTGAAAGAAAGAATAGAATGGTGTTATCAACTACTAGGAGTATGATGAAAGCGATGAAGTTACCCTTAACTTTTTGGGCGGAAGCAGTCAAGCACGCCATTTACATACTAAATAGGGTACCTACACGAGCACTAGAAGATAAAACACCATATGAAGCACTCTGCAACAGAAAACCAAACCTACAAAACCTTATAATATTCGGATGCACAGCTTATGCTAAGATAACCATACCTCACTTGAAGAAGTTAGATGATAGAAGCATACCAATGGTTTATTTATGAGTAGAGGAAGGATCAAAAGCTTGTAGGCTATATGATCCAGTAAGAAAGAAGAAACATGTTAGTAGGGACGTAAAGTTTATGGAAACTAAGCCGTGGAATTGGGATAAAAATGGAAATGATACGGATACACAAGACACATTTTGGGCTAGTTTTGTGGTAGACGAAGTTGATAATGGAAATCCTACACCAATCAACATAGAAAACATTGATAACACGTATCATGAAGAAGATCAAATACCGGATCCAATACCTGATCCAGCATCACCAACTACACCACCAACATACACTTACGAACCCAACTCAGAAAGTGAAAGAGAAGCTACTATTAGTTCGTTAGAAAGCTCATTAGGAAGCTCAGAGAGATATGATCACAGACCAGTACGAGGTTTAAAGAATATCAATGAAATTTATCAACATGCATGTGAAGTAGAAACTCCAAGTTTATATTTCATAGAAGAAGAACCCCGTAACTACAAGGAAGCATCAAAAGATGAGAAATGGATTGAGGCCATGAAAATTGAATTAGATTCAATCAACAAGAATCACACATGGACTCTAACAACATTGCCAGAAAATCAGAAGGCAATCGGACTCAAATGGGTTTATAAAACCAAGAGAGATGCACAAGGAAAGATCATTAGATATAAAGCAAGATTAGTAGCGAAAGGTTATGTACAAGAACAAGGAATAGACTTTGATGAAGTATTCGCACCAGTTGCTAGGATAGAGACAGTTCGGTTAATATTAGCACTAGCAGCATATCATGGATGGCAAGTACACCACTTAGATGTGAAATCAGCATTTTTACATGGAGAATTGAAGGAAGAAGTCTATGTTACACAACTTGAAGGTTTCATTCAGCAAGGAAACCAAGGAAAAGTATACAAGCTAACAAAAGCTTTGTATTGCTTAAGACAAGCACCAAGAGCTTGAATGTGAAACTTGATCAAACCTTAAAGTCATTAGATTTTAAGAAATGTAATCTCGAACAAGCAGTCTACACGAAGAGAAGCAAGAATTCAACACTTATTGTTGGAGTATATGTAGATGATTTAATAATCACGGGCACTCCTAAGAAAGAAATAGACTTGTTCAAATCCCAGATGGAAGATAAATTTGAAATGAGCGATTTAGGATTGCTAGCATATTACCTTGGGATAGGAGTTACACAGACAGGAGGAGAGATTACAATCAAGCAAACTGGATACATTAACAAGATCCTAAAAGAAACAAGTATGGTGGATATCAATGATACGAAGATACCATTGGATCCCGGCACTAAGTTGGTCAAGGCGGAAGATGGAGAACCAGTTGACGCAACTTATTACCGAAGCTTAATTGGAAGCCTAAGATACTTATTACATACAAGACCGGATCTTAGTTACTCAGTCGGACTACTTAGCAGATTTATGCAAGACCCGAAGGATCATCACCTGAAGGCAGTGAAACAAGTAATCTGATATGTCAAAGGAACAAAAGAACATGGAATAATATACAAGGAAAGCGGCTACAAGATTATAGGTTACAGTGACAGTAGTTATGGAATCAATACCGATCAAGGAAAAGGAACTACTGGAGTCGTATTTTACTTTGGAGAGTCACCTATTACCTGGTGTACTAAAAAACAACCGACAGTGGCGCTCTCATCATGTGAATCAGAATTCATGGCGGCTACTGCAGCAGCATGTCAAGCCTTATGGTTAAAACGTTTACTTAGTGAACTAACTGGAATGGAAGAAAAAAGGATAACACTCAGAGTTGACAATGTGTCAGCAATAGCACTCGTAAAGAACCCAGTATTTCATGGAAGGAGTAAATATATAGACATTCGCTATCATTTCATTCGAGAATGCGTAGAGAATGGTCATATAAATGTGGAACACGTTAACGGAGAACTACACAGAGCAGACATATTAACGAAAGCTTTACCAAGACTCAAGTTTACAACTATGAGACAAATGCTCGGAGTTCAAGATCTCGGACGAAGCAACGATCAAGATTAAGGAGGAGAATGTGAACCAAGTTATAATCTCGACATTGCTTCAAGAAAACGTGAAGGACCAGAAGTGTAGATTAGAAACTTTGTAACTACCAAGTTAGTTAAATTAGTTAATGTAAAAGTCAACTTAGAAATTCTGTAAAAATAGAAGAGTCATATCGATTGGATCATGACTATTAGAAAGGAACACATCTTTTGGATTGTGACTAAACCGAACCATCACAAAGGTTCAACACAACCATTCGAATAGACATGACTTTTAGTAAGAGGTTGCAATGGTTCGTGACACAGTTTGGAAACCTATAAGTACTTGTGATTATGTATTATTACAATGGTTAGACAAATAAATAAGTTATCTAGTTTATACTTTGTTTGCAAATCATATTTGACTCAACCACATCGATCCATACACAATTATACACGGCTGGGACAACATTGTCTGAGAAGAGACAATACAATATATCTGTTAGTGAAGTTGTCACTTTGAGACTCGATTCATGGTGTCTAGCAAAATACAACCAATAGCATGGTGGCTAGCTAGCTTTCAAGTTTTAAACTTTATTCGCTTTCTTTTACACGAAAGTAATATTGTATGATGTTATTTAGATCTGATTTTAAGTGTTCAAGAAAGTTGTTATAAAAATTTATTTTGAGGCAATCAATGTATTTAGTTTATATATAGATTAATATCTTGTATGGACATGTATTATGCATGAAATGATTCGTTGAGCTTTATGAAATACTCACTCGTGTAGAAGTGGGACATTTAATTTCAAAGCTTGAGTCAACATGCATGAGCCATTTGCTTTGGGTGTAAATTTGTTGAAACCAAAACTGAAGTTTAATTTGACTCGATCAATACAAACTGAATGGTTGATGGTACAAGAACAAACCAACCAACCAACCAGGCTTGTTGTGAAATATGGTGAGCAATGAATGTATACCCGTATATGCCAAATGGTAGGGGTGGTTGATGCGTGTGTTATATGATAAAGCTGACTTTGTTTTATTTGAGCAAGACAAAGTATGTTTATAAGCAAACCCAGCGTGAGAGATTAAGCAGTAAAAAAATAATAATAATAAAAGATGCAACCTGTTAAATTCACAAGTGGGGTGAATTTATGTGCTCACATAATGAGTTGTTTTTTTAACATATGAGAAACATGGAAGGAAGTTGATCTCATTGCCTAGTTGTGGCAATATAAGAGGTTAGGAGCATTATTAGAGATCCACTACCTCAAGATTCTATTGTGATAGAATGTGTTAACATATTTGGCCATTAGTGACATGTTTGTCAAGAAATCTAGAAACTTGATTTTGGCACTACTAAGCCTCAGACGAGAGACTTGGTGAGTGATTGTGATCGAAAAATGATGTGGTAGCTTGTAAGGCTCTGATGAGAGACTTATTGAAACTTGCTAAAAGGCATGTGTCGGAAACAATCGAGAATCAGTTAGTAATGGAAACCCAACTTGATGTAATGCTCTTACATTACAAGTTTAATGGATAACAACGAAGTCATTAATTGATAAAAGGTGTTATCGATAAATTCACCCATGTATAGCTTAGATAGCATGGCGTTGCCAAAAGGGATGAAATTTTTCTCTTAACAAAGCTTTTGAGGTGTCTTAGCAACGGAGACGTTAGAGTAGTCTTACCTATATTACCTAGTGGTGATGCCACCTTAAATGTAGAGTTGTGGCTTCTCTTAAGATAGTTATGAATCAGGATAAAGCGCATGGCCATATTAGTACTCAGTGAGAACGCGGTGGTTACGATGAGAAGTGTGTAGAAATGTGTCGATAATATCACTAGTTTCTTGGTTTAATCTTCGGATGCCATAGAATCGATTTTACTTTGCATATTTTGAGTAAACGGGGTTTAATCTTAGTGACACATTTGTGACATAATCCATCAGAGTAGCAGAAAACTTTCCAACATGGAGGGGGATTGTTGGAATATTGAGTTTGAAAATTTATTATTCATAAAGACTGAGGTACAATTAGTTGATGCGCTAACAATTCCATTTTCTCCTAACTTAATGAAAAAGATTGTGACCATATTAACCACGTCTTTCGGTTATCGGGTTGAGTTTTGTGTATAAAAGGGATACATAGAGTTCTAAACCTATACACAAACCATATACCTGTTGCTGCCATTACCTAGAGTTCTCTGTCTACCGCCATTACGCTGCAAACTCGTGTTGTTGCTGCTAAAGGTTAGGAAAAAATTGTAAAAAACAAAACATTTTCGCACATCTAACTGTAATAATAATAATAATAATAATAATAATAATAATAATAATAATAATAATAATAATAATAATAATAATAATAATAATAAAATAAAAAAAATGAATAAATAAATAAATAAATAATAATAATAATAATAATAATAATAATAATAATAATAATAATAATAATAATAATAATAATAATAATAATAATAATAATAATAAACTTGATTTCTCCATACTAATAAGTGTGTACTTTAATTTATAATGCTCAATTTCGACACACGTAATCTAGTGCGGAGAAACTGATTGTTACAATTGATTTACACACTTATATATGTAGACTCCACACTTTAAATTGTAAACTTTTTTTTTTTTTCCTGCTATAATTAAAAGTGTGAAATACCTTTATTAATTTATCTTAATTTTACACATCCTATCAATTAACCCATAAAATATTACCCCATCATCATAAAATGCCTGCCAAGAAAAAATGTGAAGATTTGACATCTTTTTAAGGAGTTGATATGCACACCACTAAAAGTGATGTACACACTACCAATCATGCATAGCGGTGTCGTACTGTATACATTATTGGTGTGATTTAGTAATGAAAGAATCAAAAGGTGTGATGTGCATATCAACACTCTTTTTTTAATGCTTCTTTCTTCAAACTCTTTACTTGTATTTGTCATCTTATGAGAAAAACATGAGATGCTAATTAATTGATAGTGATTTCAATCGCACTTCAACATTTGTTGGTTAAAAATAGGGTTCGCTTGGTTTATAAGTGAGTTTGAATTAGGATTTTGTTTTGGTATAAGATTTGGATTTGGGATAGGTTTAGTCAGAGAAATTATTTTTATTTAAATGTATTTTATAATAAATTTTATACATGAAATGTCATTTAAATAGTAAATTAGCAAAGTAAAATAGTAAAAAATCATGTGCAAAAAGAAGAAAAAAGTGAAAGACAATATAATTATGAGGAGAGAAAACATTCTCATCTATTTATATGTTATCGATTCAATGGTCTTTCTGACACATTTTTACTATCATTTTCATTACTCATAACAACCAAACAATTATTTTCATAAAAGATTCATTTCTTTTATTCCATAACCCCAAACCAAAGAGGCCCTAAAAGTATGTTGTTAATGATAGCACTAAAGATTGCTTTAGCAAAATGTTTTATTTTAAGACTAGTGGTAATAAGAGGTGTTAGGATACATGCTTTGCTTTCGTAGCACCTCGATATGTGTTGGGAACATACTTTTGTATTTAGTCAAGTCTCGGTCATTACCTTTTGTAATAGTTTGCTTAGTTATTTATTTCATTATGTTTAAGTTACTAGGCTTATGTATTAATGTCCAATGGGCCTTGTAGCCCACGTTTTAGAAGAATGAGGGAGGAAGGGAGTGTTGCCCTACTCCTCCCCTATATATACTAAGCTTATGTAACCTTGAATGTTGTTGGTTATTTTGTTATCTTAATGAAACTATTGTTCTTTCACTTTTCATAATTCTTGTAATCAACAAATCCTTATATCTATCTCATTCTTTACTTGTGTAACATCAATATGGGTACCTAACAAGTGGTATCATTCGCCAAATAGAGATTGAAGTGTTGTTTCTTAGTATTAACGTGGGGTTTGAAGTGTTTTTTTCTTTATATTTTTGCTTTTTCTTTGTTTCTTTCACTCAAATCTTGAAGACTGGACAAGTTTCAAGGTTGATATAGTGATTAGAAGCTTAGATTTTGTATAAAGTTTTGATCTTTTAAAGATTTTAGTACTTTTACTCCTAGTTTATTGAGTTTTGTAGCTTCTTTGATATTAGAAAACTAGTTTTTGGTACCTAAATCTTTCATATTTAGTGTTTTCTAAGCGTTGGGGAAGCTATTTGATCAACAGAACCTTATTTCTAAGCATTTTTATTCAAAATGTAGTGATTTTTACATGTTTCTGGTCATCCTACGCGTAAGATTTTGCAATAGTACAATTTTATAGCTGTCATCAGTAATAGAACCTTATTTCTAAGCATTTTTATTCAAAATGTAGTGATTTTTACATGTTTCTGGTCATCCTACGCGTAAGATTTTGCAATAGTACAACTTTATAGCTGTCAACAGTACTTTATGGTCAGTCTACGCGTAAGTTTTGCCAAAAACCCCATTCCTACGCATAAGTTCACTGTTTACGTTTAAGTTTTAGTGGAAAACCCCTTTTCTACGCCCAAGATCCATTCCTACGCTTAAGTTTAAGATCCTACGCTTAAGTTGCCAGTTTACGCAGAACTTGGATTCTTACGCATAAGATTTACTCTTACGCGTAAGTTACAAATTTACTATTAATCTTCATCAACGGTCTTCTCTTCGTGCAACGGTGACTCAGTACTTCCCTAGCTTGGATAAGTTAGTGGAATACTTCGACTACGGATATCTTTCAAGCTTGGACAAGTTTGAAAGATTTGTTTGGTCTTTGAACCTTACGCATAACTTAATTCTTACGCATAAGCTTAAACTTACGCGTAAAGGAATATCTTACGCATAAACTTACTGTTTACGCATAAAATCAACCTTTATGCATAACTTTTAAGTCTACACATAAGTTTAGAATTACGCGTAAGATTCTCAACTTTGCCAAAGGATTTTTTTATCTTAACCAAAGGAATGTACATTTCAATCTTCTACAAGATCCTACATTACACAAGTGTTCTAATATGTCTCAACCACCAAATTACTACTTCTCTCATCCTCAGCAACAGCAACATCAGAAGTATCAGCCACAACAATACCATCAGCAACAATCGTATCAACAGCCATGACAATCACACTTTCAGCAACAACCGTTTCATCCACAACAACAATATCTCATGATGCAACAACATCAAATCATTCCTCAACAACAACCATATCAAATGTCACAACAACCCAATCAGTATTCGTCCAAACAACTTCACTGGTTTGATATAATGTGTGAAGTTATTACAACTCAACAATCCAGACATGAGGCAGGATCACTTGAAACACCTCCAATGCTAACACCTGGGAACTATGTTCAGTGGTCAAGTCGATTCTTACGATTCCTTGAACTTAAGAAACCCCATGGGAAATTCTTAAAACAAGTGATACTTGAAGGACAATTTGAGTGGCCAACTAGACTTGAAAGTGGAGATCCATCTGCTGATCCTCCACGGGCTCCTGTAGAAAAACCCGTTCCTAAATCTCAACTCACAGAAGATCAGAAACTACATCGTGAAGCTGATGAATATGCAATGGCCTATATACTTCAAGGAATACCAAATCCAATTTATCGAAGTGTTGATGCACAGAAAACGGCTAAAGCTATGTGGGTAGATGTTCATCTCCTAATGGAAGGCACTCAATTGAACAAAGATGATATGGAATCCAAACTATACATGGAATACACTAACATCTCAATTGAACCAGGGGAGTCACTTGAATCCTATTATCATCGTTTCACTAATGTGGTAAATGATTTGGAACGACACAAAATCACAGTACCAAGGATCGCAGTGAACTCCAAATTCGTCGGTAGTCTTGGTCCGGATTGGCAAAAGTATGTGACATTCGTTCGTCAAACCAAAAATCTTCATGATGCACCGTATGGCTTGTTGTATGATTTTCTGAAACACCATGAACCTGAAGTGGAGAAAGATCGTGCTCTTCGAGGAGGTTACTTACCACCACCAACACCAAATTCTTTGGCACTCGTGGCTCAATCTCAGTATACTCCACCTCCAATGTCAAATCATGCTTATGTCCAAGAACAGAATTACTTCAGCTACCCACAACTCCAAATCAGTGAGTCAATGTACTACTCTAATTCTAATGATGATGAAGATGATGACTTCAATACGTTGAATCAAGGACTTGCTCTCATTGCTTGTGCCTTTAGCAAATTCTCAAACAAGACAAACAACCATCTTCGCTCTTCATCAAACACTAGGAATCAAGCTGTCATTCAAGATGGGAGGGTTGAGATACAGAATCGAAATTATGGACGATCAGGTGGTTATTCGGGAAATTCTGGAAATGAACAAAGGTTCAACAACAATGGAGGGTTCAGAAACAACTCTGGTGCTACTCAGAAAAGGAATGAAAATGTTGCAACTGGGAACTCTAACTCAGGGAATGCAGTATGGTGCTACAACTGCAATGAGAAAGGTCATATTGCAACAACATGTCCAAAACCGAGAACTCGGGGCAGTAAGTTTCACAAGCAGGCATTACTCATGGCTCTCAAAGATGAAAAGGAAGGACATTTCACTGAGCAAGAGAATAGCTTCATGGCAAATGCATACAACGATGATGACATGGAAGATCTGGAAGCAAATGCAGCTGTGATGCTTATGGCCAACATGCAGGAACTTCATATGAATGATTCAGGCCCAGTGTACGACACTGATGGCTTGTCTCAGGTACATGATCTTAATGCGTGCCTAATACATGAAATTGCATCACCATCTGCTTCTGAATCAGATAAGGTGCAAGTTGTTCCATCTGACTCATCTTTATCTTCTCAAAAAGATGAACAAATGAACACAGTTGTTATATTTGATGATGACACAGTTGTTTCATTTGATAATCCTATTGAGAATGATAAACATGATCCTGTAGAACAACATGAACCAATGCTCAAAAATTGCAAATAATGAAATGCAATGAGAAAAATAAAGCTTTAAAAGAAACAAATAAGTCACTTACACAAGACATTGAGTGTTATAAAATACAACTTTCAAATCCGGAACACAAGGTTAAACAAGAAAAAAGTTTTGAAAAAGCTTTTCAAGAATATTACAATAAAGAACAAGATCTTCAATACAAAATGCAAGATCTAATTGAGTCAAATGAAAAGTTGGTTTCAAAACTTGAAAATGATAAGTGTGAACTTCAAAAACAGGTTGAACAACTTCAAAAAGAACTTTCAAAAACACAAACAGAGTTGTCAATTTGCAAAAAGGATTTTTATGAAAATAAAGTGCGAAAAATGAAATATGAAGAAAAATTAATATATGAAATTGTCGATCTAGAAAAACAACTTAAAGAATTTTGTAATGTTGTTTATAAAACCGGGGGCTCTGTAACAACAATTCAAAATTTTACTTTAAAACCGAGACCCGATAAAGGTTTTGCACTTGGTGATTACAAATCAATGTTTCTTCACAAAGCGTTCAAAGAAAATCCTAAAATTTACAGTATGGAATATATGTGTGATGATACGATTGTGCATACTATTGTTTATGATACTGAGGAAGAGGAAGAACTTGAAGAAGAGAGTCGATAAAAAATGAGTCAAGTTGAATATTGGAAACCATATGATTATTCAAAAGCTCCTCACATTTCTAAATCTTTTGTTCCTCAAAAGAAAATACCTGAGAAATCTTGGTTTGTCACCGAGTCATATGTTTCATCTTCTAATGCGGCTCCTGTCCAAACTGTGGCACAAGTAAATGGTCCTTCACTATCTTCTAGTGAAGTTACACCTTTACCAAAAAGTTGTCGTGTTTTAAATTATTTCAAAACTTTTACGGAAGACATCGAAATTTTGGAGGAAACAATTGAACGTAATTCAGAAATAAAAATTGAAACTTTTCAATTCGCTTACGAGCGAGAAAAGAGAGATATTTTTCAAAAACAAATGTTTCCAATTGTTCAACACCTCCGTCATTGTGCTAAAAGTTGGGAACAACATTTTCAAAA
This sequence comes from Artemisia argyi, assembly GCA_030686995.1. Taxonomy (NCBI): domain Eukaryota; kingdom Viridiplantae; phylum Streptophyta; class Magnoliopsida; order Asterales; family Asteraceae; genus Artemisia; species Artemisia argyi. Next base: position 33,665,970 of record CM060683.1, read on the forward strand.
AGAAGTCAAATCAATGATAAACGTTTTCAAATCAAATGAAAATGCGATTTTGGTTCAAAAGCATAGAAACAGAGTTGAAAAATGATGCCGGTCGACTCTTGGAAGAAGTTCTCAATGCTGATATTTTGTCTATTATCATGAATGATCTCTATAAATCTGGTACTTCTATGCTTATGGAAGATCACTGTGCTGATAATGATTTGCTGAACACCGAAATTGAGACATTAAAACAAGAAAATGATAAAATAAGGAAAAACAATGATGATGTGAGAAAACAATTTTCAAAAGAAATTTGTCAACTCAAACAAAGGCTTGAATGGTGTCAAGCTCAAAGTCTTGAACTGGAATTGCAACTTCAAAGTCAAAATGTTTCAAAATCTTCTCAGATTTGCAAAAACAATGAGTCTTTCAAAAATAAATGTCTTCAATATGAAAAGGAAATTGGAAAAATTGCAAATTGACAATGCTGAATGGGAACAAAACCGGATTGATATTGCACACTGCAATAGAAAACTTGAGTCTGATATTCAGGATAAAAACCACATCATCATTGAATTGAAAGAGAAAATTAAGCTACTTCAAAAAGGAAAGTTTGTTGACACCACTGTGATAGTACCAGAATTGTACCAAGTAGACAAAACTGATAAGGGAAATGATGTTCAAAACACTAATGTTGACCCTTCCACTTCCACGGGACTAGTCTCCACTAATAGTGTTAGCAGACCCAAGTGAAAAAGTAACAAGAAGTATAGGATCTTGCAACGTAAAAGAGGAACACTAGAAGCTCAAGAAGTAGAAGATCAACTTAGGAATTCGAATAAAACTCATGTTGCATCTGATTTAGATTCTAATCTGGCAAATTGTAATCAAAATCTCAATGTAACAAATGATGAACCTTTGAATGTTTTGAATATTAATGCATCTTGTGTGTTTTGTCGTAAAAGTGTATCATCTGGTGATCACGCAAAATGTGTAGCTAATTCTCTCTTAAATTGTCATAAGAAACGTAGGACAGGCATTCCTTCTAGGCCCACTATTGCCTCTAAGTCAATATTAGGAAAACCGCCATCTACGGCTTCTAATGATGTTGTAGTTACCCCCATAATTGAAAAGAACAAATCTAGGAACAAGCCCATAACTAGTGAGTTCACCAAAAAGAAAGCGAGAACTAGTAGGAATTGGCAACGTTGGTTACAATATAAACCAGAATTTAAATGGATTCCTAAATTATTGAATGCGTGTGCTTCTAACCAACAGGAACCCACACTTTCTTTGGGTTCCACCCTTACTTCTGTTCCATCCTCGTCGTCTTCTTGTTATGCAGGTGGTGCAAATTGTTCTCTGGATTGTTGATAGCGGATGCACCCGATATATGACTGGCAATCTCAAACTGTTAGTCAACTTTGTTTCAAAGTTTATCGGAACTGTCAGATTCGGGAATGATCATTACGTTTTAATCATGGGATATGGTGACTATGTTAGTGGGAACATTGAAATCAGTCGTGTTTATTATGTGGAAGGCTTAGGTCACAACCTCTTTTCAGTCGGTCAATTTTGTGATGGGGATTTAGAAGTAGCATTTCGTGAGAAAACTTGTTTCGTTCGTGACTTACAAGGAAATGATCTTATGTCCGGCTTACGTGGTTCAAATCTTTATACTATATCAATGTCTGACATGATTGCAACATCTCAGATATGTCTTCTCTCCAAAGTAGAATCAACTAAATCTTGGTTATGGCATAAACGTCTTTCGCACTTGAATTTCAAAACTATGACTGAACTTGCTCGTCATAAACTTGTTGATGGTTTTCCAAGATTCCGATTTACCAAATATCACTTATGTTCGGCCTGTGAACAAGGAAAAAGTACTCGAGCTCATTTTCCTTCTAAAACCGAGCACAGTACAAATCATGTTTTACAATTGCTTCATATGGATTTGTGTGGCCCAATGCGTGTTCAAAGCATCAACGGTAAACGCTACATACTTGTAATTGTTGATGATTACTCCAGATGGACTTGGGTTTATTTTCTTCGAAGTAAAGATCAAGCTCCTTCAATGATCATCACCTTTCTCACTAAAATTCAAGTTCAGTTACGCAACACGGTCTAAATGATTAGAACTGACAACGGTACAGAATTTAAGAATCAGACTCTTCAGTCATATTTTGAGAAAGTGGGAATTGAACATCAAACATCTATTGCACGAAGCCCAGAACAGAATGGAGTTGTTGAAAGACGCAACAGGATGTTAGTGGAAGCTGCAAGAACCATGTTGATAAATGCTCAATTACCAGATTACTTATGGGCAGAAGCAGTTTCAACTGCATGTTACACCCAAAACCGTTGTATGATCACAAAACGTCATCGCAAAACACCTTATCAACTTGTTCACAAAAGAAAACCAAACATCGATTACTTTCATGTATTTGGAGCACTTTGTTATCCGAAAAGTGATCGTGATGATTTAGGTAAACTTAAAGCAAAGGCTGACATTGGAGTGTTCGTAGGATATTGTGAAAATTCCAAAGGCTTTCGGATATGGAATCGTCGTACCAGAGAAATTCAAGAAACTATTCATACTAATTTTGATGAACTCACACAAATGGCTTCTGAGCAAAACAGCTTAGGACCCGAACACAACCGTCTTAACTTTCTGGACTCTTCGGCTGAACCATTGCCTCTCAACCGCAAAGAATTGGAAACCCTATTTGCTCCACTGTTTGATGATACAATTGTATACCGTTCTTCTGAGGTCTCACCAATTTCCGCTGCACAACCTGATAATATTCAAGTACCTGACTCACCTCAACAAACAACAACTGTTATAAAAGACGGTCCTCCAATTGCATCTCCCATAACAGCAGAACAAACCGCTTCTAACTCATGACAATCGGCTGAAGATCCTACACCACAATCAGTTCCACAACCCGCAGAGTATGATCTAAATGCGTTCTTTAACCCGTTTGCACCAGCTCCAACATTTCCTGAAATAGCTGAGTCGTCCACACGCAATTTGGATCCTGCTAACATGCGAGATACCTATCAACTACACCCTTCGACACACAAATGGACTCGAGATCATCCCTTAGTTCAAATTATTGGCCATCCAGATGCACCAATCATGACAAGACAACGGCTTCACACAGATGGTGAAACTTGCATCTATACACTCACAGTTTGTCAAGAAGAACCAAAGAACATTAAAGAAGCAATGACTTATGACAACTGGATTGAATCTATGCAAGAAGAATTTCAGTAATTCAAAAGATTAGAAGTCTGGGAATTAGTTGAAAGACCTGACGGAGTCTTTGTCATTGGGTTAAAATGGATTTGGAAAAACAAACTGGATGCAGAGGGCACTGTCATACGTAACAAATCACGCTTGGTAGCTAAAGGATACTTCCAAGAAGAAGGGATTCATTTTGAAGAATCTTTTGCTCCAGTTGCTAGACTTGAAGCTGTTCGGATCTTTTTGGCATATGCTGCTCATAGGAACATGATTGTTTATCAAATGGATGTGAAAACGGCATTTCTGAATGGTGAACTCCGTGAAGTGGTCTATGTCAGCCAACCAGAAGGCTTCGTTGATCCTGAGCATCCCAATCACGTTTATCGACTCAAAATGGCTCTTTACGGACTCAAGCAAGCCACAAGGGCGTGGTATTACAAATTATCTGCTTTCTTGCTGGCCAACAAATTTTCTAAAGGTTCAGTGGATCCAACATTATTTACAAAAACATACGGGGTGGACTTACTAATTGTTCAAATATATGTCGATGACATTATTTTTGCTTCAACAAATAGAAGTTACTCAAATGATTTTGCAAAATTAATGAAAGAAAATTTTGAAATGTCCATGATGGGTGAACTTTCGTTCTTTTTAGGACTACAAGTTCATCAATCACCCCGTGGAATTTTTCTAAATCAGTCCAAATATGCTTTAGATATTTTAAAGAAATATGGAATGATGAGTTGTGATACTTATAATACACCAATGGCCTATTCCACAAAACTAGATGTTGATCTACATGGGACTCCTGTTGACCCTACCAAATACCGAAGTATTATTGGGTCACTCATGTATCTCACAGCTAGTAGACCTAATATAGTATTTGTTGTCTACATGTGTTCTCATTATTAGTCCAAACCAACTGAAAGGCACCTCAATGAGGCTAAACGAATCCTTCGATACATAAAGGGAACCATTAACTTGGGAATCTGGTATCCGAAGGATTCCGGTTTAGAACTAATTGCTTTTTCAGACGCTGACCATGCAGGATGCTTAGACACAAACAAAAGTACATCTGGTGGATTACAGTTTCTCGGAGATAAACTTGTGTCTTGGCAATCTAAGAAGCAGGACTGCACATCACTGTCGTCAACAGAATCTGAATACGTAGCTATGTCTGCTTGTTGTGCTCATGTCATCTGGATGAGATCACAACTTAAGGACTATGGCTACCTATTCAATAAGATTCCGATCTATTGTGACTCCAAAAGTGCCATTGCCATTTCCTGTAACACCGTTCATCATTGCAAATCCAAACACATTGATCTCCGCTATCATTTCATCAAGGAGCATGTCGAAAAGGGTACAATTGAATTATATTTTGTGGGAACTGAATACCAGTTGGCAAACTTACTCACTAAAGCATTACCTCCAACAAGGTTTGCTGATCTAGTCCACCAAAATTGTATGCGATGTTTGACTCCAGAAGATCTGGAAAAGTTTTTAAAACACAAGTGATTGTCAAACATCAAAACTATCTTTGTAAATATTTTTTCCAAAAACAAAAATACAAAAATATAAAAACCAACAAAAACACAAAAAGATTTTATCTTTTCTATCCTTTCACCTTTTCAAAAAAAAAAATTGCAAATACAAACCTCTCTTTTCAACACTTGATTTTTTCCAAATTTCTAAAAATATTTCAAAACAAGTGTTGAGGGGGAGTTATAGTAATTTTAAAATTTTCAAAACATTTACTTCGTACTTGCATTTTATCAAAAATATTTTCTATTTATATAATTACATGTGTTGTTTAAAAGGTTTTTTGGGTTACTCTCCTTGACTATTGAAATAAATTCTTCAAATCAAAAGGACATCGGTCTAAGGTCAAAGGGGAGCAAATTTATCCAAAATTGTTATTTTTCAATTCTTGGTGTAACTTACTTAAGTTATATTGTGAGCTTATAATGTACTTTGTGTAAGAATGTTGTAAGGTTAAGGGACCATAAGTGACACTAAGCAAAACTAGTATTAACCCTAGTCAATATGCACTTTGACCCATAACATTTACTCCCACCTGCAAAATCAGAATTAACATTTACTACTCTCACCAAACTAATCAATGACTCACAATCAACCTGCTAATCCAATCGTTGTTCTTCAAATCTATGACCCAACAAGAAAACATTTCACAAGAACCTGAACCTGAACCTAAGCTCACTTGGGAGGAAACTTTTCCCGAAGATTACACCAGAGAGATTGGAAAGAACAACTTAAGGGTCAACTTCAACAAAATCACATGCAATGAATCCTCTTGCATTGTAGCTGTGGATGCTTTAGTCTATCACCCGTACAAAATCCTGCTCACCAAAACAGCATCAGTGGCTTGTTTCTACATTCACCAGTTTTGGCACACAATTCAACTAGAACTTGGCGAAGAATCTTTCACATGTATGCTTCATAAGAGACAAGTCACTGTGGACAAAGATACTCTTCGTGGCGTTCTTGGATTGCCCGAACTAGGTCCAGATGAACAGTACCATCCTGTTCCTAATGAAGAAGAGTTAATTGCATGGTTACGGGATATTGGATACGATGAGTCAGAAGAGGTAGTGACTAGACACTCAAAGGTCAACACAAGATTTCTTCCACAACCATGGAGAACTTTGTACATCCTAATTGCCAAGTCCTTATCTGGCAGAGATACTGGTCACGAACACCCCAAACTCCAACATCTCAAACTCTTCTGGGCTATGGCTAATGTCAAACTGGTGGACTTTGCTAGTATTATATGGGAAGATATAGTGTGGCACATACAACATAAGTCTGCAAAGATTCCATTTGTTCGCTTCACCAAGCTACTCATTGAAAGCTTCCTTCGTGAGTATGACGACATTCCTCAAAGACTGGATGATGATGACAAGAACACATTCAGAAATGAGTCTACTCTCAAGCAGATTAAGAGACTTGATACCAGTACACGTAAGCAAGGAATGATACTTCCTGAATGTCTCTTGAATGATAAAGTAAAGAAATGCAAGAACTACAAGTATTACGTTCAAGCTCTCAAGGAAGAGAAAGTAGGGTTCTTAGACGAAGTCCCTCTACCTTCGTTTATGCAGAAAAAGGGAAAGAAAGGTAGCAAGTCTGGCAGCTCCAAAAGCTCTACCAAATCTGCTAAAAAGCCTCACAAGAGAACTCTTAAGATCAGAATACCAGTCAAGAAACCTATTCCTGAACCAGTTCCTGAACCCACACCACCATCTTCTCCAAAACCATCTGAATCATAAACCGAATCCGATAGTGGTCCAGTTTATAGGGAAGCTTATAACAAACAGGATGACGATCTTGAAGATCTGGACATGACCATAGAAGATTGGGACAGAAGCATCGATGAATTTGTAGAAGAAGTAGAAAAACAAACAACATTCATCCAAAGACCTTTAACTGAAGAAGATGCTAAGTTGGAAGAAGAACGGTTAAGGGGTGAAAAGTTGAAGGAACCTATGACTGCAGAACAAGAAAGACAAGAAGAGGCTCACACAAACCTTGGTCTGTTTGTGGAAGAAGAAAATGAAAGAGCTCTCAAGTTAGGTCTCCTCCACAGCAAAATCGACTCCTTCCAAGCTGATCAACCTCCACCTCCTCCGTTTACTAAAACAAGTGAGGCTGGCGGATCAAGCAGTATTCCTGAGGCAGGAGGATCTAGCAGTATTCCTGAGTCCACTCCAGTTGATCAAACTCAGGAAACAGGTACCACTGCTGAAATGATCGTTTACGAATCTCCCACAGTATCACCTGAAGACGTAGAAATGCAAAATGCTTCAGAAAGGGGAGATGATGATGAGGAGGACCATATGGATACTGATTTTCCATACCTAATGACTTTGGAAGAGATGGAGACAAGAGAAAAGGCTTAAGAGGAAGAGCTCAAAAGAAAACAAGAAGCTGAAGAGGCGAGGCTTGAGGAAATAGAACAAGCCAAACTGGAAGAAGCAATAAGAATGGAAGAAAGCAGGAAAGCTGAAGAGGCAGCTAAACTTGCCGAAGAATTAAGGCTTAAAGAAGAAACCAAGAAAAGAAAAGAAGAAGAAGCCAAATTAGCAAAAGAATTAAGGCTAAAAGCAGAAGCTGATAAATTGGCAGAAGAGCAGAGATTAAGGGCTGAAGCAGCTAAAGTTATAGGAAAGAAAGAAGAGCCCAAGGATAAACCCGAATCACTAAAAGGAGATGATAAGGACACCTCCACCCACATTGAATCTTCACAATCATCACCTCCAGCATCACAACCAACACATGACGAATCAATCAAGAAACCATCAAGAATTGAAGCCTCAGCTGCATCAAAGTTGATTAAAAGGGCAGTAAAGAGAGTTCGTGAAAAGAAGAAAAGCAAGTTAGAAAATCAAGTTGAATCACTAGCAAGTCAAGTTGCTGAATTGACAAAGCAAATGACAACTGTTCAGGAAATGCATGAAAAAGTTGACACCTTCTTAGCTAAAGATGTACAAGAAGATATGGAAGCTACATTGGCTGCTCAAGCAAATCAGTACATGGAACAACACTTAGTTACAAAATTGAAAGAATTGTTCAAGCCGATGAAGGATGAACTTACAAAGATTGCTGGACAAGCTGTCAAGAAAGTGACCAGAACTACTTCTTTCACTCTCCGAGCTGACAAAACACCTCTACCACAACAAGAAATGACAGTGAATGAATTAGAGGCTCAGCTCTTCAACATGTTGGCAAGTAAAACCCCCATAACACCTGAAGATATTAAAGTATGGGAAGCTTTACAAGCCAAGATGTCCAAAGAATCATGCAGCACTGAGGCCGATAAATTGAAACGTCAAAGAGATGATGAAGACAAAGATCCTAACTCGCAGGCTAAGAAGCAAAAGCAAGCCGAAGGACCCTCATCTCAACACAAACAACCTGTCATACCTCCAACAACCACAACGTCAACTCAACAACCTAAGGCATCAGGATCAGGTCCAAAAGCCCAAGATCACTTTGAGTACACCAGCGGAGATGATTTCCCTCAGCCCGATGAAATACCAGAATCGTCATCAACAAAGAAGAAAGAAAGGAAACGAAAACATCCTCAGCACAAACCGGACACCTCTTCGAAAAGCAACGAACCTAAGAAACCCAAAAATATTCTCAACTGGCTAGACGAAGACAAAACGGCTGAGTACTCTTGGTTTGATGAAATGGTTAAAGCTCAACCGCCTCTTGTAGAAAATCAATCGCCACAAGATGGCCGAGCCATGGAGTATGCACAACTTCTGCAATGGGACTACAGTTTAAAGGAAATGAGCAAGAGAGCTGAGAAGGGTAAAGAATGCAGCATTCAACCTCTTGAAAGACCGCTCTGCCAACTCTGTTGAACTCGAATATCACCTAGAAAACATTGCCCGAGCAATGTCAAACGACATTGACTGGCTAAACCCCGAATCCAACATTGATTACTACTCAAAGAACAAAGGGCCTTACTACACCGACTGGACCAAACCTCTACCCCTGGTTGGAAAGCCTAAGCAAGAGAGAATTCCTCACAAATTCTTCTTCAACAATGACTTGGAATTTCTACAACACGGTAGCAAGATTGAAACGAAGTACACCACATCACTCACCTTCTCAATCCCTGCAGCTAGATACCTCAACAACGCCATCGAAGAAGAAGCTTCAGATTTATTCGTGGACAAAGTTGTTGCCTATGACCGGAACGCACTCTACGGGATTCACCATTGGCCAGAAAACCGGGCACAGTATTATCGAAGTAGTAGACTAAATCAAACTATGGGAAATGTGATGAATGAGTTGAAGATTGTCTCCATTCAGTTTATCTCTACAGTCACTCACTTTGGGTACTCCTTTCTCGACAAGATCGTGCTCAAAAGACTCGATGAACAAGAGTACGTGATTTCCGAGTCAGACTTTCCACGACTACTCCTTAATGACATCGAAGATATGTATCTGCTCAAACTCCAAGGAAAGCTATGCAACCTACCTAAGGATATGCAGCTTGCCTTCATCACAGCTCTACTCATTTTCATGCAACACATCTTCATCAAAGAGCGAGTAGAAGATCTTCAACTGGGAGTGGAAAGTTACCAGAAGAAGCTGAATCTCACAAAACCTAACCTTTACAATGTCCCCAACCTTTAACACGAATCTCAATACACCTTGATCAAGCATCCAGCATTTGGTTTCACCTATCGCAGTGTCAACCGTCGCAACTGCTTCATGGCTTATAATGAAATCCATAAGTTCTATGATGAAACACTTAAGTTTGTCAGAGATGGAATCAAAGGCCGAATAGATGACGTTGCACTGTACAAATCCAAAAGGTGGAATACCGATGAGGCCAGACAAGCTCGTAGATTCATCACAAGGATTGAGAACCGGTTAAAGCGTAGGGATCAGATAAGGAGATTTGAAAGCTATGTGGGAGGCAGACCAGGATTTCTAGTGTTGACGTTTCAGTGACCCGAATGGTAGAATTTTGTAAGATCTTGATTTGATTTTTCAATACTTATATTCATTTTGGCTTGTGCACGCATTACAGTGTACAACTCGGACTTGTATACAAAGGACCCTGAGGTACGCATCAGTGCCTCAATCCTAAAATATAAGGAGCGAAGGCTTCTTACTTTTGAGTATAATTAATCAAATGTTTTATGATTTTCATAATTCTGCTCAAAATGACAAGTATTTCACCTCAATAAGACCTAATCACTTGTTGAGGGGGAGCACTTGTCAAACAAAACTAATTTGTTCTAAAAACAGTGAAAAGTTCTTGGTGAATCTCCCCATAAGACTCAAAAAGGCATATTTTAATCTAAAAAGATTATCAAAAACATCATTTCATATGCTATTTTTTAGGGGGAGAAAATAAAAAAGTGATTAAAATATAAGTGGTCAAAAGGCTAAAAGTTGTATCTTGTGCGAGCTAGACTCATAATTGACCCAGGAATTGACGAAACATGAAAGTTAGTAATCTCGAAAAGACTTATCGTCGACGGGTAATGACATCAAGTTAGTTATTAGAGCTAGTTGTCACCTAAAAGCTGACAATGGAACTCTCTAACTAACCGCGTAAGCGTGTCTCGAAAAGGATTTGTCTAAGTAGAAATGTACCGTTTTGAGAAACTTTCTGTGGACTTGACCAGGCCGGGTAATAACTTCAAGCTAGTATAACTAGTGATGTAAGCGTGTCTCGAATCGGTCTTGTTCACTGAAAGGGGATCAATTCAAAATATGTTTGCTCCTCCAGCATGTGCAAATTTATTAATTACTTATGAGCACATGTGAAGGGGGAGCCCTTCAAAAGTGAACACAAAACTCTCAAAGTGTTAACCAAAATATTTGATTATCACAAACACTTTGAGAGATTTTCAATCAAAGGTTTCATGGCTACTGTCGGTTAATCATGGAGTTATAAGGTGATTAAGATAGGAAAAACCCGTCCTATGATCCGCGAGAGCCGGAGGGATCTACCCAAGGACATCACCAATAGTTAGAAATAGAAGTCCTTAGGTATGATACGAAAAAAGGAGAAAAGAATGAAAGGGGAAAGAATGAGTTGAAGAATTAAAAAGAAAAGAAAAAGAAAAGGGTGAAAAGAAATAGCCCTCCATATGTTCAACCTTAGGGCAGTCACCGGGTTCAACTCGTATGCTACTGGTTGTTGCTAAGGCAACACCGGTATTGAAGATAAAGTCGTCATGGACCCAGTGACACAATGCACTAAACCTTCTTAACCACTCAAGTTCTCTTAAAAGAGCTTGTTTCATTCTCACGGGGAACCGGTGTAATCTATCGACTTATCTCTTAGAGATGGTTGAGACCCCTCCCTAGTCTCCGCATAGGAAACCTAAGTATGCACTTATCGAGTCTAAAGCCATGAGATACATCAAAGATCTCTTAGGAACACTTAGTATTTCTACAACTAGTGTTCTACATCAATGGACACCAGCTGTAAATTATCGAGTCCTTCGCAGATCTTAGCAATCTACCGAGAACGTTTATGAGACAATTACTAAAGTATTTCTCAATGATTGAACGGAAATTCCTGCCAGGGTCAACATCAAACAGCCCTGACAGCAGGTCACTTCGGTAACCCTTCACGGGTTACGCTTAGTGTTCGCGGTGGTTCCATAGCAGTCTACAGTCGTGGAGTGATCCCCATCGACTCACCCAGTCATTGAGCTACTTAGTAGGTCTCGTAAGCTCCTTCGGGAGTATCTGACATGGGAACGGCCTTGATAAGGATTAGAAGGAGTCTTCACACTATGTTGTTGACGAGCTCTAATTCCTTATCTGTAAGTACCGGTTGATTATTGCTAACTGTTTACCTGCATGTATAAATAACCTCCATGATGGTAGATTCCACGTTATTCAATCATTAGATTAGGGTCCTATGTTCATAAAAGTCAAAATCAAGTTTTTATCAAAAGTCAAAATACTCCTTTCTCAGATTTTTCTCAATATGGCAGGAATTAATTAGAATTTTGTACAATGTTTTAGGACTTAAAACTTGTTTCTAATAACAGCCCCCCCAGCTAGTATTCAAGTTCCCAACTTTGTTATATTTTTAGTATTTTTCTTGTGGGCCCCACTGAGCATCAAACACACCTACAGGGGAGGTGTATCCCCTGCTGCAGCCCATACAGTCACCAACACCACCACTTGGTGGTGGTTTACTGGCCATCTCAGTGGTCCACATGCCACCCAATTGGTTCCTCCAAACCCCCTCCTACCATACTTCTAGCTTTGACCTTTTGTTTGACCTGAGAACCCCTGGGACCCACTTAGAATCACCCCACAAGTTTGTCCCAATTTCAGTCAAATAGCAAATAAGCCAAGTACTTATTTTGATCTATGTGCTTATTCAGTGGTTACCTTGGGCTTTTTCTTGCTTAAACAAGTTCATACAACTTATTTGGACCTGAATCATCCATAGTGGGTCCCATTTTAGCTCATTTCACTATTTGGTCAACAAAAGTCAATTATGGTGCTAAATAGCATCCACAGTGCTTATTTTTAAGTTGTAATTTTTTTTTCACAAAGTTAGTTGTTTTTAGGTATAAAATAAGTTTTTAAAAGAAAAACAAAAAAAAACCAATTTATTTTTAAGTGATAGTTTCTATTTAATGTAATTTAAATTTTATTTTTCATTTTTAGATTTTTATTAAGTACTTAGATTTTTTATATTTTTATTAATTTCCTCTTATATTAAAGTAATTTTAGTAATTTTCTCAGATTTTTATTTTGTCATTTAGTATTTATTAGAATTAATATTAGTTTTATTAATAATTAATCAATAATTAAGTTTTAAATAGCATAATTAGTTTTTATTAAGTAAGACCTAGTTTTTATATTTTTCCTAGCTTTTATTTGTTACTAAATAATTTTAGGAATTTTTCCATAATTTTCTAAGTCATTTAGGTATTATTAGTAATTTAAATTAGTTTAAATAGTTTAATTAAGATAATTAGTTTTTAATTACTAGAAAATCCATAAAAAGACAAAAATATTTATTTTTAATTTTTATACTTTCATTCAAGTTCATTTTAAGTTTTAGAAATTATTTTTGCAAGTTTTTAGTTTAATTTGTAGTGTTTATCATTTTTAGTTTATTTAAATTAGGTTTAATTTACTTTTTAAATAGTTTTAATTAATTAAATTGTATTTAAATATTAAAATAATCATTTTAATACTTTCATTTTCATTTTAAATTTTCTTTTTATTTTAAGTTTGTAAAAGTGTCATTTTCACCCCTGGGGGTTTCCAGATTTCAGTTTTCACGTTTTATTTTGTATGTTCGCGTTATTTAAACGTGAACGTACGCGTTTTAGGTTTTAAACATTTCTGGTTTTTCTAACTTTCCCGTCTTATTCATATAGCTTATTTAAGCTATTTCATTGTACAAATCAGTAGTGTAATCAATCACAAACCTTTTCCCGTCCAAATTCACCCGATCACAATTCCATTTGTTAACCATCACACCTCGTCGGGACATAACGACCCGGGGAAACCACTATATTCCGCGGAGCATTGACTCTAGGCAGTTTGACCCTGTTGACCATCACCTGGTCAATTAGGTTGACCGTTTGGAGCCAATCAAATTTTGGCGCCGCTGCCGGGGAGGTGTGCGCGTTTTTTTAAACGTTTTTGCGTATTGGTGAATCGGGATATACATCCATTGTATATTTACCACCCTTGTCCATATTATCTTCCTATTTTCATATAAAAACAAAACCGTTCCCGAAAACATTTTAACTCAGTTTTCAACGAACACAAAAACACAAAAACATTTTCTTTCTCATTTGTACAAAATGTTTACCCAAAAACCCAAATATATTCACCTTTACCCTCTCACATCTTTGATTCTTCATCCCTTACCCTCTGTAAACCTTTGATTCTTTCATATGTCGTATCCACACCATTGCGGTTGCCAATGGTGTGGTGGTCCTCATAATGGCGGGAATTATCCCGGTTGTAGCATGGTATACATCTTGAAGTCAAAGAAAGCTCCCCCAAAGATCTAAGCACCACAAAGTTCAAAGACAGATTCTACACCAATAAGAAGAATCTACAAAGTTTAAAGACTAAGATCAATATGAATGAAAAAGAACTTCGTGCACTTGAAAGACAAAGTCCAAAGATGTATGAGCATGTTGGAATGGCAGACAACCACCACAGACACAGAAGTGACGAACGGCAGACAACTTCATAACACAATCACTACATTATCACCAAAGAACAAAGACTAAGAGCAAAGTACATTCATCTTACAACATTTTTTAAAGACGTCAAAAGTTATACATGTCACAAGTCAAAGACAGAGATGAAGACGTCTAGCAACCGTGATAACCGACTCTTAGGGGGAGATTGCTGGGAACATACTTTTGTATTTAGTCAAGTCTCGGTCATTACCTTTTGTAATAGGTTGCTTAGTTATTTATTTCATTATGTTTAAGTTACTAGGCTTATGTATTAATGTCCAATGGGCCTTGTAGCCCACGTTCTAGAAGAATGAGGGAGGAATGGAGTGTTGCCCTACTCCTCCCCTATATATACTAAGCTTATGTGACCTTGAATATTGTTGGTTATTTTGATATCTTAATGAAACTATTGTTCTTTCACTTTTCATAATTCTTGTAATCAACCAATCCTTATATCTATCTCATTCTTTAATTGTGTAACATCAATATGGGCACCTAACAATACGTGTCATCCCCTATTAAGGACACCTAGCAAAGACTCGTCCTTCATACTAAAATGTAGAAGTCGGTTGTGGTGAAGATCGACTTGTGGAAGGTGTGGTGTGTGTATTTGGTTTTTGTAAGGTATATTTGTGTTTAAGTGAGCTATGTTTTGTGGTAATTTTAGTTGTGTTATTACACGATGTTGATGGTGATATACTGATATTGGTTGTGGAGAGAAAAGTTGACATGACACTGAGCTAACGATGATGATGTTGGTCACCATTAGCAGATGCAGTCACAGGCGGAGGTAAGACATGGCTACCTGTGGCACGTGCCACATATGGGTAGGCCATGTCAAGTTAAAAAATTTGTATCTGGTCATTAAATACGTTTGTGCCACATATGATTAGAGGTACACATTTCGGTTTTTTTTTAAACCGAACCGGTTTTGGTTTTGGTTTTGGTTTTAGTCAAATAGTCAAAAACCGATTTTACGCAAAACCAGTTCGGTTTGAAACCGGTTTTGGAAGAGAAAATGTTCAGTTTAAACAAAGAACCAGTTCGGTTTAAACCGGTTTGACCTAAAACCGGTTCAGTTTAACTGGTTCTCAAACCGGTTGACAACAAATAATGCAAAATAAACTAGCGGTTCGGTTTTCCTTAAACAGGTTTTCCAAAAATCTGTTTTTTGAGAAAACCGGTTTCGGCTTTTTTCCGGTTCGGTTCATGAACTTTTTTTTTCATCGTCTCTGCATATGATATATGATATTTGGGGTGTTCATCGGTTCGGTTCTCGGTTAATCGGTTTATTCGGTTCGGGTTCTTCGGTTAAAAAAATTTTTTGGGTCATAACCGAAAACCGAACCGAACCAAAAATATTTGTGACCAAACCGAACCGAAAACCGAACCGAAGTTTGGTTCGGTTATGGGTCAAAACCGAAAACCGAATTTTGTACTTGAATTACACCATTTATATTTTTTTAAAGTTAATTATATAGATTTTTGGAAATAAGTATTTCAAGGATAAAAAGTGTTTTTTATATTAGGACAAAATTTTAATATCTTTATATATATATATAATAATATAAATATGTATAAAATATATATATATATATATATATATATATATATATATATATTTATAAAAATTCGGTTTTTGGTTCGATTCGGTTTTCGGTTCAAATAGCCAAAACCATATCCAAACCGAAAACCGAATTTTTAGTTCAGTTCGGTTCGGTTTTGATAAATTCGGTTCGGTTACAAGTTCAATTCGATTCGGTTTGATTTTTGGTTTGTTCGGTTTATTACCCGAACCATGAATACCCCTATCTGATATGCATTATATTATTCATTAAACCCAATAACAAAACATGAAACCCACATATGCTGATATGCACTTATTATTAGAAGGCCTGAGGCCCATTTAGTTATAAAAGAGAGAATCACCAATGAACTAAAGCCCAAGTAGTTAACTGCTTTTGATAATGTAGTCTTTTTTCTAAAAAAAATAAAAAACGATTTAGTAACTGACTCACTAATTCAGATAACTTTTTTGTGGCAAAAAATAAATGAAAAAAAAAATAGAATAAAATAAAACCGCAAAAGGACTATAATTAGGGTTGGTTTCATGATCTTTTTGTGAAGTGACGAACTAGACAATAATTCATGATCTTTTTTTGAACCGCTATTAGTCGAGCTTGTTTGGTAAGAACATGATTTTGATACTTGTGTTTTCTTTAAGGTTTTTGATTGAAGATTCTGAGGATTTATAAATCTAATGTGATAGTAGATTAGTTCATACTTGTTAGTTGTTTTAAACATTACACTGCTTATTTAGTTGTACTTCTTGGTCACTTGTTTAATTAATACACAATTGTTTATTAGTTTATTCCTGATCTTAATAGGCTTTAATCTCAATGGAAAGATATTATAAAAGAAAGTTCTAGTCGGTAAGTGGTGGTGATGGTGAAGAAACTTTACCAAAATGTATTCCAGAAACTATAACCGAACCAATTCCAAAACCTAGACCGTTTCCTTCATCGACAGATGGTATTTGATTTGGGTACTCTTTCATGGGATCCGTCTGAGAGGCCAAACATTTTTAGTTATGACGCTAATATAAGAGATGAAACAAGACGAAAGTATTTAGGCAATGGAGCTTGTCAACCACGTGGCCATAAGTTTCCAAAAAAAAAAAAACAATAGGGACTAAAGTAATAAGTTTCATTGCAAGTTGGTTTTATGAGTTCCTTTTGGTTAGAGTATAGTGTAAAGACGGACAGAGCCTATTGTGTGTGTTGTTATTTGTTTAGAGACTTTGTTGGAAAACAAGGTGGGAATGATTATGACGGATGGTTTTGATATTTGGAGTAAAAAGTATTCTTTGAGCAACTAGTGGATGAGGTTAATAGTTATCACAACAAGGCACTTCATAAATGTGAAATTCTGTTTAAAAAAAAAAATCTATTCATGTTGCCTTTAAAAATCAAAGTGAAGGCGAGGCAAAATATTATGGAATTCGTTTGAATCTTTCGTTTGAGACATGCAAATTCTTACTTAAAGCTTTGTTACCATTTCGTGGTCATGATGAGAAGAAACATTCTTTGAACAGGGGACTTTTCTTAGAGTTATATGATCTACTTGCAAATCAAAATGAGGAAACTAGTAAGGTAGTTGCACGGACTCCTTTAAATTGTACACTAAAATCTCCAGATATCCAAAAACAAATATGTGAATGTTTTTCAGAAGAGGTTCTTGATTACATTATTAGAGAAATTGGAAATGACGTGTTTTCTTTGTTAGTTGATGAGTCTAGTGACGTATCTAAAAAGGAACAAATAGCACTCGTTTTGCGATATGTTGATAGACTTGGAATTGTTAAAGAGATATTTGTTGGTGTTGTTCTTGTGGATGACATCTTCAGCAACTTTTAAAGCTTCAATTGATACTTTATTTGCACAACAAAAACTAAGTTTGAAGCAGGTTAGTCTACATGTTTTATTTTTATCATGATTGTTTCTTTAGTTATAACATTTATATAATTTGTATCTTATATAATATATCGAATCTTTCAACAGGTAAGAGGTCAAGGCTATGATGGAGCAAGTAATATGCGTGGCGAGTTCAATGGTTTGAAAGCTTTGATCTTGAAAGATAACGGCTCAACATATTATGTACATTGTTTCGCTCACCAGTTACAATTAGTTATTATAGTGGTTGCAAAACACCACAGATGTCTTGTCAAATTCTTTGAGAAACTAATCAGTGTGATAAATGTGGTCTCATCTTCTTGTAAAAGAAAGATATGATTTGAGATAATTACAAAGAAAGAGTAGAGGCAGAAATAAGCACGGGTGCAAAGGAAACTGGACGAGGGTTAAACCAAAAAATAACCATTTTAAGACCCGGAGATACACGTTGGGGTTCCATGTACAAAACAATTGTGAGTTTGTTTAATTTGTTTCCTGGAGTTATTAAAGTACTAAAGTTCGTTGAAAAAGAAGGCAATGATGCTCGAAACCTAGTCCATGCACAAGGCATTTTATCATACTTAAAAAAATACGAGTTTGTGTTTTGCTTGCACTTAATAGAGCACATTTTAGGGGCCACAAATTTATTGTCGAAGGCTATTCAAAGAAAATATCAAAATATATTGGAAGCGGTTTCAGTGTTTAATGGAACAAAACAAACATTGATGACACTTTAAGCAGATGGGTTTGATACACTTTTGAAGAAAGTGAACTTATTTTGTACAAAGTATGATATTGATGTGTTGAAGATGGATGAAGCATGTACGGCTAAAAGGAATAGAACAGTTGGCATAACGAATCGACATTATTTTGATATTAACATATTTAACACAATTTTGGATATGCAAATCTAAAAGTTTGGTGATCGCTTTAGTGAGATTAGCACAGACTTACTTAGTAATATGTCAGCTTTGAGTCTGCGTGCTTCATTTTCTATATTTGATGCCTCAAAGCTCATTACTTTGACTACTTTATATCCAGATGATTTTATGGATTCGGATAGGTTTTATCTTATGCGGGAGCTTGACCTATATCGTGTGAATGTGGTTCAAAATGAAGATTTTGCAAAGCTAAATACTATTACCAAGCTTGCTACAGAGATGGTGAGATTAGATAAACAGAACTCTTTTCCTTTGATATATAAGTTATTGAAGCTCACTTTGGTTTTACCCGTAACTACTGCAACAATGGAAAGGTGGTTTTCCACAATGAAATTGATAAAGTAGGATCCATGTAATCGAATGGGTAATAGATTTTTGAACCATGCTCTACTTTGTAGCATAAAGAAAGAAGTATTCATCAATGTGAAAAATGAAGATGTGATGAAGCGCTTCCAATCCATGAAAGATCGAACTAGTAAATTAACTTAGGTCGATCGAGGTAACTTTGTTAACTTATATATAAGTTGTGTAACTTTCGTACTTTTTATCCTATATAAGTTAGAACTTGATGTAAAAAAATATTTTTTGTGCCACACATAAGTAAATTTCTTGGATCCGCTACTAGACGCAGTAGCCTACCCAAGGCTGATGTTAATTGTGACGTAAGTATTGTGGTCACCTTCTACCACATCAGTGTCACATCAGTTTTTTTTTTTTTTTTAAGACTATACGTCTATACTTAACCACGATTTGCTAATAAGACGACTACAACTACAAAAATAATTAAAACTTATGACTGGCTCACAAACTATAACTTTGAAATGTTGAAAGTGATCGATCACTAATTCGATTGATGTAGTGGTAAAAATGCAATCACTAATTTAGTTAAGGGTCAACAAACCAAAAAATTTGCATTGGCCTATCATTCCACTTTTATATCCGGTGAAAAAACATGTCCATTTTTAACGTTATATTTCAAATAGAAGCGGGGCCCACATCTTCTAGACGTTTGCTGAAGTATCCGTTGTTTAAGTACAACGTTATTTAGATGAACCGTTGGAAGCTTGCTGCCAGTTGGGCAATTTTAACTTTTTTTTTGGGACATTGTACTGATATTTACACACACAGCCCTAATCTTTTATGTAATTCTAGTTTCCACCTACATGTTTAGTTCCTTTTGTTACTACCACTATTTCATTCTTTTACTTTTCTTACGAAAAAGATAGATAAGAGTATGTTATTAACTAACCCATGTGGGAATCACCTTTGAGTTATGGTTTCATACTTTCATAAGTTAGAATCACTAGAAATTATTTTTGTCATCAAGAAAATGTTTGGTTAAATTAAATATTATTAGTTCAAACCAAAATGATACTTATTTGATCATTAATTACAATACAAGTTTTAATCAACTGGGATAGCTCAGTTGGCCAATAAAGTTTCTTTAAGATGCCTTAGGGAGGTGATGTTTGGTTAGGAGAGGTCTCAAGTTTGAGTCTCACCCGGGACTTTTACCCTTTCAGGCGATAAAGGAGTAGTAGGCGGGTCTCAGGGTCAACATACTTCCCAATTGGATGTCATTGCTGAACTTGAACCACTAACAACTAATAGACCATTCAAAAAAAAAGTTACAATACAAGTTTTACCTATCCGTCATTCTATGACATGAAACATGAACAATTCACAAAAACTGACTTTGAATAAATATTTTCTTTTGTATGAGAGAAAACTCATACGAGCCAATTTTGATGACGTGACATGTAAAACTCAGACTTCACTTATCATTCGACAAGACCTCTTGAGTATGGTATATAACTAGTATTCCACGATTGTTGATTATATGGCTAAAGTGGATGGTTCTAAAATATTGCAGCTTACATATAATTTTGATAGCAAAATATTTGATACAAAAAAAAATCAAGTAAACCAAACTCCCATAATTCTTCTCATGCATGGTGTGATATAGCTAAAAGTCCAAAGCTAGACACTCTAAAGGGAAACCCCCTAAAAGAACAAGGACAATATATGTAAATATCATCTTTCCTCCTCTTCTATTTAAACAGGTCAGAACCAACATTTGTGTACATAGATATTGTTTCATTGTTACTTTCTATACCATATTACCATTTGCTCTGCTATTATATTCTTGAAAACTTGAAGCACAAATAACAAAAAGATGGCAATGGTGTTTGTGATATCACTTCCACTGATTTTGTTCTCACTGATGCTTGGAATTGGATGTTATTTAATTGGAAGAGCAAGAGGAAGACAAGATATTAGAACTCATGCACAAGCATTTGGGGTACCCATTGTACCACCTAATGCAAATGCTAATCACAAAGATCATGCTTCTTTAT
Organism: Artemisia argyi; assembly: GCA_030686995.1. NCBI lineage: Eukaryota > Viridiplantae > Streptophyta > Magnoliopsida > Asterales > Asteraceae > Artemisia > Artemisia argyi. The sequence goes on from CM060683.1 coordinate 33,686,682, forward strand.
CACATGATGAATCCTGTTCTAAGCCTAATGTCTCAGATATGGTGTAATATTTTTTTTGTTGGTGTAAAATTTTGTGCTTATGTGGTTTTAGATTTATTGTATGTATAGGTTGAAGATGTGATTTGTTGGTTAATAAAGGTGTATCATTGTTTGATGTGTAGTATTGGAATAAATAGTGAATAATTATCTACTATTGTTCTGGTATAAATTTCTATTATTTTCTTGATATGGGTTATGGAACTCAATTTGCACCATTTTATTACCGTTATAGATTGAATTGGGCTTAAATGTTACTAGTACATGGATTCATGCTTGCGTCATTTTTTATATGGTTTTTCTAACTTGTGCCTTAGGGGCACAAGTTAAGCACACTAAAAGTACACAAAAAATACACAAGAACCTACATAAAATTACACTTGTCTGTACTTTTATGTGGATCCCTGTGTATTTTTTTGTGGGCTCTTGTGTATTTTTGTTGTGCTTAACTTGTGCCCCTAGAGCACAAGTTAGAAAAACTCTTTTTATATATCTTAGTGATGACCACTGACCGCAAGTTGACAAAATGTGAGAGATTAGAAGTCAATTGTTAGTTGTTACATACCTTGGTTGGGGACTAGTTTGACCCGAGACCCCCATCCAACCCACTCGCTTTGAGACAACTGCAAAACGCTCTAGGGAATCGAGGTTTTTTTTTCATATAAATGTGACTAGAGCTTGTTATTGAATAAATCGTTTCTTTCTCTTAATTTGCCATTCAAAACACAAATTTGCTTCTTTTACTATAACCAAAGTTTAACTATTTTAGCTATTCAGGGTTTATGACAAGATACCCTGAGGTCCTATTTGGTTCGTTGTGACTTGGTGTAATTGTAATTTGATTACATTAAGTAACTTGTTTGGTGTGCAGAATTAAAAGAATTGTAATTCGTAAGGACTACAACGATCGTCATTCACAAATAATGGGCCTGAAATTACTTCTTTAGAACTTTATTGTCATATCATGGGCCTAAATTTGCTAGTGATAACTCATGGGCTTTAAGTAACTCTTATGTGTTAAAATTTTCTAATGTCAAAGTGTGAATTATCACACGTTTATATATGGGCCGATGTTGCCCATGCCATGATTCAAGCTCAGACTAGCGTATTTACCTTGATAAACAATTTCAGTAAAGGTTCCCTATCTCACAGTCATCCTTATGTCCTTAGCACTTGAGCAGGGACGGAACCATAACATAAAACGACCAGGTGCACTTACAATAAACTAAACAATACTGCAAACACAAGTTTTAGAGACCGGGTGCATTTAAAAAAATCGATGTTTTTTTAACAAAATTAACACTACGCTATGGATGTCCCGGGACACCCCCTGGTTCCGTCACTGCACTTGAGAGATGTTTTTTGTAACACCCCCAATTCAATGATGCAGCGGAATTCAACTTGGGTGTTACTCGACGGCACAACAGTCATAAAAATAGAAAACGAACTCTAATTGATTCGTTTTAAAAGATCTATCATTCAAATTATATAAATATCAGATATTACAAAATGAGGTCCCAGATGGTTCCATGTTTACAAATTACATTAAATGAGTTTTCGAATGATAATAAAATTTATAGCCCTCTTGAATATCCGTGCCCTTCCGTGCCATCCTTGATCATCATGGACCTGAAATACATGCTTAAGAAGTCAATACAAAGGTTGAGTGATATTCATAGAGTTTGTTTAATGGTTGAACACAATATATTGGTAGTGTGAGTTAATTAGACTCGAAAATGATGGGCTACGTTGTTATACGCCCATAAAACGTATTATTACACTAAGCTCATGACACCAAAACGTTAACGGGTACCAATATCAATCGGCGGAGTTATCCCGATAGCTACTTTGCCGTCATACCTATGTCTCAAATATTCATGCATTTGTTTGAACTTAGTCAAACAAATGGGATTCGTCAATCCCAATAGGCCTATTCACAATATTCGCGCTCACTATTACTAGTGATTAAATGGTTCATGATAAGGGATATTGGATTGACAAGGATGGTACTCAGTGATAATAAAATAATCGGATAGCATATAATTTCAAAGCATTGTGTTCGGTTTAAAATAGCATGCATTCTCCCCCAAGGGTTTGTAAAACAATTAAGTAATGGAAAGTGGGGCTATGAACTTACCTTAAGTTATATAGCAAGTAGTGAATGTGATGGTCGAATCGCGAAGGTTTCTACGAGCAACCTATAATAGAATGTTGCGACTAAGGATTGGAGTAAAGAATATGAAGAATTGCCTATATATATATATATATATATATATATATATATATATATATATATATATATATATATATATATATATATATATATATATATATATATATATATGTCTTGCATTTAGTCCATGATGTAGTACTTAGTATAGTGTAAGTCTTTGAAAAGAAATGGTTTATGAAACATGTATAGTTTATATATCGCTTACTACCGTTCGGGCCGACATAATTCAGAAGTCATGTAGTAAACGTTCGAGGAGCCATGACACTTTAATTCGCAAATCCACAACTCATCTCGACGGCTTACTTAATGAACTCCTCACATGAGGCTCCCTACTATTATAGTATTTGATAAAATATATATATATATATATATATATATATATATATATATATATATATATATATATATATAAGTTTTGATCCGAAAAGTTACATTTCCAATATTTGAATAAACTTAGGAAAGATTACTTTTGGATGAAGATTGTTATTAGAATGAGTTTCTTAAATCTTGTATGACAATTACTTGTAAGATCTCATGGTTCTTTAGATGGAGTAGATCCAAATTGCATGTTTAAGTTATCGCTAACTCTTTAGCTCATGTTTTCGCCTAGGTAAGTTTATATGGTCTTTAGTCATGGCCTTGCCGTGACCTTTGGTCATTGTTCCATGGTCTTGAGACTCAACCTTGGCTTTAGCCATGGTTGTGGTCTTGGCTTTAGGTCATTAGACCTCTTGGTCTTATTAAACCATAACTATTATTTAGTAACTTTGGTATATAAAATAGCTGTTAAGAAACTGAAGAAAATCTCATTCATTATTGGTTTTCTGGATACGTGCTCCTGAGTTTCTAAAGAAAACGTGATTCCGGACAACTTTCGTGTTTTAACTTTTTCATGAAAAGGACCAGAAGGGCCTCTTTATGCGTGTTTAATTCTGTTACAGAAACATTTGGCAGTTTTTGCCATAAAGTTTCGGTAATTTCAAATGGTCATCACTTTTGACTCGTATACTCGTTTTAGGTGGTTCAAATTGCTATGTTTTCCTTTTTAAGTCCTATTTAACAGTAAGTAAGTGTCCAATATCATAGTTATACTATTTTGGTCGTGGTTCTCCATGAAAGTCACTAGTGTACTTGTTTAAATATTAAGTAACTAAGAAGATGCATGAGGAGGTGCAAGAGTTTAGATATTATGGAAGCTTAGTTGATAAGTTACTTACACATGTATGCTACCTAAAGTCATCAAGACTTATCACAAGCCAACAAGGCTTTTAATAGCCATAATACACGTTCATATGGGATAAGGGGTGACTAGATGATAAGTCTTGATGTTATCTTGCTTACTTTGTGTGTTTTGGCTTCATAAAATGCTAACCGTAAGTTATTAAGCCATGAAACGTAAAACCGGGTATCGTAAAAATGTGAAACTTGAAAGAATGACTAAACTTGTCAATATACTCCATAATAAAATATAAAATAAGTGGTAGGTTCCATTGGGGTGCTAAAACCCTGCTAAAACTGGAAACACGGGTCTAAAACGCGTAATACGTAAAACGTACGAATATTGTGTAAAATTGATAAAAGTAAAATGTTACTTTTCTAATATGATAATAATGATTTAAAATGACTTATAATGTCTAGACTGGGCTCAGTCTAGTGTCGGTTGGTATTTAATGTCTTTTAGACATAAGACCGTAAGTCTAAAAATCAAAGAATGATTTATAAAATCAATGAATGATTTTTGGTCAAAGGAGGAGGGAAAAATATGTTGACTTTTTCCAAAAATGTGAAAACTCAAATCGTCTTAGAAACGCGGTGCAGGTATAGGCTAAGGTTACGGCTAAGTAAAAGTGCTTAAAAACGAAAATTCCTGTTTCTCACGGCCGAGGTTTATTTAATCACATTTTTCTCAGTCATGATTAATTCTCAAATAAATCATGAGTGTATCAAACATTTTTCTGATGTGGGGAAAAATAACACGGTCGAGTTTCGTTGTGCGTAGGATTTTTGAATGACGTTTTACCCTAAAACGTGTATTTCCTTAAAAACTTTCGCGAAAATGATCTGATGAGTGTCAAACTTTTATTTTGTCATAGAAATGATTTATCATACGAGAATATGAAATAAAAATCAAATTTCGGAAAATGAATAGTAAAAGTGAATAGTGAAATTTTTCGAGAATAGAAATTAAGCTGAAAATGCGAATTGTTACAGTCTCTACCCCTTACGGGAACTTCATCCCGAAGTTCTCTGTGTGTTATATGTTGGAGTGGTGTCGATGAAGAGGTGTGGTTACTTATGAGGACTAGAGTCTGGAATTACCAGTGATGTAGTTTGATTTGTCTCAGAATACGGTGTGTCAATAGAAATTGATAACATAGTTGAATATCAGTAGAGATCCATATAATAGTCGAATATCAAAGGAAATTGATATAGCAGTCGAATATTAATAGAAATTGGTATAGTAGTTGTACAGAAATTGATATAGTTGAATATCAAATAGAAATTGATATAGTTGTTAAGTATCAATAGCAATTGATATAGTAGTTGAACAACAATAGCAATTGACATAGGAATCGAATAAATGGAATTTGATATAGTAGTCGAATATCAATAGAAATTAGGATAGTAGTTGCAATCATAGCCTAGTAGGTAATCTGTTGTTGTACCTAGTGTTTATTGACTTCATACTTATGTTATTTTGGATACAAATAAGCCCACTTGTTTATAATTCTTTATTTACATAGAGAGGCATCCCAAACAATGTAAATAGTGGAATATAAACTGATGGTTCGGTGATTTACAATTTCTTTATTTAAATGAAAAGGCATCTCAATCCATTCAAATAATTATAAATCATCCTACTTAAGGATTCCCAACACAACGTTCATACTTAGCCGGTGAGTTACAAGGTAATGTATTACGTGATGATACTGGTGTTCCAAAAGTACAAGATGAATATTCAATCTTGTAAAGCTGATGAGGGTGCTTGTGGTGTAACTAAGGATGATTTGAGCTTTAAAAGTGCATCAAGATCTGTTAATGAGCTTGTGGTTGCAACGGTTGTGAAGATAATGATGTGATATGTTGATGAACGAAAGTGTGTAGTGTATGCTTAACATTAATATTGGTAGAGATGTCAAGTTTGCTTTAAAATTCTAAGAGATTTTAAAGGTTTATGACGGAATGGTATCCTTAGGACCTAAACAGGATAGTACTTCTACGGGATGAAGAGAAGAATTGATAACTATCCCAAGATAGTAGTTCGGATTATCTCATAAATGAAAACTTTCAAGAATGAAATTAGGTAGTACAAATAAGGAGTTAAGATTTCGCTGAGTGGTAAGGCACTATCGTGTCTCTAGATCGTTTTAAAGTATTTTGGTGGTTTATTGAGTTCAAGTAGGAAATTAATCTGAACATAACCCTAGTACAACTATTCTCAGTATGTGAAAATTTTAAGTCGAACATAGTTAGTCAGACTATGTTTCACTGTCCCTAGGTTAAATATAGGTGACTAGTCTATATTTAGCCGAGGTTCGATAAAATTTTCAAATACCTAAATTAGGTATACTTGTGATATATCCGTTGCTTTTGGGAAATGGTTCACTAAACAAAGGCGATGTCAAACCATTCAGTTGCAAGTCCCGCCCATACAAGACTTGTAACCTATGTTTTCACATTCCATTGCATAGAAGATAGTACGGGTAGATATGTGTGGGAAGTAAGTTTTAAGTAGTTCTAAAACAGTTCATACTTGGCAAGAATCACGAACTTTTAACAATGAAGGTTTCAGAAGAAAACTTTGATGAATGTAGAGAAAGTTGTTGAACTTTGATGAATGTAGAGAAACTTCAGCTTTTGTAGATGATGGATTAGTTTATCCTTTAGAAATATCATATTTCTATTTGGAAATCGATAGATTGTGATGGGTTTTTGATATCATATGAAATGATATTGGTGAGGTGATGGAATAATTCCAGAGACGATTGCGCAAATCACAATGTCTCGGAAGTAGATTAGACCATTGTGTGACTCAAAACATTTGAGAAATGATTAAGACCATTGTATCATACAATGTTCGGGAAATAGGGAAGACCATTGTAATTCGTTACAATATCTTGGACATAAAATGTTGGAGTAGGGACATGATTAGGAGAATGTGGTTGTGTCGAAATGCCCTAGAATAGGCATGTGCAGATATGTTTAGTCCATTGTTTAGATAAAATGATTGAAAATAAATCGAGTGTATATATCAATATATTAATATGTTCATGTAGTATAAAATGCTTACGGGGAAATGCTCAATTATGCTAAGGGTACATATATCCATATGCTAACATGTTTATGTAGTATAAAATGCTTAATAAGTCCATAATCGTCTGGTGGATGGAAGACACGAAGAGCGGAAGGCTATAAAATATTTTTGCTTGTAAGTTTGGTTATAGTTTAGGTCTCAATTATACCTGTTTCTCTATAACCATGGCTCTGGTACCAATCTGTAACACCCCCAATTCAATGATGCAGCGGAATTTAACTTGGGTGTTACTCGACGGCACAACAGTCATAATAATAGAAAACGAACTATAATTGAGTCGTTTTAAAAGATTTATCATTCAAATTATATAAATTTCAGAGATTACAAAATGAGGTCCCAGATGGTTCCATGTTTACAAATTACATTAAATGAGTTTTCGAATGATAATAAAATTTATAGCCCTCTTGAATATCCGTGCCCTTCCGTGCCATCCTTGATCATCATAGACCTGAAATACATGCTTAAAAAGTCAACACAAAGGTTAAGTGATATTCATAGAGTTTGTTTAATGGTTAAACACAATATGTTGGTAGTGTGAGTTAGTTAGACTCGAAAATGATGGGCTACGTTGTTATACGCCCATAAAACGTATTATTACACTAAGCTCATGACACCAAAACGTTAACGGGTACCAATATCTATCGGCGGAGTTATCCCGGTAGGTACTTTGCCGTCATACCTATGTCTCAAATATTAATGCATTTGTTTGAACTTAGTCAAAGCAAATGGGATTCGTCAATCCCAATAGGCCTATTCACAATATTCGCGCTCACTATTACTAGTGATTAAATGGTTCATGATAAGGGATATTGGATTGGCAAGGATGGTACTTAGTGATAATAAAATAATCGGATAGCATATAATTTCAAAGCATTGTGTTCGGTTTAAAATAGCATGTATTCCCCCCAAGGGTTTGTAAAACAATTAAGTAATGGAAAGTGGGGCTATAAACTCACCTTAAGTTATATAGCAAGTAGTGAATGTGATGGTCGAATCACGAAGGTTTCTACGAGCAACCTATAATAGAATGTTGCGACTTAGGATTGGAGTAAAGAATATGAAGAATTGCCTATATATATGTCTTGCATTTAGTCCATGATGTAGTACTTAGTATAGTGTAAGTCTTTGAAAAAAAAATGGTTTATGAAACATGTATAGTTTATATATCGCTTACTACCGTTTTGACCGACATAATTCATAAGTCATGTAGTAAACGTTCGAGGAGCCAGGACACTTTAATTCGTAAATCCACAACTCATCTCGACGGCTTACTTAATGAACTCCTCACATGAGGCTCCCTACTATTGTAGTATTTGATAAAATATATATATATAAGTTTTGATCCGAAAAGTTACATTTCCAATATTTGAATAAACTTAGGAAAGATTACTTTTGGATGAAGATTGTTATTAGAATGAGTTTCTTAAATCTTGTATGACAATTACTTGTAAGATCTCATGGTTCTTTAGATGGAGTAGATCCAAATTGCATGTTTAAGTTATCGCTAACTCTTTAGCTCATGTTTTCGCCTAGGTAAGTTTATATGGTCTTTAGTCATGGCCTTGCCGTGACCTTTGGTCATTGTTCCATGGTCTTGAGACTCAACCTTGGCTTTAGCCATGGTTGTAGTCTTGGCTTTAGGTCATTAGACCTCTTGGTCTTATTAAACCATAACTATTATTTAGTAACTTTGGTATATAAAATAGCTGTTAAGAAACTGAAGAAAATCTCATTCATTATTGGTTTTCTGGATACATGCCCCTGAATTTCTGAAGAAAACGTGATTCCGGACAACTTTCGTATTTTAACTTTTTCATGAAACGGACCAGAAGGGCCTCTTTATGCGTGTTTAATTCTGTTACAGAAACATTTGGCAGTTTTTGCCGTAAAGTTTTGGTAATTTCAAATGGTCATAACTTTTGACTCGTATACTCGTTTTAGGTGGTTCAAATTGCTATGTTTTCCCTTTTAAGTCCTATTTAACAGTAAGTAAGTGTCCAATATCATAGTTATACTATTTTGGTCGTGGTTCTCCATGAAAGTCACTAGTTTACTTGTTTAAATAACTTAAGTTAACATTCATTTACAATAACTTGTTTTACCCATTTTTATACATCATGGACATGATCACAAGACAAAATATAGCATGAATGATATGTAAATTGCATGAATATGATATTTAACAAGAAGTATGTTAGGGTTTGCTTACAACTTTTGGCTTTCAATAAAGAAAGGTAAGTAACATGTAAGGTAAGGACTTTGATTGATTTAAGCTTCACTCTACTTCACTTCAAGCAATCTTTCTACACTTGTATTCTTGAAAGAGAGATGATGAAAGTTGAGGTGACTTGAGTAGATTCAAACTCAAGAGAAATCACCAAAGTTTATAGGGTTTGGAAGTATTTTTGATGAATCAAAACTATACTAGGGTTTCTATGTTATTGTAGCACTTGATTCTTGATTATAACTTAAAGTAAACTAGCTAATGAAAGAGTGTTTGTGTGTGAGATATGGGACGACAAGAGAGGAGGAGGGGAGGGTTTTATAGTAGCTTGAGGAGGTTAGGAAGTAACTAGGAAGATGCATGAGGAGGTGCAAGAGTTTAGATATTATGGAAGCTTAGTTGATAAGTTACTTACACATGTATGCTACCTAAAGTCATCAAGACTTATCACAAGCCAACAAGGCTTGTAATAGCCATAATACACGTTCATATGGGATAAGGGGTGACTAGATGATAAGTCTTGATGTTATCTTGCTTACTTTGTGTGTTTTGGCTTCGTAAAATGCTAACCGTAAGTTATTAAGCCACGAAACGTAAAACCGGGTTCGTAAAAATGTGAAACTTGAAAGAATGACTAAACTTGTCAATATACTCCATAATAAAATATAGAATCAGTGGTAGGTTCCATTGGGGTGTTAAAACCCTGCTAAAACTGGAAACACGGGTCTAAAACGCGTAATACGTAAAATGTACAAATATTGTGTAAAATTGAGAAAAGTAAAATTTTACTTTTCTAATATGATAATAATGATTTAAAATGACTTATAATGTCTAGACTGGGCTCAGTCTAGTGTCGGTTGGTATTTAATGTCTTTTAGACATAAAACCGTAAGCTTAAAAATCAATGAATGATTTATAAAATCAAGGAATGATTTTTGGTCAAAGGAGGAGGGAAAAATATTTTGGCTTTTTCCAAAAATGTGAAAACTCAAATCGTCTTAGAAACGCGGTGCAGGTATAGGTTAAGGTTACGGCTAAGTAAAAGTGCTTAAAAACGAAAATTCCTGTTTCTCACGACCGAGGTTTATTTGGTCACATTTTTCTCAGTCATGATTAATTCTCAAATAAATCATGAGTGTATCAAACATTTTTCTAATGCGGGGAAAAATAACGCAGTCGAGTTTCATTGTGCGTAGGATTTTTGAATGACGTTTTACCCTAAAACGTGTATTTCCTTAATAACTTTCGCGAAAATGATCTGATGAGTGTCAAACTTTTATTTTGTCATGGAAATGATTTATCATACGAGAATATGAAATAAAAATCAAATTTCGGAAAATGAATAGTGAAATTTTTTGGGAATAGAAATTAACCTTAAAATGCGAATTTTACATTTTTTTGCCCAATATTACAGATCAACTTACAGTGCATTTCATCAATGTGAAGTGACTACCAAGGCCTTTGGTCTAGTCGTACGTGAATTGTCTATCAACCTAAAAGTTGTGGATTCAAACCTTGCTGGAAGTATTTGTGAGATAGATAATATAAGGTGCGAAAAAAAATTATCGATCAAAGAAAAGAAAAAAAAAAAAAATCAATGTGAAGTAACAATGCATGAACACCCATTCACCTTGAATGGTTATATTAGTGGTACCGTAAAAGGGACATAAAGCCGAAATTCACCAAAGTTTATCTATATGTATATTAACTCACGGATGATCGAGAGGGGTCAGTACTTTAAGTTGTCATATTTGAACTAGCGTGTAGATTAAAATTAACTCTAAAAGTAAAAATATACTATAAGAGCAATCGGTATAATAACGTAAACCCCACGTTATTGCTTAACTCGTCTGCGTTAAGCCGTTAAGGTGCGTTAACCATACCGTGGGTGTGCGTTAACTGCACGTTAACGTGCCACGTTAAAGATTTGACGCAGAGTTAAAGGTGCAATCTTGAATTAAAAGAAGAAAAAAAAAACCACAAACACCGCATGTACCACAGAACTAGCTGTTGGAATTTTGAAAAAAAATAAATAAATAAAAATAAAAAATCCCATTTTACAACCACTATAATACCCATTTAACACATCTTTTTTTTCCACACTTCCACAACTCAAACTCAAACTCAAAATTATATACTTCCTCTCTAACAAAAAAAAATGTTCATTCACAATGGATCCGAATAAAAGTTACAAAGAACAAATGAACTGGTCCGATGTAGATGATGAAACCAACTTTGAGTTTATGATAGCCGCGTACAAATATCAGTAACATTTGGAACAAGCAGCAGCAGCTCAACCACACCTCACCGTAACATGATTTACCGTGAACGTGAGCTTGCCAAAGAACGTTTGGGTAACGACTATAGTAAAACCTCTATAAATTAATACTCAATAAATTAATAACCTCGATAAAATTAATAATCTATCTAGCCCCAACTTGGGACCAGTACAAATTGAGGTCTCAATCGACAAAATAATAAGATAATAGTTTTTTTGAAACCCCAGTGTATATATATTAGTCCCAATGAAACTATAAATTAATAATTATTAAAAATTTCATATGTGTGTGTGTGTGTGAGAGAGAGAGAGAGAGAGAGAGAGAGAGAGAGATACACTTCAAAATCCTTAAGATTGTTTAGAAAAAAATGAATTCATTGTCACTTTGTTATTTTTTGTTGAATTTCAAATCTATATTAAGTTTATCTGAAAACCTTGTTAATTCCTTATTGCACTAAAGTATTGGTGTGTTGTCTTCTCGTATTGCAAAACAAAAAGTGTTAACTTTACTTTCATAAAGTGTGAATATGAATTCATAACACTTTAATTAGAACTTGTTTTTCAAATTATTTTTCATCTCTAATGAGTATATATTGTAATTAGTAAGGGTCCGCTTGGTTCAAAGTGGGGAAAAGGAAAGGGAAAGAAAATGCAAAAGAATAAGTGAGGTGGGTAATCAATACCTTCCCTCCCCCCCCCCCCCCCCTCCCAATTTACTCTATAATGGTTGATTACCCACTACGGGATAATTAATACTTTTACACTCCCTAACCAAGCATCATATATTAAGTGATGTGGGCCATTTTAAATATCTTACCCATTCCCCACCCCCTTAACCCCTCCACCAAGCACCCCCTAAATTACAACTGAAAATTTAAAGGCCATATGCAAAACTTCTTTAAATTAGTAAATTATTAATTTATCGATATAATAATATCTCGCTAAATTAATAAAATATCTCAGTCCCAACATTATTAATTTATAGATGTTTTACTGTAGTTTTATCAAGGGTGTAAGTATCCACACCGGAATTTTTGAAGAAGATTTTGTATGAGCCGGAAACAATTTCTACAAATAGTCGAAGGTATTGAATCTTATTATTCTGATCATCTTCTAGATCACTTTAAATTCTTTGCGCAAGCACCCGATTGTACTGGTCGAATGAGTATAAGTGTTCTTATGAAGTGTACATCTGCCATACGCCAATTGGCATATGGCAACTCAGCCGATGCATTTGATGAGTATTTGCAAATGGGTCAGCATACTTCACGTGATTCTCTTGATAATTTTAACAAGTGCGTTATGGATTTGTTTATGCCGGAGTATTTAAGAAAACCAACGTGGTCCGACGTTCAAAGTAACGAAAAACATAAGCGTGAACATGGTTTTTCGGGAATGCTTGGTAGCATTGATTGCATGCATTGGGAGTGGAAAAATTGTCCGATTGTGTGGCAAGGGCAATTTGGTAAGGGTGGTAAAAAAATACCCAACAATAATGCTTGAAGCTGTTGCTTCACAAGATTTATGGATTTGGATGCATTTTTTTAGATGGCGGGGGGGGGGGGGGGGGGGGGGGGTAACGATATTATGTTTTAGATAACTCTTTGCTATTCGACGATATTCTTGCTAACGAAACCCCAAGAGCACCTTATACGGTAAATGAAACCAGGTATGAAATGGGGTATTACTTAGCTGACGGAATTTACCCACAGTGGGCAACTTTCGTCAAATCCTTCTCGGCAACAACTGACAAAAAACATGGTTATTAAAGAAAGCAAGAAAGTGCATGAAATGATGTCGAACGTGCTTTTGGTGTGCTTCAAGGACGTTGGGGTATGCTACAACAACCGGGACGTCAACTGAAAGTTGTCAGGATACGTAGAATCATGTATTCTTGCATTTTTTTGCATAACATGATTTTAAAAGATCAAAAGTTTGCACAACGTGAGTATGGAGAAATGTGGGTGGATCCGTCACCACGTATGAGGCAAGAAAGATATGTCGACAGATGTGATACCCACGGCGCATAGCAAGAGAATTTCGCGACCAAGAAACGCATACTCAACTCCAACAAGACCTTATGGAACATGTTTGGCAAAAACGTCTTCAACGACGACAACGACAACAACAACATTCCGAAAACGATGAATAAGTATTTGTAATTCGTATGTTTTTAAATTTCATATGTTTCGTATTATTTTTTCGTTACATTTTATTTATTTATTATATTTCGTATTGTAATATGTTTTTAGAATTAATGTTATGTTTTTTACTAAATGAAGTATTTGTTTTAGTTTAAGGGTTGAATTTGAAAATATTTGATTTAAAGTTGAGTTAAGGTGAGTTAATGTGAGTTATGATAAGGGGTTTTTTTTTAGTTAAGGTGAAAAAGTTAAAGCTGATATGGCGCTGACATGACAACATGTTAAGTTTTAACTCCGGGTTATTATACATATTTCTCTAACAATTTATATTTATGCATTTTATTTTAATTAACTATGAATAGTTCAGATATATGTCGTAGTTCTTCTTTATTCTACGTGAAAAATAATTACTCCTTTCATCAGACAAAAAACATAATTTGAAAAAAAGTGAAAGTAATGCATTTTTCAATAAATCAAATATCATCCTCACGTACTAAACTCTTTTTTGGTTGCCCGACAAAAGAAAATGACTATTATTTTGGACATCCTAAAATGAGAATAAGGATTATAATTTTGTGACGGAGGGAGTATTATGATAAAACTATTAGCTGATAGATTAGAGGCACGACCCTGATTGTGTGCTTACGGTTTATAGGATTTCTATGTATCTAGCTTTATAAATATCATATCAATAATACGTATATCCTACGGGGATTTCTTTAATTCAACATAGTATCGGAGCTCTAGGTTTGATCCTCGGACCTTGTCGGCTATATTGAGTCACCGCCTCAACGTCACTCATCAAACCGTAGCCACCATCGCTTATCCGTACTAAAAAAACTGCAACCCACTGTTTTGGCCATAACTCCCAAACCGTAACGAGTTTACTGCGGCCATTCGTAATTAAATTCAGAAGAAAAGAATACCGTGATCACAATTGTTGCCATAGGGACGCTCCATCACACACTGGAACAAGCATCTGTATTCATAAAACAAGAATCGCTCAACGTTTTGCTTATAACACTCAAACTGCTAAGAGTTAGCGGACGTGAATTAGTAATTAAATTCTCAATAAAAGAGGCCAGAATCGCTGCGACTACCAGTCGGACGCTCCATCACACGCCGTTATAAGTCCAGACGGTCATCGCAAAGAAAACAAAAACACTCTTTTCGGATTACATGTTTGGGTATCTATCAAAGTCTTAATTCTTTATCAATATAACTATCTATGGATTTGTTTTTATCTTTAGCTTTACATTTTAATAATTATATTGATTCTTCAATTCGAGTTTCACGATTTCGTCACTCGAACTGCTGAGAGTATTTACTTATAGATTAGAGGCCTGAGCTCGTTTGTAAGCTTAGGTCCATTACGGTCTATAATTAAGGTTTTTATGTATCTAGTTTTATAAATATGATATCAGTAATACGTATATCCTACAAGAAATTCTGCAATTCAACAAAAGCGATTTACTAATATATAATTTCTGGTGACGAATGGATCAATAATAAAAAATGATGAAGCTAACTTAGCTATTATACTGTAAAACGAAACTTCTTTCTTAATAGTAGTTAATTAATTATTGTAATACATTGACTAAGTACATGATATTATAAAAATGAAAGAAGATATATGAATGATGCATGTGGTCATATTTAAATAATTGCAGCAATCACAATCGTCAGCAAATAAACCAATACATCTAAATGACATACAAAACGTAGTTTATGATTCAGATTTGGTTGGTCCTCAGTTACCTGTTCATGAGTTGTAGAAACTGTTTCAGAAAAATGTAATCATAAACGCGTGTTAGGAGAAATAAAGTAAGAAACAAATAAGGGTGTCCTATCGTGGTATGGCAAAACGAAGAGACAACTATAATGTTGCGAACAACGTAGATTTCTCCTCTATTTACTCGGCAACAAAATACTAGCAGCTTTGATGTTGATTGAAAAAGTTAGTCAAAAAGTCATGTTCAATCAAGAAAATGAAAAGCTACCCGAAGCATACAAGTATTAGGTGAAGTGATCAATCATCAATGTCGACGAACTACTAATGTTGCAAACAACGTAGATTTCTCCTCTATTTACTAAAGTAACTTTCTAATCAGATTATCGATAGAGATTGATATATCAGTATTTTAAGCTAATATTTAACAGATGGATTTGTTAGTCATTGCATTTTACAAGACGTTAGTTAGATTATAGGGGTGTTTGTTTAAGCTTATTTATGAGCTTATGTGATTTCGACTTATTTTTTATAAGCTCAAATTTTCCTGCCTATTCAAAGATCTTCAGACTTATAAGCTTGTTATATTAAAATAAGCTTCTTATAGAAAATAAGCTGAAATCACATTAAGCGTATAAGCCCACAAATAAGCTTAAATAGACACCCTTGTATTGTCGAATAGCTATGATGTTTTAAAAGACAAGTTGACATAATAAACCAGTGATGTTTGGATTGTTTATCTTTAAGTTAAATGATTTGATCATTCTTATTATTTTTGGAACAGCAAGAACTTTGTTCGATCATTATCTCAATCGTAAACTAAAGGGTGAAGATGTGAAAGTCTAACTGATTCTATTAATTTAGCAAGTTAGGTTTTTCAACCGTAAAAGTTTACTGCATCGAATTAGTAAGTACAGAAAAACTGTACAAATCACAGTTTGAATCTTGGCATACAAAGCTCAATTTGTATGAAACTATGAATATATACAACGAAAAACCTTGACCGAATTGATACACCTAAAAAGTTGCAAGACTCACTGAATAGCTAGCTCCTAAACAAATTAGCAAGTTAGTTGAGCAATCTATTTTCATTGAACTAGCATTACTATGAAAGCTATTTGTCCGTCAAAAGTCAATGTTTTCTTAATGTTTAGTATCGTAAAAGATCATCACTTCAATATATTAACTTGTTCCTTTCCAAAGAAGACCTACGTGATATACTCATAGTTAAATAATGCAGTAAATCAAATTGCGGCATTTTTTTTATTTTTTTTTTTTCAATAACAACTAAACATTAAAATTGCAGATCAATGCTATTATCATTGTTATAAAAATGCTGACATGATTTTGATATGATTCATAAAACTTATCTGTAACAAGTACTCTATAGAATTTACGACAATAGTGACCCTCGTAATGATTATAAGACGCTGATGGATCAGTCGATCGTTGGACTGCTTGTTAGCAGAAAAACCCTAGGAATTATAAGACAGCTTATTGGAGCATTGGGGGTCTACGAATTCGGCTATCAGACAATCTATTATTAGCCTAAAGGCCCGTTAAAGTTGTCTAAGCTATGTAAGCATGCTATTATTAATGTTACGTTATACCCGCAAGTATAAAAATGAATACTTTTTTTTTTTTTTTTTTTTTTTTTTTTTTTAAGGCAATATGTATACTTTTTTATGTGTTAATATAACTTGAAATTTTCTAGAAGGTTTTTCATTGCTGTGAATACATATCATGGGGCTTTGTGGTCCACTGTGTGAAGCTTATTAAGTTAAGCGAGCCTATGTGAGAGTAGTACCGGGTTGGGTGACCAACCGGAAAGTCCTCAATTGAGGACTACAAGCTCTAATGATATCAACCAGCTACCTTAGAAGCCTGGGCCCAACCATGTGATGTCTTGATCCAAGCTATGTACAAGAGGGGGTTGAGGAACTGGTCAAGAGTGAGGTCGACTTCAGCAAATTAATTTTGACTTTTGACCAAAAGCCATAGTTGGTTTTGTGTCCAGCTTCAGAAGACTAGGTCAATCTATAGAAGTTTTGAAACAAAGTCAACAAAAGTAGAAATAATAGGGTTGACTTAAACATCTCCTATTTGGCTATTTGCCTTTGTTGGGTTTGATGATGCATTATTCTCGTTGATTAGTAATTGCAATTTGCAAAGTAGCAAATGTTTTGTCTTTTGGGAGTGGATATACATACATATCCTCAAAATGGATTCTTAAATGGATTCTAATATATCTACTTTCATTTTAATTTTTTTTAGTTTTATTTTATAATTTTCTTTTTATTATAAAACTATAAAATTAAAAATATGTAACAGGAAAAATAAAATTTAACAAGTTAAAAATATTAAATAATAAAAATACAAAACAAAAACTGATAAAAATTAGTCTTCGTACTAAATTACTAATAATAAAGAGTAAAGATGAGTCAGATTTATAGATAACAGCACCCTTAATTTTTCTTTATTATTCTTTGATTGCCTTACGACAAAATGCAAGATTTTATTAAGAACACGTGACTTTCTTTCTAGCTATGAAACTTTCATCACCTACTCGCATAAATACCTACTCCTATAAAATTGTTAGCTATACTTTTCTTTATATGTTTTTATGTTAATATTACTTATTAATTAGTCCATTTTAAGTTTATATATCAATTATCCTATTGTGGGTTGCAAATGAAATTTCATACCAATTTGGCACCTTGTCAACCAAAAGTTTATTAATCATGCAACTATCTTGCAAATAGAAGCCAAGAATAAATACTTGTTAATAATTATCCAAAACATTAATTAATCACAGCACAAGAAGTTGAACATCTTTGCCCCTCCAACCTTCCAAAATATTAAATGCATATAAGTCAACAACTCTATATATATACGACATCAACAAGACTTGGTATTCATGCATATTTCTTTCTTCTATCATATATCATAGTATCAAGAAAAATGGTACGTTTGAGCATGATACATGCCATCGACAATCATGTCAACAACCATGTCTTTTCCATACCTCTTGGAATCGGCCTATTTGTCGTGGTTTCTGCTGTAGTCGCTCTATGTGCCAACCATGCTAGACGAGCTTCAAAGAAAGAAGAAAGTAAAGAAAGTACTATTGCAAGTAGTTCTGATAAGTCGTCGTTTAATTCATTTGAGGACGATCAATTTCAAGAAAAAATTCCACCAAGATCCCCGTTAAGGTCTCCTAGACAACTTATCACCACCATAAGTAACAAGGCTATGAGCTCGTTCGCCGTTAACCATAAAAAGGGTGGTGCTCAAGATGCTAGGGCAGTCGAGGAAGGGTTTGGGCAAGGTGGTGTGTGGCAAAAAGAGATTTTGATGGGAGTGAAATGTCAACCACCGGAGTTTTCAGGCGTTATATATTATGACTACGATGGGCGTCAAGTTTCCGAGTTCCCTCCAAGGTCTCCGAGGTCACCAAGGATTGCTCCTATGTCGGATTTTACTTTTCCAATGGTCAAAAGTTCAGTTTAGTTTACCCTTAATTTTGTTCTATCTTGTCAATAATATATTGTATATGCAACTTGATCGAAAGCAATTTCATTATATCCTCCAAGTCTTAATTTAACAATATAGTTGAAATCTAGATGCCTAAATATATAGAAACTAATTTTAGTTTTTAAAGACTGATTTTGTTGTTTAAATTACTATATGAAGACCCTTTAGTTTTTGAGGCAAAAGTATATGCACAAGTAATTGACGTAGAAATGGAAATGAAAATGATGGAGAAGAAGGAGTCAAAAATTGAAGATTATTTATATAGTATCATTTGATTTTAAGAAATTATAAAATTTTGTTCTTTCAAAATCTCTTACGTTTGTCAAGCAAATATTAGTAAAAAAAATAAGTTTAATCTTTTAAGAATCTTGCATGCGAAACATGATCATAGAGAGAATAACAGTGTTTGTTTTAAAACCATGCTTGATGAGTTAGTTAGTTAGTTTGCGTTAGCTAGAGAAACAAACATGCTTGAAACTACAAGAAGTAGCGATATTTGATAGAGAAGTACTCAAAGCTGAATTGATTGGATTAAATATATCACTAAGTTTTTGCCTTTTTTGAGATAAAATATACTAGGCTATTATTATTATTATTATTATTATTATTATTAACGGCGATTATATAAGTTGAATGTTTGAATTGATTAGATTTAAGATTTGGGATCCATTAACAAGTTATCTTAAACCATAGCTTATAACTAGGTCGTGCTTTTGCTCACGTTATCTATCTATGGCGCGAGCCACCATACTAGCAGTGGCGCTACAGGACCTGTGTTATGGCCACCACTCGACGTCATAGGTATATTTTTTTTTTTTTAAACAGGGTTTGTGTTTGTGTTTGGTGTTTATGTGAGAAAATTACAAATGCACATTTAGTCTTTGGCTAAAGTTAAATTACTAAAATACCTTTCATCTTCTCTTTCACTTTGGTCCCTATGAGAGTAATTTAGTCATTTAATTTTGGTCAAGATCAAGAGTGCACTTTTAAGTTTCCTACAAGGATTTGAGGGCACTTTTGAAAAAATAAGGACTTAATCTAAATTTTGGCCAAACCACAAGGATAATTTTTGTAATTTACTCTATAAGGTTATTATCCAATAATAAGCATATATATACAAGCAAAAAAAATAAAAAAATAATAAAAAACTTATAAATATAAGCCGAATACAAATAAAGTTTATAAGCACACGAATAAACTTAATAAATAACATTGTTTAAATAGTAGGAAAGTAATCTATACTACTATATAATGCATTTGAAACTATTATATAATTAGAAAGGCTTAAAATTCAGACTTTTACTTGCTTATTATAAAAGGATTTCAAAATTAATTGGTTATGAATCAGGTTGGTTATGAAGCAAGTTGGTTAGGAAGTTTGTTAAGAAACATGTTGTTATTCAAACTAAAATTATTTGTCTTAACCATCTCTACTTATAAAGCATAAAGACAACTAAATGTGTAACCAAATAACGCAAAATATAGTCACAGGTAACTAAAACGTGTTACCATTTCATAAGAACTTCTCATTTTGCTGGTTTGGCTCATTTCATGTCATGGGTTTAGGTAAATCGGGTGCGGTCATGCAACACTAACGCCAAACCCCCCCCCCCCCCCCTCCCGCGCCATCGTGCGAGTGACTCCCATGGTTTGTGCCAAAACGATTTCTCCTCTTTCTTTGTTTTTTCTTCTTTTTTTCCGATTAAACATTTGAAAATGTGTGTGAAAGTGTGTGTGGTGTGTGGGCAACAAAAAGATGATACAGGTAGGGGTTTTTTTTTTTTTTTTTTTTTTTTTTTTTTTTTTTTTTTTCATTTTAAACCTTTGAAAATATTGCTTTCCACTTGTTGCCCCTAAACTTTAGAAAGTTGTATAGTTGGTCACAATTCTAAAAAAATTGCAAAGTTAATCCAAGTTAAAAGTATATTTTGTTACACTGTATTTTTATGCAATTTTATTTTTTTAATGAATGAAAAATTAGTTGGCTTGAAAGAAAAAAAATACAATGTTAGGTCCCAAAAGTGAAGTTTTTGCTTGAGAATCTAAATGATAGGATATCGTGCAGAAACTATTTATGCATGGATGCGTGATCACTCAAACATCCAATGCCATTGACAACACATGAGTATAACTGTCGTAGTGAGTCTCTTGATAAAGTATCGATCTCGGACTAGGGTTAATGATTAGCTAAAGGAATTAACATACATACGAGTCGAGGCCCCTGACCGTCAGCAAGGTCAAAAACCAAACTAGAAATATCAACCCCTAGCTTTGTTTTTGCCTCTAACTGGGTTAAGATTTCAATACTTTAATGGTGATGTTAACTTGCTACATAATTTACTTACTTTTGTGCATGACAAAACAAAAAATGTCAAACATTTCACATTGGCTTATCGCAAACCAAACCATACCAGATTGAAGTTGACAGCTTCTGGTCCATCACCGACCATTGTTTGGTTCAAACCAAAAATCTAGACTATGATGTAAACGATTCATTGGCAGTTACATAAACCCCATCAAACAATACGTAATTTCTAGTCATGGACATTAATAACTCTAAAAATAATGCAACATTAGAGTTTTTTTAACTTCGATTCAAGTTTTTCAAGTGTAAAACTATTTTAATGTGATTCTAATCTAAAATGTGTAAAAAGAAATTGAATGAATGTTAAGGGTGCGTTTAGTTGAGGGAAAACACCCTTGTTTTCCACAAATTGTTTTGTGGAAAACAAGGAAAACAAAAATCGCGTTCAAATTAATGTTTTCTAATAAAATTCTTTACAAAACACAAAATTCCTATTTCCAACTTTAATACACAAAACTACAAAACACATTTTTTTTTTTGTTTTCCCCTATTTTCCATTAAAATACCTCAAATCCGTTTTCGTCAGTTGTTTTACGTTTTCGACTGATTGTTTAAGTTTTCGATCATTTTTTTACGTTTTCGTCATAATTTTTACGTTTTCGTCCGATTTTTTACGTTTTCGTCCTTTTTTTTACGTCTTCCTCCGTTTTTTTACGTTTTCTTCAGGTTTTTTACGTTTTCGTCCGATTTTTTTCGTTTTCGTCCGTTTTTTTACGTTCTCGTCAGATTTAATAAGTTTTCGTCCGATTTTTTACGTTTTCGTCAGATTTTTTTCGTTTACGTCCGATTTTTTAAGTTTTCGCCCGATTTTTTACGTTTTCATCAGATTTTTTACGTTTTCGTCCAATTCGTTTTCGTCTGATTTTTTAAGTTTTCGTCCGGTTTTTTACGTTTTCATCAGATTTTTTACGTTTTCGTCCGTTTTTTTACGTTTTCGTCAGGTATTTTACTTTTTCGTTCGTTTTTTTACGTTTTCGTCAGATTTTTAACTTTTTTGCCAGACTTTTTACGTTATCGTCCGGTTTTTTACGTTTTCGTCAGATTTTTTACGTTTTCGTCAGATTTTTTACATTTTCGTCAGATTTTTTACGTTTTTGTCCGTTTTTTTACGTTTTTGTCAGATTTTTTACGTTTTCGTCAGATTTTTTACGTTTTCGTCTGTTTTTATACGTTTTCGTCAGATATTTTAATTTTTCGTCCATTTTTTTACGTTTTCGTCAGATTTTTTACTTTTTTGCCAGACTTTTTACGTTATCGTCCGGTTTTTTCCGTTTTTGTCAGACTTTTGACATTTTCGTCAGATTTTTGACGTTTTTGTCCGATTTTTTTACGTTTTCGTCAAATTTTTTACGTTTTCATCTGTTTTTTTACGTTTTCGTCAGACTTTTCACATTTTCGTCCATTTTTTTATGTTTTCGTAAGATTTTTTTACCTTTTTGTCAGACTTTTTACTTTATCGTCTGTTTTTTTACGTTTTCGTCAGATTTTTGCCGTTTTCATCTGTTTTTTTACATTTTCGTTAGTTTTTTTACGTTTTCGTCCTTTATTTACGTTTTCGTCAGATTTTTTATGTTATTCTTATTCTTTTTTATTTTTTTACGTTTTTGCATGATTTTTTACGTTTTTGTCCTTTTTTAATGTTTTCGTATGCTTCCTTACTTTGTCGTCTATTTTTGGTTTTTTTAACATAAAAAATCTGACAAAACGTATAAAAACGGATGTACACATAAAAAATCAGACGAAAACATAAAAAATCTGGCAAAAACGTAAAAAACCGGACAAAAACGTAAAAAATCTGACGAAAATGTAAAAAATCTGACGAAAAAGTAAAAAATCTGACGAAAATGTAAAAAATCTGACAAAAACGTAAAGAAACGGACGAAAACATAAAAAATCAGATGAAAACGTAAACAAAACAGTCAAAAACGTAAAGAGACTAACGAAACTGTAAAAAATATAACGAAAACGTAAAAAAACAAACAGAAAACGTAAAAAGACTGAAGAAAATGTAAAATAAACTGACGAAACTGTAAAAATCTAACGAAAACGTAAAAAAACAGACGAAAACGTAAAAAAACGAAAACCCAAAAAATCGGATGAAAACGTAAAAAAACAGACGAAAACGTAAAAAGCTGACGAAAATGTTAAAAAACGGATGAAAACGTCAAAAATCTGACGAAAACGTAAAAAATTAGACGAAAATGTAAAAAAAACAAACAAAAACGGACAAAAACGTAAAACATCGGACGAAAACGTTATTTGATATTATATTTTACTGTTTTAATTTATTTATTTTCTCGTATTAGATTTTTTTAGTTATTTTATAATTTAGTTGGTTAGTTTATAATATTTGTTTTTGTGTTTTGAAGATGTTTTTATAATATTACTAAGGTGAATAGTGAATTGAGATATAAAACAACAACACTTAAACATGTTTTCTAGTTTTGAAAAATGGAAAACACAAACACATGTTTCTCAAACTAAACGCGTTTTCTAAATTTTTCATTGTTTTGTGGAAATCAAACTCCCCTCCCTTTTCCTACAAAACAAGAAATAGGAAATGAAAGAAAATGTTTTCCAACTAAACGCCACCTAAAAATTTCACAATTTTGCGATATAAGTACAATTGTAAATTATCTGTACAAATTTAATGAATTGTTACCATAAATTAGTTTTTACAAGGATTTATGATTTATAGATTCGATTCATTATTAATTGATGTATACTTGTGAATCAAACCAAAATATGAATCAATAGCTCAAACGAGATTTCTCAGTCTTCTCAATCTAAAAACTTTCTCAATGAAACCAAAGCTCTATGATGGTTTATAAAAAGGTCTAAAAAATATGAAGAGGTTTATCATTTTGTTAAACATAGTGAAAATGTATTTCATGTTTATATGAAATGAAAAAATTTAACATCTTAAACTTTTTTCTAAATTTAATGCATTTGTGTTAAATGAAAGAAAATGCATAGTAGAGAAGAGTTTATTATATATATATATATATATATATATATATATATACACACACACTAACTGATGATGTAAAATGACTTGACACTATTATAAACATTTTACAAAAGTTATCATAATAGATTCTCTCAGTATAGCCAAGTAAGGCCACAAGGTGCAGTGAGCAAGCTAGGTTTGTCATTTGGGGCCCACGGGGTGCAAAATCACTTTAACAAACCTCCACAACTAACTTTTTCACTAACAACTAACTTTAACTTACTCATTTGGGGCTCACACTTACAACTTTATTTTTTTTATTCATTTCATTAAATAAACTAAATTCATTTCATTAAAAATAAAAATACATTACAACAAAATAAAAACATGCGAAGCGTAAAATAACGATACGGTTAAATATCTGAAGTGTGTGAAAAATATTGTAGGGATGTTATTTATATCCGTTCAAATTCAAAAGACGGGCGGGATTTTAAATTTGAAACTCAAATTTAAACGGTCTTGTCTTATTCAAAATTCAAATTCACTTCTTACACACAAACACTGTAACAATTCACATTTTTCAGGTTAATTACTTTTCCCGGAAAATTTCACTATTCACTTTTACTATTCATTTTTCCCGAAACTTTCCCGAAAGTTGATTTTTATTTGATATTCTCAAGTGATAAATCATTTCCATGGCAAATTAAATGTTTGACATCCATCAGATCATTTTCGTGAAAGTTATTAAGGAATTACACGGAATTACACGTTTTAGGGTAAAACGTCAATCAGAAATTCTACGTACAACGAAATTCGACCCCGTCAGGTGACCCCACATCGGAAAAATGTTTGACACGCTCATGATTTATTTGAGAATTAATCGTGACTGAGAAAAACATGACCAAAGACTTCCCAGCAGGTCACCCATGTCGGTACTACTCTCACATAAGCACGCTTAACTGAATGGGCGATTAACCGTTAGACCACGAAATGAGTTTCTAAGACGTTTTGAGTTTTCAAAATTATTAGAAAAAGTCAACATATTTTTCCCTCCTCCATTGACCAAAAATCATCCCTTGATGTTATAAGTCATTTCGTGATTTTTAGGCTTACGGTTTGATGTCTAAAAGACATTTAATACCAACCGACACTAGACTGAGCCCAGTCTAGACATTATAAGTCATTTTAAATCATTTTTATCACATTAGAAAAGTAACATTTTACTTTTCTCAATATTACGCAATATTCAGCGTTTTACGCGAATTACGCGTTTTAGACCCGTGTTTCCAGTTTTTAGCAGGGTTTTAGCACCCGATAGATCCTACCACTCATTTTATATTTTATTATGGACTATATGGACATGTTTAACCATTCTTCCAAGTTCCATAATTTTACGACACCCGGTTTTACGTTTTGAGGCTTAATCATTTACGATTGGCATTTCCCGGAGTCAAAACTAACCAAGTATCTTGGATAATACCAAGAAAAGTCCACACCCTTGCTCTCCAAGCTTACAAACCGACCTAGGAGGGGGGGAGTCATCCCATGTGGCTTCATCTCATGAAATTACCCTTAGATCATCATTTATTTACAACTTGGTCACCAAGTTGTAACACTTTCCTAGTAAGCTTCCTAACTTGGACTATAAATAGCCCCTCCCCATCCCTTTGTGCCGTGCATCCCCAAACCCCATAACCATTCCATCCTTTGCTCATTTCCTTCCAATTTCTTGCAAGGTTCAAGTGATTCTTCAAGGTTAAAACCCTAGTTCTTTTAGATAATCAAAACTCTTCCAATCCCTAATATACTTGGTGATTTCTATTGAGTTTAAATCCACTCAATTCACCTCAACTTTCATTACATCTCTTTCAAGAATACCAAGGGTAGAAAGATTGCATGAAGTGAAAAAGGGTTGAAGCAAGTCTATCAATGTCCTATCATTACATGTTAACTTCCTTTCATCTTTGAAAGCCAAAAGTTGTGAGCCAAACCCTAACTTGATTCTTGTTAAATAATCATGTTCATGTTATTTACATGTTATTCTTGCTATATTATGTCTTGTAGTTATGTCCATGATGTATAAAAGTGTACAAAACAAGTTATTGTTATTGATTGACAAGATAAGTTACTAAAAACAAGTAAACTAGTGACTTTCTTGGTAAGACCTGATCAAAATGGTAAAAATATGATGTTGGATCATTACATATTACAGTAGAGGACTTAACAAGGAGACCATAGCAATTTGAACCACCCAAAACGAGTATACGAGTCAAAAGTTACGCCCATTTGAAATTACCAAAGATTTCCGGCAAAACTGCCAAATAGCTTCCTGATCAAATTTGGGTTTTGAAAGTCCCACTTCTGGTCCGATTCATCAAAAAGTTAAAACACAAAAGTTGTCCGGAACGACGTTTTCGTTCAGGAACAAAGAAGCTCGAGACCTAAAAATGCTTTCCGAGTGATAAAATTCTTCAAATTCTAAACAGCCCATTTTTAGGCGAAAGTCACTAGATTATGGTTATACTTTAAATGGAACAAGAGGTCTTATGACCTATAATCAAGACCACAACCATGGCTAGAGCCAAGGTTGAGTCTCATGACCTTGGAACAAGGACCAAAGGTCATGGCTAGGCCATGACGAAATGACCAAGTAAACTTACATAGGCGTAAACATGAAACAAGAGTTGGCGATAACTTGAACATACAATTTGGATCTACTTCACTTAAAAGGAAACCATGAGATATTACCAAGAGAAAATGGTCATTCAAGACTTATGAAACTACCCCTAATAACAATCTTCATATACTAATAAACTTTCCTAAGTTTATTCAAATATCGGACATGTAACCTTTCGGATCAAAACTTATATCTATATATTTCATCAACTACTACAATAGTAGGGAGCCTCATGTGAGGAGTTCATTATGTAAGCCGTCGAGTTGAGTTGTGGATTTACGAGTTAAAGTGTCCTGGCACCTCGAACGCTTACTAACATGACTTCTGAATTATGTCGGCCCGAACGGTAGTAAACGATATACAAAACATACATGTTTCATGAATCTTTTCTTTCTAAGACTTACAATATACATCATACCACATCATGGACTTAGATGCAAGATATATATATAGGCACTACTTCATATTCTTTACTCCGAACCTAAGTCACAACATTCGATTATAGGTTGTTCGTAGAAACCTACACGATCCAACCATCACCTTCATTACTTGCTATTCTACTTAAGGTGAGTTCGTAGCCCCACTTTCTATTGTTTAACTATTTTACAAACCCATGGGGGGAATACATGCTATTATTTTTCTACTCGAACACGATGCTTTCTAATGTATGCTTCACGACGATGTTTTATTATCACTAAGTAACGATTGCCATGTTCGAAGTCCCTATATCATGAACCATTAGTCACTACCTTTAGTGAGCGCGAATATTGTGAATAGATCTATTGGGATTGACGAATCCCATTTGTGTTGAACAACGATGAGTTCACACAAATGCACTATATTTGAGATTTAGCGGTATAACGGCAAAAGTACCTTGATAGGGCTTCTATAATGCCAATTTTGTTGGTTCGATGTTAACGCTTTGGTTGTATGAGCTTAGTGAAATAAATAACGATTTTGTTTTCTAACTATGAATGTGTGATTAATTACCTCACATTACGATTATTGTGTTCAAACGATTTAACTAAACTCTACGAATTCCACTCAACCTTTGTGTTGACCTCTCAAGCATGTATTTCAGGTTCATGACGATCAAGGATGGCACAGAAGGACACGGATACTCAAGAGGGCTATAAATTTTATTATCATTCAAAACTCATTTATTATACATTGTAAACATGGAACCAATTGGGACCTCATTTTGTAACCTCTGATATTTATATAATTTGAATGATAAATCTTTTAAAACGACTCAATTGGAGTTCGTTTTCTATTATTGTGACTATTGTGCCGTCAAGTAACACCCAGTTCGAATTCCGCTGCGACCATGAATTGGGGGTGTTACAAACACATTCACTAAGGATTTTATTCAAATTCAAACTTAAAGTAACAGTACAACATATTAAAAACGATACGGAAAAACAAATTAACACGATACGAAAAAAACAAATAAACACGGTACGGAAAACAAAACATTTCATTCGTCCTATTTGGGGTGGTTTCTCAAAATGAACCACACGTGAACATATTGGAAGCTTCTCCCACTAAAGCGTTCTTCAAAAATGTTCTTTGCATTCTGGAGACGATCATCGTCATTTTCCTGGCTTGTACGCAGCAAATGCTTGTAAATATCATTGAATTTTTTACATTCACTGCTAAGTTTTGCCCATTTACCCGTGACCATACTTTTGGTACGATGGTCACCTTCAGACTAATTGTTGAACCTTTCTACAACCTGGTTCCAAAAAGAGCATTCATTGTAGTTGGTTACGTCTTGGGAAACTGAAACTCAAACTTCAGCTAGCAAATTTTCTTCTTCTATTAACCAACGATTAGTCATTGTAAAATGGTTTAGAAACCGAAGTGTGTGAAGAATAGTATGTTATGGTATGTTATTTATAGGGGTTTATAGAAATTTGAAATATGAAATTCAAAGTTAAAAAACAAGAGGGATAAATTCAAATTCAAAACCGAGCGGGATTTTTTTTAATTTCAAAATTCAAACTTAAAGTGGGATAAATTCAAATTCAAAACCAAGCGGGATTTTTTCATATTTCAATATTCAAATTGCAAAAAGGGTCCTATAAATACCCATTCCCAGATGCACACAAACATCTCACACACAACTCATTCACATAACAATGTCAAACAACACTTCACCGGATAATGAATCTGTTTATAAGACAATCTATTTCCGATATTCCCAAATGA
This sequence comes from Artemisia argyi, assembly GCA_030686995.1. Classification (NCBI taxonomy): domain Eukaryota; kingdom Viridiplantae; phylum Streptophyta; class Magnoliopsida; order Asterales; family Asteraceae; genus Artemisia; species Artemisia argyi. Next base: position 33,715,378 of record CM060683.1, read on the forward strand.
AAACGAACCACAAAACACTCCACCTGCAGATCTGTTTCCTGTATTCTGATATGAGAATCAACCACTAAACACTCCACCGGAAGTTCTCTTTCCACCACCGACAAATAATCAACAGGCAAACAATCAACCAGCAAACAATCCACCGATTGACCTCCAAAACAATCCGTTTGGGTTTTCACAGGAATATCTCCAACAACTGGAGCATGATATGAAAGTATTCATAGAGTTTGAACAAGAACAAGCACATGAGGAAACTGCTCGTAGGGAGCGTGAAAGAAGAGAAGCAGAATACTGCTGGGAAATGGAGCTTGGCCCTCAGCTATAAGAGACTTCCAGTGACGAGGAGGGCTAGGTCTCAGATGATTCATTTTATTAATTCGTAGTTTATTGTAATTACTGTATCATAGTTTAATATTTTAGTTACAGTACGTTGTTTAATGTAATTTCAATCCCATGTATTTTCATTTAGATGTTTAATGTATTTTATTTTCTACTTTAAAAGACAACCAAAACTACAAAATATTACAAGTTTTATAAAAAACTTTACCAAAAAATTACATTTTACAAACAATAAATACACACATTTACATATTCAAAAAAATAAATAAATAAATAAATAAAAATAAAATAAAATAAATTGACAAAACTCAGTAAAACACCCACGTCATGCAGACGATGGCCTTCAAAGTGGCGAGAGAAGTTGAGGGGTGAGGGTGCAGTGGCGAGCCATGGCGAGGTGCCAAGGTGGACTGGCGAACCTCCATGGCGAGCTGCACCTTGTGGTCTAATCAGTATATGTATCACTTCCGTTCCATTTCGATAAAAGTAACCAACATAAATGATCAAATCCAGAGATACAAACAAGAAAAGCTTGCAACCGCTAAATATGATATGTAGAATTTAATAAAAACTTGATAACAATGATATGATTATAAAAACATGAACATGCCAAAAGTGATAGTACCTTTGAAGAAAAAGTCTTACAAATGATGATAGAGATTTAAGAACCAAATACAGCCACAATGTCAAACTATGACCAACTTGGTGCATTATAATATTTGGATTTAAATATTCTTGATCACTGAAAACGACCGAAAACTTATGAGTATACATGCCTAGTTACATCTCCAGTTCTCGATCAATCTCATATAAAAGGGCCATTTAGCAAACCTCCATAAATACTTTTGCAGAAAAGAAAGTAAAACCGAGCTAAAATTCTTGTTATCCTCCAAACACACATGTAACATCTTAATAATCACGGGTCTGATTTCTCCCACCACGGCCTCTACTGACATAGCCGTATCCCCTTCCTTGATAGCCTCCTCCTCTAAAACGACCACCACCACCACGATAGGGCCCACGACCACCCCTACCCCCTCGGTATCTAGAGAATTCTCCGAATGTCTGCACCAGCAAAAGACATGAGCATCGAAATATGAAAAATACAACACCAAATAAATGTTATGGGTAAAGGTGGCAAACTTGACACGTGCCTTTATAAGTGGGCCGGGTTAATACTTTTATCTTTAATGGGTCGAACTAGTATAATACAGAGTAATACAACTAGCTTAAAAGCAAACAGGCTGAAACAGATCAAAACTAAGTTTAATGCATAAACCACCTACTCATTTTATTTTAAAATTAGAAATTTTATAAAATTCAGACAAAAAGTTTTTCAAGCCAAGTCAACCTGGGCAGTAAAAATATTTGCCCATTTTAATGAAAACCCATTTTGACCCGCAAGCCCCAACCCGTCTGACCTGCCCACTTTGCCACATCTAGTTATTGTGGTAGAAACATAGAAAGACTGGAAATCACCTCTGTATCTAGCTTCATTTGCTCAGAGAACCTTGTCCTCCCGTTATTTGATCGATTTTCATTATTGCAAGATAATGTATCAAAAAAGTCATCCTTGCTATAAACAGGCTGTAGATTACAGAGTACAATTTAATAAACATTAGTAAACTTCCATCGATTTACTACAGATACAACGCCATCTCTTTTTTCATGTAGATCCAAGATTAAAAGATGTTTATCTTAAGAAAAGAAAGTACTCTTAAAATTCAATGAACTTCTAAAAAGCCAGCTTAATATCTTTTAATGATTACCAGCAATTTGCAAAATTATGATGTAAAAAGGATGCATAAAAAGCAGGTTAATCTCACCTTCACATCAATTTTTGGTAAAGCAACATCGTTTTCCTCTTCTAATTCATCCTCGTCACTAGCATCACCATCTCTCTTGTTGCTTTTTCCCAAGGTACCCCACACTTCATCTTTGTTGAATTTCTCATTCATTGCAGTAAAATCAAATTCTTCTGTAAATTTCATCACTGGTCGTGAAGCCTGCATCATAGAAAATCCACAACTGTGTCAAAGCAAATATCTATACTACTATATAATGCATTTGGGACTATTCTATAATTAGAAAGGCTTAAAATTCAGACTTTTTTCTTGCTTATTATGGAAAGATTTCAAAATTAATTTGTTATGAAGCAAGTTGGTTAGGAAGTTTGTTAAGGAAGCGGTTGGTTGTTCAAACTAAAATTATTTGGCTTAACCATCTTTAATATCTCTACTTATACGGCATGAAGACAACTAAACGTGCAACCAAATAACGCAAAATATAATCATACGGTACCCGCCGCCGCATTGCGCAGGTACCGTTCTAGTCTATATACATGAGTGCGATATGTACGCTTTATTATACAAAATACAAACTACCACTTCTATGACAATATAAAAACCTAAAAAAGAGAAAATACCCCCGATCCTCTGCCTCTTTCACGCCCTCGGTAACTTTGGCGATTCTGATAAGGAGCTCCATTCGTCTAACGATAAGCATTTACAACAGAAAGAGAAACATGTCAGAAACAACGGATGCCTATAGGCATGTAAACTACCAACCAGGCAATACATTATACCATGGAAAGGTGGAGCTTCATACCTTTGGAGCATTACGGGGTTGAGTTGGTAACGGCAGTATCGGAGGTTGAGCTTCTGCAGGAACCGATACCGGTGCAGACAAATCTGCTGATGGTGCAGGTGCAGGTGCAGGTGCTGGTGCTGGTGCTGGTGCTGGTGCTGGTGCTGGTGCTGGTGCAGGTGCTGGTGTGGGTGCGGGTGCTGGTGTGGGTGCTTGTGCGGGTGCGGGTGCTGGTGCAGATACAGGTTCAGGTGCTGGTGCTTGTTCCACATCCTTATAAACAGCTTGAGAGGCCTGAGATGGAACAACTGCAGCTTGACCAGACTGCAACAGATGTCCCGGGGTTATAAGTGACGGTGTGGAGGACTCAGTTGAATGAGACATGCCCTGATAAGACAAGTTCGCACCAGAAAGCGCATTGGGTTTGTTAGGCATGGGAGGTATGGTGACATTTACTTCAGGGCCAGTAGTAGCAGCAGCAGGCAGAGGAGGCGCCGATGGTAAGGTACCACTCGGTGGTGCTGAAGGTAAACCAGAGATGGGGAACTTATTTTGCATCAAACTAGGTAAAGGTTCATTATTCAATACAAAAGGTGGTACAGGAGGAAGACCAGAAGGCAGGGTGGACCCCAGTAAAGACGAGGAGGTATTATTAACTGAACCAGTCGAAGTTACTGAGGTTGGTAATAACGGAGATGAATAATCAGGCAAGTTTGAACCAGGCAGGTTGGGAGCGCCACCTGGCATGGATGCATTGAAACTGGGATACTGCATAGGCTGCTGCATTGAAGGGGGCATTGGGAGTCCAGGTGATGGTCGATACAATGATTGCTGATGCAGTTGTGGCAGTCCATTCGGTGGGGCATAGAACCCTGGCCAATACATTGGCATTGGCGGACCGTTGCTATTGACATTTGGAGGCGGTGGTGAAGGGCCCCATGGGCCCATATTTCCATCAGGTTGATATAAAGGCAATCCACCTTGAAAAGAAGAGCCAGGCTGTCCCAGTTGTGGGTTATGGGTGCTAGGATCAGGCATAGAGTTACCAGTAGGAGCAGCAGGCAAGCTTGACGACGTTGGAGGCGGTCTAGGATAGTGAGACTGCATATAAATGAAGTTGTCAGAGCCATTACATGATAGAAGTGTAAACATATCACAGCTTGAATATGCTTACCTGTATAATTGCAGGATCACTATTTATAGGTTGGGTCGGTTGAGCTGGTGGGGAGGTTTTCACCTGAAGATCCTGCAAAAGTAGAAAAATAGCTTCCATGCTTTAGCTTTTAGAATCTAATAATATACAAGATGTATAAAGCTAAAACTGTTACACACGGTCCTCTCATTCCTAATGCATAATCTCCAATAGAAGTGGTTGTAACTTAAGAATTAAAGATCCTAACTTTACTGGAACTCGTTGCACAACACAAGTACCCCTAGCAATACAACACTGAACACTCCATGGAACTAGTCACTCTCAATCTCTCATCTCCAAAATAAGAACCTTAACGAACCACATATCATTTTAATAGGATTTGAGGTATGATAACTGATACAGCACCACTCCGTAGCTTATGACATATGATTGCATAATATCCCTAGCCACTCTATGTTTGGTTTTTTCAGGATGGTTAATATTTTATAATCCACCATCATGGGCTGACGGTTTCCACGCACGTTGATGCCTATTAAGGAATTGTTTAATGTTTGATGTGGTGGCCATCTCCAACATCGAACTTTAAATGCAATTGTTTCTTTACCAAGAGGAGGTCACCAGAGAGGTAAATCTTGAACATGATTGACATTGCAATAAAAAGTATATAAAAAAGACTTGAAAGATATAAGAGAGAAACACCCGGAACTCTGGAAGGTTTTCATCCATGTTCGAGTTAAAATTTGTCATTTCTGTTCTCCAACCATACAAACTGCCTTCTTTATGTGTGTGTTTAAGACATTAAGCTTCTTCATCCTATTGTTTCTTTTTATATCATTTGCATTCCATTCCAACTAGTTTGAAATGGAAGACGTATGTATTCTCCATCTAAACTGCATATCTACCAACTCATCCCCTTCTCCTCTATACATAGGCAACACATACCGCCACATTATTATATCATGAACCTTAAAGCAAGTGTTTACTTGACTTTCATATTATAAACTATACCACCAAAGATTAATGCTCTGCTAGCTTTTAGTTTAATCCCAGACACATGTGCAACATTCTACTAAAAGATGCAAGTGTACTATACAAATAAATAACTTAGTATGAGTCCTCATTCTACCAATTAAATGATATTAATATCTATGTTAATATCAAATATGTCATGGACTCATGGTACATGGAAGAAATTTCTTAAAAGACCAACCCCTCAAAAGATAATAACATGAGCAAGAAACACGTAAACGATGACAAGAGGAATAAAAAAGGTTTCAAAAATAGTACCTTGATGTCGCTTCCACGAAATAAAATGTATTCGTAGACCTTGTCGCTAGGCATGATTTGTGGGCCATCTTTTTTTCGCCCTTCACTTCCAAATGATCTAACTGCAGATGGTCATACAAATATTGCTATAATTATCAAGTAAGTTCCAAGAACCAATTGTAAAAGTAACACAGCTAACCAAATACAGATCCAAAAGATACCAAAACACGCTACTGCTTATAAATTAGGTTCAGTACTGACTGATGTATCCTGAGACGTATCCCACAAAACTATATCGCAGCCTCTACTCTTAAAACATCGTACTGAAGTACTGCAAAGTTGTTTCTGTTTCTAAGTTTTCTAGCATATGTCAATTCTTGCATGTTTTTAACTTCTAACTTATGAAGAAAAACGGGATCATTGCACTTGCACATCAAGATCCAAAATGAAGCAATCAACATGTGATCTCCGCGATTCCGCCCTCTTAACAAAGTCGATGCCCATATTCACTAAACAGTTTGATTCACTTAATTACCAACAAACTCTCTCGCACTGATGTACGACCATGCACTAGAAATAAAACTATGGTGTTTGTTTGTATAAAAATTTCACTTATCATCTAATGAAATCACCTGCAACTCCACTTGAACAGCTAACACTTAACCTAGTACCCTCGTATTATTAGTATCATTTAGATCTAATCCAAACCAAATACATCCCTCGCCACTTTAATACACATGTTTTAGGAATGTTGGACCAAACAGGTGTTTGGAATTGCTTAATTTTTTCTGCTTATAAATAATCACTTCGTGAAATAGTGTTTATATTTGCTTATTTTGTAAAACAATATGCAACAAGACCAAAAAAAATTAATCCATTACAAATGTCTTTAGATTAAATACTTTGAGATAAGCATGTTCCACTTGCTTTGCTTATTTTGCCCCAACCCAATATAAGCAGAAACAGTTTTGGGGGGGGGGGGGGGGGGGGGGGGGGTTATTTAAGCTTATACGGTTATGGGCGTATTTAATTTCTGCTTATATTTCATAAGCCCGGGTTTTTCAGCTTATTTTGAGACTTATGAAATAAAGTTATATAAGCCCATAAGTCCCAATATAAGCCAGAAAATCCAGGCTTATGAAATATAAGCTTAAACAAACACCCCCTTGGATTATCCAAATACATCAAGGTTCTTATCTACTCAAAAGCATGAAAATTAACAAACTTTTTTTAAAAACTAAAAAGATATCAAATATTGAATCAAAACCCAATAATCAAAAAGGAAATATTAAATTACCATTACGCAATCCAATGGATGATTCTTCAGTATTGATGTTATACAAAATGCCTTCATAACGAATCTCACTTTTGGAAGTTAAACTAATTAAGCTTCCGATGTATGTATCTGCTGCTGATGCTGATGCTGTTGAAGATCCGCCCGCCATTCTTTATTCCGGTGTTTCACTCACCGGAATTTTTTGACTTGATTGCTTTTTAAATAAATTAGGGTTTCTTTCTTTGGTTTTTGTTTTTGTGAAAGTTTTTTTCTTTTTCTTTTTTTATTTAAGTGGGTGTTGTTTTTTTGTCTTTTTTAAAAAAAGCCAAAATAGTAAAAGTTTTTTTTTTCTTTTTTCTTTTTTCTTTCTTTTCCTACCTTTTGAATCATCAATCATGCACTTCCTTCGTCCTTAAATAAATGTTCGCAATCGACTTTTAGAGTCTTTTTATTAAAAATTTGACCTTATATTATTTTATTTGTGTTATGTAATACTTGATAAAAATTATACCAATGAAAATACATTTAAAATCCAATTTATTCATATATTTTGCATCAAGTAGTATATAACACAAATAAAATAATTTAAGTTCAAAATTATAAAATGAAGACTTTAAAAGTCAATAATGAACACTTGTTTAAGGACGGAGGGAGTACTAAAACTAGCCGAGTACCCGCACCTAGCCATATCGAGTTCCGACCGAGTACTCGCACATAGCGGTAGTGGTATCTAGCCGAGTAGTCTAGTTCAAGTGTTTTATAAGTTTTTATAAATTACTTAATAATCAAGTGTTAGAACCGTCGAATCACGCTCACTTATTTTCATATGTGTCAACCCCGTTTTTTATAAACACGAGACATCATGGCCCGTGCGATGCACGGGCTTTGTTCATCACGAAAGAATCATAGATGTATTTCGGGTAAAAAGGTGTCCGGGTTAAGTTGACACACTGATTTAGTTTTATTACAACATTTAAATTCATCGGTTTAATCATTATAACCCATTATCATGCGATAGACAACACATCTCAACAAAGTCATACATTTATGTCAAAAACTCAATGCAAACATTTTATGCATGTACATCCCCAACATTACCGCCTTTGTTTCCTTCAGTTTCATTTGAGGCGGATTTAATTAAAGACTCTTGAAGAAAGTTTAAATGATCAACCAATATAGGCAATTAGTTCTTCTCAGTTTCATATGAAGTGAGTCCAATTACGGACTTGTCAATACTTATCTGATGGTCAACATGTTCAAATGGTTCATTTCTTTCGGCTTTCTTTGAGGTTTTAATCAGTACCTCTCGAAAAGTATTTTGATTATCAACAATGGTTGATGGATCATGATAAGAGCTTTCCCAACATCACCAACTTATTTTGGATTATGCTTGTTTCTTAACCTTTAGATATGATTAATGTAACCCTATAATATAATCCAAAAATAATAAGTAGAATCACTTTCTTGATAATTAGACTATACTGTATGCATACCTCCTTTCTTGTGTTGGTCTTAGATTATAGAATATAGGTAGTTAGTGTGCTTTAAAGCGAAATGTAGTAGTTTTATAGTGGTTGACTTGTTATACGCAAAAGTTAGCATACATGCTAAAAACAAACGAACACTTCACTGTATTAGCTCAGAAACTAAATCGGGACTGTTTAGGATTCTTTATTCAAACTGTAGAGCATACTTTTATACATTAATATTTTGGACGCTATTATCTTATATATGTTAATTTCAAAGATATGAACATGGGAAAATAAAAAAGCTCTTTTAGTCTTTGCTGAAGACACTGCATGCCTTCAGTTGTAAGACTCTCCTAAGTGTTCCGCCTTGGTCGACACATGTTGGAATAATGTTTAACACACCACCACCCCTAACACATGTAGCTGATATCACCTGCACCAATTTTCAAGTATTAGCATGAAATAACAGACCTTGTCTATGCAAATAGATGTAAAATGTACAAAATCATGAAATTAACTTATTATAAGTAATAACCATATGTAACTATGTGTCCAAAACTTGTGGTCCTGAATTTGTGTGTTTATTAGGCATACAAACAATGGTCAACTCGAATCCAAAGGTGGGACTAAACAAATGTGCATGATAGAATTCCCGTAAACGACACCCAGGGGTACTAAATCCAATCATACTGAATATGAAACAGAGAATTATAGCAAGTTGATACATCTATGATCTAGTAGGAAACTTCAATCATTATTTTTACTCGAGTAGTCAAGAAATTACATGACTTGCTTTCAAATATCACTTTTTAGGCTCATGATCATAGTCATTGTTCCTGGTAAAGCCTAACCACTCGAGCATTCAAACAACACTTCATTACCATCTTCACGAACCTAATCTTCTGTATATTCTATAAATCGAAGATACCCTCCACCCATTTGCCTTTCATATAATATTGTTAATAAATATGTGATCAGTGCTAAACAGTCAGATAATATTAACCAAGTTTAAATGGTTAACAAGTCAAAAACAGCTTAGACTAATGCTCCGTGGAGTACAAGGTATCCGCGGGTCGTTAATCCCAACGAGGTATGAAATCTGTAATAAAACGGAATTTGAGAACGGGTGATTATGAACAGGAATAGGTGAGAATGGTTTATGTTACTAATTTAAATAATGAACAGTTTAATCAATACACTTAAACAGTTATGTGAACTAAAAACGTTTACAACTTAAAAACTTGCGTCTACGTACGGAAAAAAAGGTAAGTTTTAATGAAAATTAAACTACAGGGGGTAAAAATGAAAATTCTACAAACTTAAACTTAAAAGAAAATTTAAAATGAAAAGAAAATTATTTTTTAGATTATTTTATTATTTAATATTAATTATTTAAATAAAAACTATTTATCTATTTAATAAAAACTATGTTAAATTAAACTAAAAATGATAAATACTACAAATTAAACTAAAAACTTATAAAAATAATTTCTAAAACTTAAAAAGAACTTGAAGAAAGTATAAAAAATTAAAAATAAATATTTTTGTCTTTTTATGATTTTTTAATTAATTAAAAACTATATTATTAATTTAAATCTAATTAAACTAAATAAAGGTGGGAAAATAGAAAATGAAAAGGGAAAATTATAAAACTATTTTTTACAGGTTCTAATAAAGTTTATAAACTTAGGAAATTTATAAAAATGAAAATTATATAAAATCTAAACAACTATTCTAATTTTTATTTGGTTTTTATGTTTTAAGTAATTTAAATAAAATTAAATGTAAAAATTATAAAGACTACAGTAAAAATTCTAGAAAAATTATTACAAACTTAAAATCAAACAAGGAATCTAGGAAAAATATAAAAACACACTACTATAGCACAATTTTTAACAGTTACAAATTATTTAACAGATTTAATTAAATACTAAATAAACTATTATTAAATCTAATAAATACAAGATCAGCACAGAAAATTCTTGAAAAATTACCACAACTATAAAATATAACAAAGTAATTTAGAAAAATATAAAAACAGGTAATCACTTAACAAAATATTAAAAAGGAAAATTAAAATTAAAAAATATTAAATAGGAGCTATCACTTATTTTAAATTTGTCTTTTCTGGAATTTTCTTTTAGAATACTATAATATACCTAAAAACAATTAACTTTTATGAAAACAACTATTTTAGAACTTAATGATAAGCTAATTATAAGCTAAATACCTTAACAGTTGACTATTGTTGACCAGTTTAGAGATTAAGCTCACAAGAGTTTATGTGGGGTCCACTTTGGTAAAAATTAGTTCAAATAAGTTTAATGGACATGCATAAGTTAGAAAAATCACAAAGGATCAGCTGGAATAGCCAATAAGCCACAATAAGCCTTTGCTTATTGGTGGACTGAGACAGCAAAATGGGACAAGGTTTAGGGCTTAATTCAGGTGGGTCCAATGAGTCCTTAGTCAAACAAAAGGTCAATTATTAAAGCCTACCAGGAGTGGGGTTGGGAGAACCAAAAATGAGTCAGTGGGACCCACTATGGTGGCCAGAATCACCCACCAAAGTGGTGGTGGTGGCCTGATGGACTAATGCACAGGGGAGGTCCTTCCCCTGCAAGTAACTTTGGAGTGGTGTGGGGTCCACAAGAAAATTCACAAAATTATGATGAACATGGAACACTAAAGACTAGCTGGGGGGTTGTAAATTCACAAAGTTTCAAAGCCTCAAACCTATCCTAAAAATCACAACAAATCATGGAGTTTTTGAGATTTCCTGATGTATGCACTTTTTGACTTTTTGAATATATGAACTATGTTGACTAATTTGAACTTTAGATCAATCCTGGCTACTGAATATGATGTTATATGATCAAATAAAGCTAACACAAGTTGTCTTAACAAGATTAGAGCATGTAATGAAGATTTGGCACATAAAAACTTCACAGAATACAGCATACACAAGATCAAAGGCTATGTTGACTTTTGAACATATGAAACCTGTATTTAGTGAGTGAACTGAGCTATTGAAACCTTTAGTGATAAATTTAGACCAAAATTACCAACAAACACAACCTGTGACACAAAATAAACAGCTAATCCAAACACACTTTTTCTTGACTGTTGTTATGATTTTTAAAGCTTAACTCTAATTCAGGCCATAATTATGAAACTAAAACATGTTTAATGGTAAAATAAACTTAACTAAGCACAAAAACATCAATAAAAACAACAATTATCTAAGAATCCCACTTATGCTTATTTTGACAGTTAAAAGTGATTTTTTTTAAACAAGAAGGTTTTAATGAACAAAGACTTATTTATAAGTTATATTATAACTAATTCATACTCAATAAGCATAATTAGATACAAATAAGCAGATAATAAGCTATTGTACAGTACAAAGTTAAAAATGAATTTGAAAACTTACCATAAGCAATCCTGCTTATACCAAGTAACCAAGATCAAAACCACTTCCTATAGGCTTCCACAAGCTCTCTAACCCAGAGGCAATCCAAATTTTCCTCTGCTTCATGCTTCTTCTTTCATTCTTCTTATTTTTTTTATTTTTCACTATTTTTCTTTGTATTTTTAATATTTTTCTGTTTATGATGATAACTAACTTCTGAAAGTTCTAATGCAGTAAATAAGTTATTATATTAACTTAAATGAGATTATAAGTCAAATAATAACACTAATAACAGCATGACAATAAAATGAGAATTTTAAGTTAAATTTAAGCATAAACTGAAAATATAATGAGAAACTGAGATTAAAGCTTGAATAAGATTTAAGTAACACTAAATATGATGTTTGAAAGCTTAATATTACACTGAGACTATGAAACTAAAACATTCGACATACATAAAATTAAAATTAAAACTACACACTAGATATCTCTGCTTCTCTTCTCTTTTAAAGACTCCAAACTTGTTCCAGGTGTCTTGCTTACATTTCCCACCTCAATTTAGCCCTTGTACGTGTCCAATTGATCATGACTGTTTAAACCTACTTTTGGCGCCAAAAGTGGTTTAGGCTGCTTGGGGTAGACTCAGGGCAATTAATGCCTTTTGGGATAATATGTGAGGTATAGGGAACAATTTGGGAAGGCTAGGGGTGTGATGGATGTATTTTGCAGGGTGTACAGGGTATAGGGGACAAAGTGGTTGTAGGGGTGATACATGTTGGTTCCTGGTGCAAACCTAGTGAGTGGGTTTTGTTGTGGGAGTGACAGGGAAGGATTTGTGATGGAAAGGTGTAAGGTGGAGGTGGCAGTGGTGGAGAATGGAGTAGCAGAGGTGGGAGGTTGAAGAAGGTGGAGGTGGAGGTGGAGGGTCAACGGGGGCCGTTTGTCCCTGTTTTATTTAACAAAGGGAATGGGCTTAGGGGTTGATGGGCCTTTAGCTTTGGACTGGATCAGGTTTTCATTTGTTTTAAATTTGGAATTGGATTGTTGGTTTTGTAATAATATTAAGCCCAAGGACCTATCTTGTAATTTCAAAATTTCCAGGGACCAAACTGTAATTATTCCAAAGTTTATTAAAAAGGGCATTTCTTGCCATGTTTAAATATTTTAAGGGCCTTTTTAATATTTTTCCAAATTTAAAATCACCGGGGACCAATTTTGCCAATTTTTAAAGTGTAGGGACTTGTTTTGTAAATTTCATGAATTTATCATCTAGGGGTAAAATTTGTCAATTTGAGAATTACCAAGGACCCTTTGATGATAAAATTCCATTTTTGAACACTGAGGGGTATTTTCTGTCAATATTGAAACTGCAGGGACCTGTTTTGCCAATTTTGATATTTTGAACTTCCAAGGGTAAAAATTGTTATTTCATGATTCCTGAGGACTGTTATTGACTTTTCTTTAAAATAAATCATTCAGGGACCATTTCTGACATTTCTTGAAAGTTCAGGGACTGATTTTGACAATTTGGTAAACTTTGCCCTTTTTCCCTGTTTTCAGTTCTTTTATGCTTGAAACATATAAAAACACCTTCTAAGGATATTTGTAATATTTTATGGTGTTTCTGAGTGTTTTTACATGTTTTTGTTGTTTAGATTTGACAGAAATGATGAGTTTTTATGAACTCATCAATATGTTTTGGTGATTTATGGCTTCTCAAAGGCCAAAATTGCCCTTCAACAAAAGACCACTTTCTTTTATTTGTAATCATCTCATCATCGGATTCTATTAAACAAATATATATATATACCGGTTAATAGAGTGGCTCAAACAGCCAATATGAGAGAATGAACAACATATATACCCTGAAGTAAGCAATAAGATAAAGCAAATCAATACATACTCTTGGAGATGATGGTTGAACTTTTTTTCTTTATTGGAGCATAGTTGAGGAGTACCATCACTTGCAAATCTTCACTCTGCAAGAAACACATTAAATCAATGCAACGACACAATAACAACAATAATAAATTCAAAATCACCAAATAACCTGATGAAGTTTTTTTAGCGAGATTAGCATCAACAGGCTCTTCATGTTCAACACCTCCTTCATACGCAACAATGTAATCCTTAATCACCTGCTTAGTGGTTGTATTAGAAGAGTCTGTTAGGATGCTTTGGCGTGTAGATATCAAACATGCATTTATATTATCACACGAAGGACTTTTGTGTCACTCGACTCTGACACGGCTTTTGTTGTCATCTTTCCAAACCTCAAAGGACTATTTTCAACATTTTGAGATAATAGTTGTGTAGAAGATATGTGACATGAGCTTCTAAGCTTTGCACATGATGCCCCTCTAATGTCATTACTGAAAATTGTCATACTCGAGTTTGAAACTTGACAACAGGAAAGAAATGGCATCTAGTTGTAACAATGTGCATACCTGTAGTAGTAGTAGTCGCCTCATTTCAAATACTTGATTACAACCCGAAAGATTCACAAATTAACTACATTATTATATATGTTTATTACTGCTTTGGATAACCTATTTTTCTCTTACTCATATCTAAAAAGAGTCCACATCAATATAAGGAAAACTTGTATCACTTTAATAGTGAAAACATCTATGAAAACAGAATCAAAACTAAGATCAAGCACAAAAATTATTTACACGTTGGAGCTTGACTGATAATCATTGTAAAATTAGGTAGGTTCCGAGTGCACTTACGGGCTTCACTCCTCGGAATAACTTAGAACAATCTTTCAAGTTGCAGTGTGCGCTTATGTATGTATCATTATATATAGGCAGTAGGTTGACAATTACATGAAACATTTATTGGTGAACAAATGAGAAGACTTAGTGAGCAAATGAAAAATGTAGAAACTTGAAAAGACTTGGTGACTCTAATTATCATTTATTGTAAGTTAATACATATAAGTAGTCCAAAAGAACTATCATATTAAATCAATATAACTTGGAATACGTATTAGTTTCATATTAAATGAAATATCTCATTAACGTATTTCAGCTTAAAAAGTCTTAAAAGCTTCAAAATAAGCCCCGTATGTACTAATTCATTAGCTTAAACTACATATTTGAGTTTCTTAGCTTGTGACATTAATGCTCACATTTAATAGGGGGAACTCATTCTTTATATATATATAGATTTTCCACTTTTATCACTTGGCAATTTCAGTCACTTATGCTCAAAATTTTCAATTTTATAAAATTACAAAATATTCAAAAGTGTCATATCATTGTTATTGTAAGTGTCTACTTGTTAGCAAAAATAATACTCATCTATTGTTTGATAAGATAATCAAATTCTATACCAACTAATTATATTACCACAATCCATCCCTAACATTAGAACGATTAAATGAATGAAGTTCCATTAACCAAAAAAACAATATTCCTGGTTTGAGTAGTAGGATAAATGAAAGTATGTCACACTTTTTTAATTAAAGACCAAGACTATATTCTTTTATAGGAAACTTTTTGCTTAAGGTTGTTTTGTCCAGTTACATTCAAATATTATTTTGCCATCAAAATCTCTACTTTGTTTGTTGTCCGGTTATATTCAAATACTATTTTACTTGCCAATAGTTGATATATTTTTTACTTTATGATTAGTTGATATTGTTTGGTCATAAACTTGTCATTTAAAAGTTGTTTTTTATACCTCTTTTTATTATTTTATGATTACTATTCTTGAAACTAATGATTTTTTACAATTTTTTATATTTGAACTTTTTATTGGTTTTAACAATAAAAGTACTGTAATAATCACAACCAAGAAAACCACTCTGACAAAACCATCGACCAAAAACCAATAAGCAAAACCACCTAATACAACACCATTAACCGAAACCACGCTATCATGTTTAGTTTCCGGCATCTCTAAGGCAACGAAACCACCAAACAAATTAAAATCTAAATTGCAACAAACTTAGAAAACAATGTTATAATTCAAAATACATAAATTTACATATACTTACAATTACCAACAAACATACAAATTACTACTCTACCATACAAATACACACAATAAACTTATAACAAATTACCAATAAATTTTATACTACACAATAAACATTATAAGAATTTACTAACTTTAAAACAAAAGTTACCTTTAAAATTTTTAAAAACGACACATTTACCGGCAACAAACACAAGTTCGGTGGTGGCAGCGGCACATATTCCGGCAACAGCGGATTCCGGTGGCAAATTTTTCGGCATCACAAGCATACATAAAAAAATGTATATAAACTCAAATCTGGGAAAAAAATATAGATAAATTTATTGAAAAAAATGAAAACTTATATTTTATATAATAAAGGAATTAAATCATTTCGGAGTATTTTTGCAAAACCCTTCCCATTAAAACATAAATTGGACCAATAGGAAAGCTCGATTTTGACATATAAGCGAAATCAAACAATATGATTAATATGATTGGCTAATAAAATGTCAAAATTGAATTGATTTTTGTCAAACTTTAATAAATTTGATGGAGAAAAAAACACACAAAAATATAGGTGTCAAATTTATAAAAACAAAAACTTACAAAAACATGAGGTAATTAATAAAACTGTAATGGTTAAATCTTAAATATATTATATAAAATTAAGTGTAAAATTATAAGTCTTCATATTTTTTTAATAACTTTGGATAATAAACAAATAACTCCTTACACTTTATGCTTTTTATACTTTATAATATAAACTTTGTTTACAATTACATAAGTATTAGTATTAGTTTGAGACTTTTATCAATTAAAATACAAAATTTTGTTAATATACGAATTAGTTTTAATATACTTTAAATATTTTTAAAATAAATACTAGTTTAAACTTTATTTTTTTTTACTATATACGTCAAATAAGGACTCATGTTATCCTATCTAAAAGTTTAATATATGCATACACGGGTTTTAATATTAAATACGGCTAAATTATTATTAATAGTAATATAAATATCAAATGCTAAGCACGAGTTACTGTGATATGAAAATAAATATATGTGATTGTACTTATAACAACAACTCATGTAATTATTATTTAAAGTTTATATACGGATATCCGAAAAAACTTTACGGGGTATATTTTAACTTCATCAATGCTCATTATGTGCTACTAAAATTACATATTTTGTACAACATGATATCAATAGTTAAATAATAACATCAACCTCAACCTCAACATCTATGTCAGTTGAACAAGTGAAAGCTTTCATCCAATAAAATATTTTACAAAATATTAATAGATATTAATACATAATGAAAGAATCATGCATATTTATTAGTTGTACTTGTTTCAAAAAATTTACGTGTAAATTCTTATATATCTATATAGTAAACTAAAATTTTAAAATAAATTTGATTTATCTGTAAACCCCGTGCGTGCACAGGACTTATAACTAGTAAATCTAACAAATACTAAAAACTTTATAACAATATTTACATGATTAATTTTATAACGTGTATTAACAAAAATAAAAGTAAATCATATATATAAAAGGCGGCAACAGGTTTTTACGGCAACACCAACGGCGTCATCAACCTTTTCCGATGAGTCAGTACCAAAAAATTAATAAAACTTAGATCTAAATATACGCAGGTATATGAAAAAACTCGAAAAATACCTCTCGGTGGTAGTTGTTCTGTGGTGGTCCGGTGGTGGTTTGCTTTCTGGGATCATGGGGTCCGGTGGGTGATGTCCATCAACGGTGGTGGTGGTATTTCTAGGGTGGTGGAAGTTGTGGTAAGAGTATTTTGTGTGTGTGCTTTTATGTTAGGAGATGTGTGTTTTGTTTTTTTAAGTGAATGAGATAGGAAGGTGCTTAGGTAATTGACATTCCATATTTACTCACATTTGACAACTTACAAAATATCATTGCCATATATAAGAGGCGTTCACATTTCTTTTACATTTGACAATTTTCAACATTTCACATTTACTGTTTTCATTTTATAGGTAGTATAGATAAGATAAATGTTGTGTTTGGCACATGTTAAACACGACATTATAGGGGTTGGAGCTTTTAAAATAAGTTAGCTTATAAAATACGAATAATAGTTGGAGTAAAAGTAGAATTCTTGCGGAAAAGACCGAAAACAAGTAAAAAAGGTAACATGTGACGAAACCCATTTCCAGCTATACACATACATCGTATGTCACTCATAGAGCATACGTTGGATGTCGTCTCGTCAAGAAATATCCAAGTGTTGAAGATGCATACGTCGTATGTCATTCCTACTGCATACGGCTGATGAGGCGAAAAGTGTACCGCTTTTAAGGGGTCATTTAAGCCCGAATTCGATATTATTTGATCAAATATTGCCCTAAATCGTTCTTTTGTCATTTTAGGTACTTTTGAGGAGAAATCTGGAAAAGGAAGCATTTTGGACGTTTTTTAGCATAAAAGTGAAGAAAACGGTAAAGTCTCAAATTTCCTTGCTAGAACAGTACGTGACGGCGTCAAGAGTGACAAAAGAGGTGGATATGAAACTTATAACGTGACGGCCCAGAAAGTTTTCAAGCTTATTGGTCTGACGGCGTCACCAAGGCCTTCAGGGTCCAATTACACGTGACGGTCCAGAGTGATTTTCTACATGACGGCGTCACAAATGGATCTAGGCAATACGAATTTTATCATGGTGGCGAGTTGACGGCGTCACAAGCTATAACGTGACGCCGTCAAGATGTAAAATCTATATATAGTCTTCTAATTTTCATTCATTAGTGTGGAACTTTGTGTGCAACATGGAGGGAATAAACCCTAGACGAATTTTAACAGCTTTTCAAGGGTTTCAACCCCTTGATTCTTCCATGTTCAATTGAAGATAAGTACTTATTCAAATCATTCAATATGTCTATGTGTTGTGTGATTATATCTTACACTTGTCTTCTCTTTAACATGCTAGGATAGATCTTTATTGTGTTTGCTTAGATGTAGTGAAACCTAGATGTTAATTATGTGTTGATTGTTTGTTTATAATTGTTACGGATGATTGTATTCGATGTTAGGCTTAAGAAAACTGGCAGACTTCCATTGGTAACTTGCTTGAACGTCTTAAGAAACATGATCGGAGGTGTACTACGATTTTTGGTTGTATTTAATGCGTAAGAGAATTCTAATGATCCCATGTTAGGAGCTTCTAACGGCTCGACATAGGAGTGAAGTAGGATCTTATAGAGTTAGGGAATATTGTACACGGCCCTACAACTAGTATTAAGGAATATGACCCGTCATCCATGCAATTGTAACAAGCTAATCAACCTGTAAAAGATATCTAGGGAGTAATGAAATCTTAGTAAACACAACTTTCCTCATTATTGTTTCCACCACATTAGTATAATAGTTTCATTTTTATTTTTGTTATTTTATTTTGATTGCATATTTAGATTAATTTGGTTAGTTGGCTAGCAACTAATTCCGCTCATTCCTTCAAAACCCGAGATTTTAATTGCTTTCTATAAAATATAAAAATACAAAAAGAATCATCCCTCACCTCTAGACCTAGTTTAGTAGGCTTTCTAATCCTAGCGACACTATTCCTGAGTTGAACGATCAATCCCCCGGCACTTGTCACTATACTATACTACAACGATCAGGTACACTGCCTGGTGGGGGTTGTAAGCTTCTCAAGATCCCTTGAGAGGTAAAACCTGTTGCGAGGGCGCAATTCCCACGTATCAAGTTTTTGGCGTCGCAGCCGGGGGAATAGTTATTGTCTAGGTTAGGATTTCTTTTTATTAGGTCTACTTGCTAAATTCCTTTCTAGTAAGATTTTTATTTTTATTTATAGGTTTTATTTAATCTAACTTTTTCTTCGTGCCTTTGTTAGTAAATTAAATTCATTGACTATTCCGTTGGCCATTATGGAAAACGCGAATCCACCCCTTTCCCCTAGTGAAGTGCGTGAACAGATTGAGAATGAGATTAGGGAACTTAGGGAGCTTAATAGGTTAATTAATGTTGAGCTTGATCATGCATTTAGTGACCTAGCAACCGCCTTGTATTCAAATAAGGACCTAGGATCTAATGATTTTGAGGATGTTGTTGAGGAACTTGAGGAAGGGGAGATAGATCCGAAACCGGATGACTATTTCAATCTATATCCCACTAAGGAGGAGACTGCATACTATAATAATCTTATTGATAATCCTCGACCTCCTTTTACTAAAATTGACCCTAAGATAAAGAGAGGCGATCATAAGAATGTTAAGATACCATGTATGATTGGGTATAAGCACATTGACAACGCTTACATTGATTTTGAATCCCCAATCAACATTATGTCCTCAAGTGTTTATAATGATATAGTGAAAACAAGACTTGGACCTAGAAAAGATCCCAAATACCCCGGTGGAGTTTGTAACTTTGTCGGGAGAATTAAAGGTCTACATGTCTTTGTTGGGAACTTTACTTATATCATTGACTTCATGGTTGCTGAAGACCTAGCTAATGTTATTGATTGTCGATTATCCCATGTTGTATTTGGTAAGCCATTTGTTGAAGAATCTAAGTTAGAATATGATGAGATAGAAGGGACGATCCGATTTACTAGTAAAACAGATAGAATCACATATAGGATGCCTAATAGAATGAAAGAATTTCGTTTTGTACCTCAATTTGATATGGATAACATTGGTGCTTTTGAGGACATCAATGAAGAGGATAAGAAAAAGGGCATGGACTATGTATGGGAGAAGAAGAGCCTTTTCTATAAGGATTGCTTAACTCTAGGGCCAAACTATAAAGTTGATAGGGAATTTGCCAATAGAATTGTAGGAGCAATTGAGAAAAAGGTGGTTGGTCTCTATAAAGAACATTTACAATCGGGTCCGGAATACAAAACTAAGATTGGAGATGACCTAGAGAATGAGACCAATGGCGAGGTCACGTGATAACCCATGACCTTGAGTCTAGCTACAAGACTCGTTAATAAAGAAAATCGCTTCTTGGGAGGCAACCCATGTTTTGTGTGTTTTTAATTGTTTGATGTTATTTGTTTCCGTATGCATGTTTTATTTTTATTGTTGGTAGATCATGTTTCAAATTAAATTGTGAAAATGCTTTATTTTATTGTTTAACTGCGTCTTAACTTCATATAAAGGTATTTTGCAAAAGCTAACTGTAAAGGAAAACCCCAAATTTGTTTCTAAGAACGAAAATGATCTTGATTCGCCACAATATTAAATGAACATATATATTAGTAATTGTTAGAGTCAAATGCTTGTATCGAGTCATAATGATGTTTTGCAGGATTTTCCAGGAAGTAGGACATAAGTTTTTCCAGAAATTTTCCGGAAACTTAACATAAAGATTTCTGCAGGTCACTTTTGACTGCGTCAGGGTTTAAAACCTGGCGGCGTCACGTGTAAAATTCTTGAAATTTTGCGAGTTTTGTTTTTCTAACCGGAGTCTTAAAGTTTTTGTTGATTCTTTAGTTTTATAAACTCCAGGAAATCTGCAAACATTCATTCCACAAGCATTATATCTTAAATTACTTTTTAGGATTTGTTAGTATATATAGATTGCCGCCGATTTTACGCGAGGTTGCCTTGATTGTTTTCTCAGGTTTAACAGGTTATATATGACAAGAAGATGATTTATATTTCTGGAAGGGAATCTTTGAACGTTCATTTTCTTGAAGGAATATCTAACCTTGTTAACACACTATCCACACCGAACGAATCAGGGGAGTATTTGTTTTCATTCTTTTACCTATTTTACTTTTACATCCTTTAATTGAACATTGGGGACAATGTTCATCCTAAGTGTAAGAGGAGGGTAAATGATGATACCTTATAGGATACTATTGCACTTGAGTTTGTTTGTTCGATGGTAGGTGTGTAATAAAACTAAGAGAAATACTTGTCAGTGTAATTTTAGCGTCAAATTTAAATATTTTACAACATTTAGGAGTGAAACTTTAGCCTTAACAAGCGTCTCATGGATATGAGTCGTATGACTAGCACAAAACCGTACAATTCAGAAAAATTTTCCACCCGAATATGTGAGGTTCGCCTTTAGATTTGATAGAAAAAGCATTCATTATTAGTGCTTATGAGTGTACCGGTAGCATTTAGATTATAGAACTTGAGTTATTGATGCATCCTGAGACCGCTAGTGAGACTACATTCATGTAGTAGAATTTACTACATGATAAGAGGCATTAGTATGGATACCCGTACATATATGTGTTACTCTCTTATCAAATTTTTACACATGTGTGTATTATTATGATATGTATTAATGAGTTCGTTTACTTTAACCTTTTATAAACGATGTGGTGATCTCTGAAACATTTTCACTACTTTACTTTATTTCCTTTTGCTGATATTGACATTCGGTGTACTTTGTCAATTCCACTAGCTATTTTATTATTCAACTCTGAGTGTGAACATTCTTCTTATGCCTTTGAATCGTGTATGTTGTTTTCGTTATCTATTCTTTTGAAATCTTCCAATTGATGGGAGTACGACCTTAACTTGTCATCTCGAATCATGCCATCCTTTGGCACTTACCTTTGCGAATGCGATTGACTAATGTCATATTATTATTCTCGTTACTTCTTCTCATGATTTTGATGAATCATGTCGTTAATTAGACATCCTTTTATTTATTGTAACACTTGATCTTATTGTGTATTTTATTTTGTCACGGACATACTTAAGTAGGATGATTTATAATCGTCTTATTGAAATGAATTGGGACGCTTCTTCATTTGAATAAGGAAATTATAAACCGCCGAACCATAAATTCATAAATCATCACTTACATGGATTGGGACGCCTCTTTATGTAAGTGACGAGTTATGAATGAGTGGGCTTATGTGTATCCACCATAGCGTGTGTACGAACCATTCTTTGGGCTATGAACTCCTCTCGACTCATAATTTATTATGTGGATTTTTCCGATTTTGTATCGATCGCCACGAGCTTGATAAGCTAATAGTAATGTACTATTATTCGCTTCCATGAATTGACGACTTGATAAATTCCTTGTCTCCTATTGTCTTATCGCCAACACTTTTATTCAATCCTTTCCTTTAAGGACCCTCACGACATTCAATTCGTTTCCTCATACCATCGCTTACACATTAGGTGATTTCTATCACTTGTTCTATCTTCGTTGCTACCTTTTTACTTTGTCAAAATCCCGAGCACAAAATGCATTAAGCACCTCCATGGGCTTCTATAAAAATTTTATGCGTCTTTATGAAAATTTTACAAATACTTCACAAGTGTTTAAATTACCAAAATGACCTTCTTAAGTTAAAGAGTCGGTTCTAACCACCCTCTTTTGTAAAAATCATAACCAATATTTATAATGACACCATGCCCTATATTTCAAATTACACTTTCTATACATCATATTTTAATCACGTCTTGAGCATATGACTGATTTAAACTTTGTTTCAACTAATGATTCTTAAAAATTTGAAAATAGACATTCTACAATTACAACCATAAACCCGAGTTTCAACATGGTTTTTATACATGCTTCCATAAAAAAAATAACAAAAAAAAAAAAAAAAAAAAAAAAAAAAAAAAAAAAAAATCTTTAAAACGACCAAAAGTGATTAAGACAAATTGAGCGCCGGGACGTCGCTGGCTCTCTCTTAAGGGGTACGTGTTGTGACATTTCTAAAAGTTCATGTCATTTATTTTAATAGTTTATTATTCAACTATTCGATTTTAACTAATTAACTTCGTCGGAAGTTATCCGTGTACGTTCAATTCATTCAACCACGACTAGACTACGTCCATTCAACACATTTTATGCATCATTGTTTCCTTACAACCCTATTTTAAAAGTCACTTTTCAATTATTCCATTTTTACGTAAACCTTGCACCTTTACGTTTTACCCGATTTAAATTTACGTTTTAAGGTTTTAATAAAGTGAACCAACCCTAGACTATGATAATTTACATATTTATGAATTTTTAAACTATTTCATGTTTACAAATGATTTTTATACTTGCTGTGTCATTTTTATAGCTTACATCACTTTTATCAAGAACCGGTGTCACCAAACGTGTTTTCGACTTACGGTTTCGTTTTTAATGACGTTTAAACACTCCGATAAACCCAAGGCTCTCATGAAATATTAAAATTAGCCATTTTAACACTTCATAACAACTTCATAATATTTTTATAGCACTTTTCTAAAGTTCACGTTTTCAGGTCACCCGATACTACGTAATTCGCGGTTTTAAGACCGTACGCCTAATTTAAACCCCATAAACACACTAATACACCACATATTAATCAAATATTAATAAACGATGATCCTTACCTTTATTTTTCAAGCTTTGGTCTTTCACCACTCTTCACCTTTCCAATTTACCACTTAAAACCCCTAAATACTACTCATTACCTTTCATAATCACTCCAACACTTATACATATCATACACACTTTATTTACTTAACTTTTTACAATAAATAAAATGTTTTTCCCCTCCTTTTTGAACCAAAAACCGGACATACACATAAGACTCCCTTGGTTATGTCAAAACCAATATTACACCTTTCTTTTCTACTTCCCAAGACATGCAAACCTCACCAAACTAAACCATCCAACTTCTCCTCCCTCTCCTCCTCACTTGCTGCCATGAATCACCATCACCACACCCTCATCTCTGTGATTTTTTATCACTAAAATATTCTCCACAACATCCTCTTGAAGGTCCTTGCAAAAGATGGTGTTTTGATTCGAAGTTTATAAGATTTTCTTGTAGTTTCCATAGAGTTTCTTGGTGTTTTTCTTCAATACTTGATTAGGGCTTGGTTTAATCAAGTGGGTAATCATTTTTGAAGGTTGAATTGAAGATTTCACTAGTCTTGGTGTCATTAGGGTCGATTTCAATCCAAGCCCTAGAAAGGTTATTAGTGATTTATCACTTTTTGTAAGTTTAATCTCTTGATTTTTTATTTTTCTTCTTTAATTTGGCCATGCAATTTTGATCTTGATTCTGGAAAAATACATTTTATTGATGTTATAAGTGTGAGAAGTGATCAAATATGGCATTGTACAAATGATTGTAAGTTAGAAACTTGATTTGATTGATTTTGAAATGAGGTATTTAAGACAGATTCTGACCTGTACATTTTTTAGCATAATACGAAATATTTTTGGCTTATGAATTGAGCCAACTTAAAATTTTTAACTGGTCTTGACCTCTCAGGAGGTACGGTTTAGGATCTAGAACCAATTTGGTGAAGCGGTAAAAATCTGGAAATTAACGGTATTGACAATGGAGGGCATTTTGGTGTTTTCACTTAGGTTTTGCAACTTTTTGGGTAATGAGACCCACAAATCTGGAAAGTGGACTCAAGAAGCTATTAATAGACGAAAACCTCATGTCTATACCATTTACGGATTTTAAACTATAGGTTCGGGTAGTCGGGGTAAATTATGAAATTTGAATAAGTACATCGTTTTAAACTTAAGAATGAATGTATAAACACTAACTAAATTGGATTATAAGTTTTGAAAGTGGATACATGTGTTGGTGTATATTAGACCAGGTCCTCATCACATTTTGGGTAAATTTGTATTGATAAAAATTAGTGCAATGCCATAGTTCATTACGAAACATAACTTATAACTTGTTATTTTTATATATTAAGTATTTCTTTACTTTTCTAAGTTACGCCATCTCTTTTAGGTGGTGCTTAGGATTTCTTGTTTCTTCCGACATCTGTATCATATCCTTGTTTCATTGCTTAAGGTGAGTTCATAGCCTCGCCTTTAATCATTTAAATGTTTTATAAACCTCGCGAGGGGGATACATGCTAGTTTTACAAACCGAATACAAGTAGCTTTCTTTTTGGTATGCTTGACCCAATTACATGATTTATAGACATCATACATTGAGTATTTCTTGCCAATTAAGTCCCCATCATGAACCGTTAATTCCGTAGGGAAACGCTGGTATTATGAATATGCATATTAGGCTTGGCGGGCTTGGCCGAGTGAGTAGCGCTCACCTTTCAACGGTCACATAATATTGAGAGGTTGTGGTAAATGGTAAATCTTACCCTTTTCGGGGCACTATTAAACTAGGTCAAGGTTCGGTTTCATGAGCTCAATGCTATAAATCTTATTTCCCGACATGTATTTGTTATATGTCTTTTATAATGAATTATACTTGTATTCAACTGATTACATATTAAACTCTATGAATTCACTCAACTTTATGTTGACTTTTTAGCATGTATTTTCTCAGGTATTATTTGCTAGCTGAGCATTGAGAGCAATCGGAGTCGCGTGGATATCAAATATTGAAGGACTTGTTTTCTACACATTCGATAACTTTTTATCTCTAAAATATACATATGTGTCATGTTTTTAATTCTTGTAACTTAACTTTTAAATAGAAATTGTTGAGACCTTTGTACTCTGATTTATCAAATCGAATGTGACATTTTATTAAACGTCTCTTTTGAGGTCATTTTTATGTAACTTGTGTGTATGAACTATGAAGTGACACCCAAATTGGTATTCCGCTGCGTTGTAAAATTTTGGGGGTGTCACACTCCGAGCCTATCTTTTTATTTTCTAACTTTAAGCATCTTATTTAAAGGAAGAATTTGTTACAACCCACCCAAATGTTCAACCAAATCGCCTTAGCCTTCCGTGTATGCACTTATCTTTAGTGCATTATTGTTACATGTTTAAACCCTTAATTAATTATCTAATTGATTACATGATTGCTAAGTCGAGTCATATATTGTACATATTGTTTTGGGACGATTGGGACTCATGGGTAAAGTACTTATGTTTTGGAGTAATGGGGAAGAACATCATATATTACCCCCATATGTGCATTAATCTTAAAAAGCACTCCAAGTGTTTTGATTATCTTGATTCGAGTCATTAGATTAGTTTATTGTAAAGTATGTAAAAATTCAAGTGTGAGGGGAATGTACATTCCTTATGATGTATTATTTTGGATGGTAGGGCAAGAGTGTATGAAAAAAAAAATCGAAAAGAAAGTTAAATTAAGAAAAAGAAAAAAAATAGAAAAAGAGAAAAGAAAAAAAAAAACATACGGACTACCATCCCGTTTCATTCTATGTTTGTTTTATGTTTTTTGTTATTTTTGATTTATTAGCTTAAGTCGAGTCGAGTCTTGGCTTAGCAACGCCATATTTTACATGTAATTAACCAAGATGATTAACTCGCCACCAGTAAATATTGCCTTTATCCAACAAAACCGTGTATTCCATATCCCTACACCTAACGTTATAACCCTTTTAAAGATCTCTTTGGTAGTTTATCCTAGGTGCTTACGCCAAGTGGTGGAGGTTTGATCATTTCCCAAGCCTATGGTAATCTATTTGCTATGACAGGTAGTGAGAGATATTTTCCATTTCCATATTGTGATATATACTTTATTACACCCGAGAGATGTGAGTATCTAAACACTATTTGTGAAGTGCTAGTGTATGACCTCCCTGCTTGCTTTTGGTTTTTAGTGGAACTATTATTTGTTGTAATTACTTTTATATTAGTGTTAAATGACCCATAACTTGTATTTTGATTAGAATAAAAGCTCATTTGCTTGAGGACAAGCAAATCTCAAGTGTAAGGGTATTTGATGAGGCGAAAAGTGTACTTCTTTTAAGAGGTCATTTAAGCCCGAATTCGATATTATTTGATCAAATATTGCCCTAAATCGTTCCTTTGTCATTTTCGGTACTTTTGAGGAGAAATCTGGAAAAGGAAGCATTTTGGACGTTTTTTGAGCATAAAAGTGAAGAAAACGGCAAAGTCTCAAATTTCCTTGCTGGAACAGTACTTGACGGCGTCAAGCTTTTACACGTGACGGCGTCAAGAGTGACAAAAGAGGTGGATATGGAACTTATAACGTGATGGCCCAGAAAGTTTTCAAGCTTATTGGTCTGACGGCGTCACCAAGGCCGTCAGGGTCCAATTACACGTGACGGCCCAGAGTGATTTTCTACATGACGGCGTCACAAATGGATCTAGGCAATACGAATTTTATCATGGCGGCGAGTTGACGGCGTCACAAGCTATAACGTGACGCCGTCAATATGTAAAATCTATATATAGTCTTCTAATTTTCATTCATTAGTGTGGAACTTTGTGTGCAACTTGGAGGGAATAAACCCTAGACGAATTTTAACAGCTTTTCAAGGGTTTCAACCCCTTGATTCTTCCATGTTCAATTGAAGATAAGTACTTATTCAAATCATTCAATATGTCTATGTGTTGTGTGATTATATCTTACGCTTGTCTTCTCTTTAACATGCTAGGCTAGATCTTTATTGTGTTTGCTTAGATGTAGTGAAACCTAGATGTTAATTATGGGTTGATTGTTTGTTTATAATTGTTACGCATGATTATATTCGATGTTAGGCTTAAGAAAACTGGCAGACTTCCATTGGTAACTTGCTTGAACGTCTTAAGAAACATGATCAGAAGTGTACTACGATTTTTGGTTGTATTTAATGCGTAAGAGAATTCTAATGATCCTATGTTAGGAGCTTCTAACGGATCGACATAGGAGTGAAGTAGGATCTTATAGAGTTAGAGAATATTGTACACGGCCCTACGACTAGTATTAAGGAATATGACCCGTCATCCATGCAATTGTAACAAGCTAATCAACCTGTAAAAGATATCTAGGGAGTAATGAAATCTAAGTAAACACAACTTTCATCATTATTGTTTCCACCACATTAGTATAATAGTTTCATTTTTATTTTTGTTATTTTATTTTGATTGCATATTTAGATTAATTGGGTTAGTTGGCTAGCAACTAATTCCGCCCACTTCTTCAAAACCTGAGATTTTAATTGCTTTATATAAAATATAAAAATACAAAAAGAATCACCCCTCACATCTAGACCTAGTTTAGTAGGCTTTCTAATCCTAGTGACACTATTCTTGAGTTGAACGATCAATTCCCCGGTACTTGTCAGTTGTCACTATACTATACTACAACGATCAGGTACACTGCCTAGTGGGGGTTGTAAGCTTCTCAAAATCTCTTGAGAGGTAAAACTTGTTGCGAGGGCGCAATTCCCACGTATCAACGGTGTATGTCATTCCTACTGCATATGGCGTATGAGCTCTCATCATGATTTAATAGACTAAGTGTTAAATATCATCATACGTCGTATGACCCATCTAACCATACGCCGTATGGACTTGAAGATTTGATGACGTGTACATGCTATTCTGGAGGCATACGACATATGCCTATCTATAGGCATACGCAGTAACACAATACTTGTCTAGAATACGGATCGTTTAAAAAGTCAAAACTTTTACAAAGTCTAAAAAGTGTTAACAACCGTCGGATCAAAAGAGTCTTAGATAAACAGAATGATGCGCTTTTTTTTTACTTAGGGGAAATCTTCGTCATTTTGCTGATAAACTATCTTCATCTTTATTTCTTATCTCCTCTCTCATCTTTATTTCTCTATCAGATCCTCAATCTCAAATCCAAAAATGATCAGTCATCATCATCAATCCGACCCGTCATCATCATCAATCCGATCCGTCAAATGAAAGAACCACTGTCAAACAATCTTCGACTTGTCACCGCTCCTCCGCCGTCAAATGGAAGAGCCCAACATCACCGCTCCTCCGCCGTACAGTGATGACATAATCGGAGGTTGACGAGTTTTTTGAGAAGTGTGTTTCTTTTGTGTTGGTGTACAAGTTTTTATGCATAGGGTTACCACTTCCAGTGTGTCTCCTATCATCAGTTTCATAGATCCAAATTCTTTTTGAATTTTTTTGGGTAAAGTCTGTGAAATGTAGCATTGCTCAGACTCAACATTGCCATTTTTCTTTATAAAAATACCAGTGAGCTAGCGAGTATGTTTTGCACTTCTGTGTGTGTTTTGGTAGTGAAATAGATACAAAAGGATGGAAAGAAAAGGTAAAGAAAGAGACACGTTTGAAGAGTTTGATAAAAAAAAAAAGGTTGTTAAGGTAACGTGGTCTCAATTCTCAAACAAGCTCCTTATTTCCAACTAGACATTATCTTATGGTTTTTCCTTTTCCTTTTTAAAGGTAAATAAAACCTATGTCTAACTTGTGAGATTTTTCATTTTTATGATACAAAAAAGCTAAAGATGGATGTTTGATTAATTTTGTTTATCAGTTACTTTTGATAATGTATATCAGTTCAAGTTATTGTTGTTGAGCAGTTCATCAATTTTTCTAATAAAAAACAATGTTAATCAGTTCATCAGTTATTTTTTATATTGTTCACCAGTTATTTTTTATAACGTTCACAAGTTTCTTTTAATGTTTCAGTAGTTTCGAAAAAATAACATTCATCAGTTATTTTTGATATTGTTCATCAGTTATTTTTTATAACGTTCATCAGTTATTTGTGATAACGTTCATCAGTTATTTTTGATATTGTTCATCAGTTACTTTTGATAACGTTCATCAGTTATTTGTGATAACGTTCATCAGTTATTTTTGATATTGTTCATCAGTTATTTTTGATAACGTTTATCAATTATTTTTTTTCGAAAGTATAACGTTCATCAGTTATTTTTTATAAGGTTCATCAGTTATTATTTTATAACGTTCATTAGTTACTTTGGTTCATATTAACTGATGAACCTTATTAACTGATTTTTTAAAAAGACATTTTGTTCATCGTTCATCACTTTTTATGGTAACATTTTGTTCATCAATTACTTTGGTTCATCAATTTTAATATTCGTGAATAAAATTGATGAACCAAAATAATTGATGAACAAAATGTTATGTGTTTAGGTTCATCAATTTTTTCAAATTCATCAATTTCAGGTTCATCAAATTTGATCAAATGTTTGGGTTCATCAATTTTTTCAGGTTCATTAAATTTCAGGTTCATCAAATTTGATCAAATGTTTGGGTTCATCAAATTGATCACAGTTAATAAGGTTCATCAGTTAATAAGGTTCATTAATTAATAAGGTTAATAAGGTTCATCAGTTAATAAGGTTCATCAGTTAATAATTTTAATAAGGTTCATCAGTTAATAAGGTTCATCAGTTAATAATTTTAATAAGGTTCATCAGTTAATATGGTTCATCAGTTAATAAGGTTCATCAGTTAATAAGGTTAATAAGGTTCATCAGTTAATATGGTTCAACCAAAGTAACTGATGAACAAAATATTTTTTTTTAAAAATCAGTTAATAAAGTTCATCAGTTAATAAGGTTAATAAGCTTCATCAGTTAATAAGGTTAATAAGGTTCATCAGTTAATAAGGTTCATCAGTTAATATGGTTCAACCAAAGTAACTGATGAACAAAATGTCTTTTTTAAAAATCAGTTAATAAGGTTCATCAGTTAATAATATAGTTCATCAGTTAAAAAAAAACAACAAAAAAACAAAAAAAAACAAAACTTTTTGAATCTTACATTAATAAAATGACTAAAGGTGCATTGTTGTACAAAAATTAGTGCATTTAACTCGATTTTAAGACTAAAAATCTAAGCTAAACATTTCATCAAACACGTTGTGTGCAACAAATACGAGTAAAACGTCATCTTTAACATACGATATCTCACTCATATCATATTGGATTTGAGTGATTCAAATTTCTGGGTAAAGAATGGCCAAGAAGCTACAACTTTCGTGTTTTAAGTTTTGCAAAATTCGGCCTTTAGGCTAGACAAAATTAGAGCCAAAAATGCTAAAATTTTCAAGAAAATCATTACCCAATGAATATGTCAAAAAAAAAAAAAAGTTTCGAAAAAATTAAAAAAATTTATACCAAATTAAAGAGGATTAAATTTTAAAAATTATGGTGAAATCGGTTTTACATAAAAGTTTATCGTTTGAAAGTTATTTACGTTTGAAGTTTTGGGGTGAAATAAAAAAAAATGTTAAAAGGACCAAAATACCCCCTAACAGAATTTAATAAGAAAAAATGGAGGGAATGAGTGGAGGACACTTGTCACATTCTGAGTGGCTTTTTAGCCTTTTTAATTTTGTTTACTTTGTAAGGGATCGCAACTCTACTTGTCTAAGCCCTTTTAGCCTATAAATACACATTTATTCCACATTATTGAAAGAGTTTTGAAGGTTTAGAAACCCTAGTCATTTTGGGAGGCTGAAGAACGAAGGAAGACACCAAGAGTGGAAATTTTACACATAATAAACGATTGATTATTAGTTTTTTCATTATGATTTTGATTATCTTGTCTACTCTGAATAATCTTTGTTCATCATTTGTTAAGGAAAGCTAATCCTTTCGTGCTTGCCTTGTTATGAACCTATTTGATTAAATGACACATGTTTTTTAGTTTATTATATGTGTATTTTGGATGATTTATTTACTATTAAAGACTTACGCCTTTTTGTAAACCATGGCTACCTGTTGATTATAGTTGTTTGGTATATGATATCCAAATGAACGACACCTATATGAATCATTAATTTACCTTGCAAGTAGTGGTGAACCCAATAACCAAAGGCATCACCTGGTTAAAAGTGGTAGATACTAAGGGTTTAAGCTTTAGTAGCGACACTAGCGTTATTGGTCCTGACTGGGCACTTTCTCATTTGTCAATAAAACTAAGTGGTTTGGCACCAACACAAAAACATAGGTTACATATATCAGTTGATAGTACTTAATGCTTGGATCATTAATCAGGGTAGAAGACATGACCAGGCCTACCCAACTTTTAGGAAGAAGTTAGGAGCGAAAGCGACCGTACTCAACCTCCTCTAACTTAGATTAACTAAAACACATTAGATGAATATTGCACTAGAACCATGGCAATGAAATTAGGGGATTAGCAAGGCAATCACGCTTTAATCTATTGATCTTCTATTCACTAATGCTTTAAAATATTTTGTTACAGTTATCGACCACCGGTTGTGGGATCTTTTGACTATAGGATGTGAGGGAGATGTTTTAAGAGCTCACAACGATATAATTTTGGGCCTTCCCAAGATAATATTCCTCATATTTGTCGGGTATGGTAGTTATCGTAGATGAGCGTATTGCTCGACGTCGTACCACCTGACAAGTTGATGTTTTTGCATGATAACCAACAACAAGAGTACAAGACATAGGGTCAAGTTATCAGGTAAGTTACGTGAGCGAACATCATGTTTTGCAAGTAATATCGGATACAAAGAGATTATTAATAGTTTTGGGTATGATTGGATTTGTTGTAAAAGTTTACTTCAAAGGGCGACTGTGATATTAGAAAGTTATTGGGGCTATGAGTTTGTTCCAGTTGTGTAAGTCGCATTATTTACAAGTCTTTTGATATGTCGGGCGATGATCATATGCACTCATCAGTATATTACAAGTTTTAGAATGGTATGTTAATTATAAAGTGTAGTGGCATAGCGCTTTTTTTTTTTTTGTTTTTTGTTTTTTGTTTTTTTTTTAATTTTTTATTATTTTTTATTTTATTTTTTGCTTTTGGAGGGCTTAAACAAATTTTTTTCTGGAAGAAAATTATATGGGAGGGCTGAGATGAAAAAATAATAATAAAAAAATTAAAACATGAAATCGCAAAAAAAAAAAAAAAAAAAAAAAAAAAAAAAACACTAACGAACTTAGGCCTAGGGGGCCGGGACCCTTCCCGGTCCCTTAGTAGCTCCGCCCTTGAAAGTGTGTATTTTTTTTCTATATGTTTTTTGTGAACAAAATTGTTTCTTATCTAATTTATGGATTTGTTTATATTTTCGTTTGCAGATTAAGATATAATAAAATTGCTACAACATATTTTGCCTTAACGCGATGCAATTGATTCATTTATATTTCCGCTTGCAAATAAAGATAAAATAAAATGTCTATACCACACTGATACTTATACTCAGTGGCGGACCCAGGATTTTTTAAGGCGGGGGGCAAATTTTTTTTTTTTTGATAAAATTCGTGATAAACTTTAATAAAAAGGTCATAATTTTTTTTAACACTAAAACCTAAGGTTTTTACATTTTTGGCTTTAAGGTGGGGGGCAATTTGATTTTTTGGAGGGGTGCACTTTAATAAAATGGTCATAATTTTTTTTTACACTAAAATATGAACTTTTTCGGCGAGTCGTGGAGGGCACCGCCCCCCAAAGCTAAAGCCTAGGTCCGCCCCTGCTTATACTAAATTTAGATTTGAACTGGATTCGCCACAACGCGTGGCATCCAAGTTCCTCGTTATACACATAACCTCTTTGTAAATATTTCTTTTAAAAATACCTGTTATTCCATGGGTTTTTAAACTAGTGAAGTGATAAAGTTGACTAGACAAATAAAGAAGGAAGATGGTAGCTTGGTCAAACAAAATGATGCAAAAACCCTCACGTGGGTTCTACGGTAGCAGATTAAGGAGAAAACATTTGCATCGTTATTCTCTAGAGACTGACATTTTAATAACGGGAAAATATATGTTTGACCTTTTGCTAAGGAAGAGATGTATATAGCCAAACTTTTCTAACAAAGATGTAATTTGCCAAAATTTGCAAACCACCTTTAATGCAGTTTACTTTAAATTTAATTAACATGAAAACACAAAACTAAATAGAATTTTTTCCTAACTCAAAATTCAAAAACACACAATACAAAACTATTTTTATTTTTCTCTTTGTTTTTCTTCCATTTCTTTCTTCTCAAGAAAACATAGCTTAAAAACTAGGCACACTAAGGGCAAATCTCTTTGTATTTCTTCCATTTCTTACTTCCCAAGAAAACATAGCTTAAAAACTAGGCACACCAAGGGCAAATTCGTCAAAGAACAACAATAATTTGAAATCCCATAAATACCCACCCAAATGAAAAAACACAACACTTCCAAATTCATAACCACACGAGTACTTTCTTTTCCCTCACAATCAAAAACACCTTTTTCTCATCACTTTTCATCATTCAAATCCCCAAATTCATAACCAAATCTCAATAAAATCTCCCAAAAATAAAAACCCACGTCCCAAATCAAAAACCCAAAAATACCCTTTAACCAATTTCAAAACCATCCCCTAGATCAAAACCCCCCAATTTCTAGGGTTTCAAAACCCTAAAACACCATGTTTACAGCTCAACAAAGAGTAACAAGGTCCCCATTGTCAATTACGCCAAGAAACGATGGGAATACGACTAGACACGTGTCAGGGAAGGGTAAGGCGGTGGCGTTTTACGACGGCCCACCACCACCACCGCCGCCTTTAGGGTTGTTGAATGATGATGGAGGGAAGGTTGTGGGTGAAGATGGAGGTGATTTGAATGATTGGGTTAGGTTTAGAGAAGCTGGGTTGTTGGATGAAGGTGTTATGGGGTGGAAAGATCACGAGGCGTTGGTCGAGAAGACGAAACGGCTCGAAAAAGAAGTATTTTTTTTTGTTTTTCTCGTGTTTTTTGCGATTTGAGTTAATTTTATTGATACCTTTTAATTGAGTACTTGTGACATTGTTTGTGTATTAGTTTTAATTGAATCTAATTGCTATGATAGAATGATAGGATTACTTGGCTCAAAAGGCGAAAAGATTTGACAAAAAGTATTTTGTTATTGTGAAATTTGTGACTCGAGATTATTTTATTGCTACCTTTTATTGATTAGTGGTATTATTGTTTATGTGTTAATTTCAAAAAGACTCGAGGAAAAGTATCTTTAGATTTTATTGATAACCATGTTAAGATTTTTGGATACGATAACACAGTTATTGAACTATTGAGAGAAAATATTAGAATTAAGGATTATCGTAAAAGTTGTATGCTATTAGTTTAGATAAATAAAAAAGGTGCAAAATAAAAAATGCACTGGCAAAAATGATAACATGCAGCTTTTAGGATGCCACACAAGAATTTCGGTCAGCAACTTTGTTCCTTACGAGTATAGTCAGCATCTCCAGTTCATATGTGTGTAAAAGCTTACACGTTTCAATAATTTTTGGATGGAGGGTAGATTCGATATATGTCTAG
This sequence comes from Artemisia argyi, assembly GCA_030686995.1. Taxonomy (NCBI): domain Eukaryota; kingdom Viridiplantae; phylum Streptophyta; class Magnoliopsida; order Asterales; family Asteraceae; genus Artemisia; species Artemisia argyi. The sequence continues at coordinate 33,750,816 of CM060683.1, forward strand.
AACTATCTTAAGTTGATGTTACTTCCACGGTGCCAACAACATTATATGTTACTTGTACTGAACCTAGGACCTTTACAACTGCAAACTTGATATGGAATTTGTATATTTGTTGCAGCTTTCTAGTAACATAATGGTCTGTGTGATAGTTATCTATACTACTATATAATGCATTTGGGACTATTCTAAAAATAGAAAGGCTTAAAAATTCAGACTTTTTATTTCTTATTATGGAAAGATTTCAAATATTGATTGAAGAAAGGATTTCAAACATTAATTGCAGAAAATTGAAAATTGAAAACTTGAAAAACAGAAAACTTAAAAAGCTGGAAAACTGAAATAATGGAAAACTAAATACTAGAAAAATTGGAAAAGTGAAAACTGGAAAATTGGAAAAACTGAAAAGTGAGAAACTGAAAAACTGAAAAACTGTAAAACTGTAAAAACAGGAAAACTAAAAAACTAGAAAACAGGAAAACTAAAAAACTAGAAAACTAGAAAACTGAAAACTAGAAAAACTGGAAAACTAGAAAAACTGAAAACTAGAGAACTAGAAAAACAGAAAAAACTAAAAACTGAAAACTGGAACTGAAAAACTTGAAAACCTGAAAAACCAAAAAACGAAAAACCGAAAGCAGGAAAACTGAAAACAGAAAACAGAAAACAAAAGAGTAAAAGTAGAAAAAAAAAATCGGAAACAGAAAACAAAAAAGTAAAAGTAGAAAAGCACAAAATCTCTACTTATAAAGCATGAAAACAATTAAACGTGTAACCGACCGCAAAATATAGTCACAGGGTACCCGCCGCCGCATTGCGCGGGTACCGTTCTAGTTTAGCTCAATGTATTTGATATCCTTTGACCCGTCTTGTAATTTACTCAGAACCAATTGAGTTAGGATGTAGTGTATGTTATGGTTCTCAGTTATCATTGAAATTCTACTACTACACACGTGTTGCAGATAATAAATGTGACGTCTAATCATATTTGTTGCTTCTTTGCACAGCTATTTGATTATCAGTATAATATGGGGCTCTTGCTGATTGAGAATAAGGAGTTAACTGCTAACACTGAGAAACTTAGAGAAGCACTGTCAGAGACTCAAGAAATTGTTAAACGTGAAGAGGCTGCTCATTTCATGGCTGTATCTGAAGTTGAAAAGCGAGCGGATAACTTGAGGAAAGCCCTAGATTTTGAGAAGCGTTGTCGGGCTGATGTAAGATTCTCTTTTTTCAATCTTTAATGTGTTATATATCTGTTTATCATTTGTTATGCATATTGTAAGTTTCGAACATACATGTTGACTTTTTTGCAGCTTGAAAAGGCGTTGCGCGAAATTGATGAAGAAAATAAACAAGTTCAACTTAGATCTCAAACTAAATTGGCCGATGCAAACACTTTAGTCGCTGGAATTGGTGATAAAGCTAGAGAGGTCGAAGAAAAGATGCTTCAAGCTGATGCGAAGCTCGCTGAGGCGAACAGAAAAAGTCTGGAATTGGAAAGGAAAATGCAGGAGTTGGAGTCCAATGAGAGCGTGCTGCAGAGTGAACGCCAATCCTTTATTGCGGGGTACAGTTGGTTCAACATAAGACTATTTGAATTAAATTTATTTAGAGATTGTCTCTAATGTTTTGATAAACCGAGTTTCCTTCTGATGTCTATGCGGGGAAAACTACTAATATAAAACAGGTCCTACTATTTGTGAAGTTTTTACAAAATAAACTCTTGAATAACAAAGTATTTTGTGTATTACAAACCACCAAAAATTTGCTTAGAACATGCGTTTTGCATAATTATTCGGAACTTTGCAAATCATTTATTATTATTATTATTATTATTATTATTATTATTATTTTTTTGTAAATATGACTTATAATCTATCCAGATCACCTAATAGTATATCATAGTGTTCTTTTGGTCAAACTGTTTATGTTTATTTTATAGAAAGTCGGTAATTGCCAAAACACTGGAACATGTTATAATCCCATCTTTACAAATTGAATCAATAGAAGCACAATTAAAGACCTTTTTCAAATTCTATTTCTAAAACACGCGTCTGAACTGTAGACACCCTGTTAACTTGATGTTTTTTTACAGGAGAGATGCATGGGAAGATACGTACTCCAGACATAAAGAGGACCTGCGTGAATGGGAACGTAAATTGCACGAGGGTGAAGAAAGGCTGTGTGAAGGTCAGAGAATTATCAATTCAAGAGAGGAAAAAGTCAACGAAATTGAAAGGTTGGTCAAACAGAAGGAGAAGGAACTTGAAGAAGCACATAGTAAGATTGAATCGAGCATTTTGGAATCAAAGAGAAAAGAGGAGGATATAAAGAAGAGATTACTGGACTTATCTACGAGAGAGGAAGTATGTTTCTGACCTTTCTTTTCTTGGTGACTTTTATTTTTGATTTAAAAGTCAGTGATCTAATATTGCCCCCCCCCCCCCCCCCCCCCCCCCCCCCCCCCCCTCCTCATGTGGTTGCAGCAAGCTGAGACAATTAAAAACAACCTGGAGAAGAAGGAAAAGGAACTGCTTGATTTGGCCGAGAAACTGACTGCAAAAGAAAGAGTGAGTTTTTACTTGAGTCATTAAGTGTCTGTGACCGTATTTGATTTTTAGTGCTGGCCAAAACAAGCTGTTTGACCCGCAAATACTTCTTTGCATGGTTTATAAAAAGTTTATACATGATTATACTGTCAATTCTGCTTACAAAATCAATATTATTACAGTAACACTTCAATTTTTGAACAAACAATTTATGAGGTGTTTATTAAATTTTGGAATTAGAATTTGGGACTACTTTTGACCTATTTGACGTTTTGATCCATTCCCCTATTAGCAAAGTTTTTTTTTTTTTTTTTTTTTTTTTTTTTTTTTTTTTTTTTTTTGATTGACCCACTTATCAGATTTTGAAATAATTGAATCCAACTCGAGCCATTCTTGTCTTGTCACAGGTGGAGCTTCAGAAGCTTATAGATGCACAGAAAGAAACCCTTGATTCCAAACAACGGGAGTTTGAATTAGAAATGGAAGAGAAGAGGAAATCTTTTGAGAATGATATGAGAGGTAAATTAGACGCTATCAAGCAGAAACAAGATGAAATAAACCATGAAGAGGAAAAATTGAAAAAACGAGAAGAAGCTTTGGGAAAGAAACTAGAAAGATACAATGAAAAAGAACTTGAAATCGAGTCAAAGTCAAAAGCACTGAAAGAAAAAGAGAAGTCTTATAAACTAGAGGTAAAAAGTTTGGAAGCTGACAAAGAACAATTTCTTTCTGAGATAGAAAGTCTGGATGCTTTGAAGTCAAAGACTGAAAATATGAGAAATGAAATTACTTTAAAGGAGCGACATGTGAAAGAAGAGATCGAAAGCCTTAAAATTACAGAAGATGAAAGAGCAACTTTTTCCCGTTTACAGTCAGAGCTGAAAGATGAGAGAGAAAAATGCAGACTTGAAAAAGAGTCGATTATGACGGAACGTGATGATTTAAGGAACGATAGAGTGAAATTTGAGGTGGAGTGGGAGGCATTAGATGAAAATAGGTCGGTTATCGCTAAAGAATTAAAAGAATTAAATGAACAAAAAGAGAATTGGGAAAGAATGCAAGAAACAGAACTACGGAAGTTGGAAAAAGAGAAACATGACATGAAAGAATACATTAAGCGGGAGTTGGAAGCGGTTAAACTGGAAAGAGATACAGTTGCTACTACATTGAAGCATGAGGAATCCCTTTTAGTTGCAAAATACGACAACGAGCATAGAAATTTCCTTCATGAGTTGGAGCAAAGAAAACGAGATCTTGAAGTAGATTTTCAGAAAAAACAAACAAAAATGGAGACAGAGATGCAAGAAAAAGATAGAGCGTTTGAGGAGATGCGTGAAAAAGAAATTAGTAATATTAATTACTTGAAGGAAGTTATAAGAAAGGATTTGGAGGAGGTGAAATCTGAAAGAAAGAGAATAGCCGAAGAAAAAGACAAAATTGCTGTGGCAAAGACACGAATAGAAGAAGACCAGCTTGGGTTGCATCAAGACATCAGCGATCTTGATGCTCTCAGGAAGAAGATAAAAGAACAAAGGGAAGAATTAATTAATGAAAGAAACCGTTTTCTTTCATTTGTTGAGAACCTCAAGAATTGTGGGAACTGTGGAGAGATTATTAGAAATTATGAACGGTCTGATTTGCATTTGCCTGAGGTTGTCAGGGATGATTCCCCTCTTCCAAGGACTAGGAGTGAAATTAATGAAAAGTCGGAGGGTATTCTTGGTAACAAATTAAAGTCTCCTGGTACTGGACGTCTTGTCTCTGCTCTCAAGAGGTGCGCGTCAGTGTTCAAGTCCCCTCAGGAAAGAATAGAGCATGAACATGATGAAATCCCGGAAACGCCCCTGCCTGAGACAACTACTAATCTAGATAGAAAAATTGAAACCTCAAACGTGCAAGCTGGTTTGGAGGGTAATAAGGTTGCTCAAAACGAACCATCGGAAACCGCAAATGATTCACTTGATCAGAGCTACATGGGAAACAAGAATCTTGAAGCTTCTGAAGATTCTCAGCAATCAGAGTTAAAAAGTGGAAGGCGAAGACCAACCGTGAGAAAACCGAAAGGTGGACCTCGTAAAAGCCGTTCTGTTAAAGCAGTGCCTGTAGATGATGTCTCGATTGAGCTTATTTCAGAAGATAAGATAGATGATTCTGTTAACGTAAATGATGGAAGTCCCCAAGCTTCTAGCTATGTTTCAACAAGAGGTCGACCCACCACAAGGAAACGGGCCCATGCTGAAACATCGTTAGTCAGTGGAAGTGAGATGGATGGTGGTGACACTGAAGCTCATTCGGAAAGTGTAACCACAGCTGGTGGTGGACGCAGGAAGAGGCGACAAACGGTTGCTTCAACAGCACAAACTCCTGGGCGGTATAATCTTAGACGACACAAGACGTAAGTTTTAAGCTTTTCGGATGAGTAACGACAAGTCAACGTGACAAGTGCTAAAATATCTTTGTCCTTTTTCTTTTTTATCTCAAAAGCATTGCAAACCAGTGTAGGAAGCTTACATGTTTCAAGCTTGAGTAGGTGAATACAAGCATTCAATGCTGTATTCTTTGTTTTTCAGTGGGTTAATTTATACTATAATACTTGTTTTTAACTTCGTCTATAGTTTCTAAATCTAGACAGCACAAAAGTTGATCAATGCTTGAACGAAAAGATATGATATTTGTGGTGTATAAGCATACAGATGGCAATTTTTGACACAAGAAATACCTTTCATCGATAACAAACCTAGGGTAAAATTGTGGCTGCAAATCAATATATTCATTCTCTTGTCATGACGAGAATGACCAAATAGGTAAAAGCTGTTTGAAAAGTTACTATGATAGCAAATGTTGCAATTTTATGTGACATCTAAAATTCTCAGCTTTCATCAGACAGTAGTACTATAGATATATCTTATGCCTTAACGTGCCCCTTGTTTCTTATTTTCTGCATGTTTTACTTTTACCTTTTGGTTTATATTGGATCCATTAAACTTAATCACAGACGAACCTTGAGTATTATGTCATAGGCTTGATGAATGTGAATTTCAAGTTAATCTAGATCTGGTTTGAATATCCAAGTCTAATGACCAGCATATTCACATCTCACCAAGTTCTTATTTTGTTAGCACTCAGTTTATTTTTTATGCAGGGTTTTTATATTTGTTTCAATTATAGTAACATTGTTTCGGTTTATGAGTTTAATGTCTTCCGTTAGTTGTGGGTTCAGAGTTTAACTGGTGCATTTACAAATAGAAGCAGTTTTGATATAAAGAGATAATTCCTTGATTATGAATTTCCAAAATTAAAAGTCTAGTCTGAGCTCATACTTATTCATTGTGAAATTAATGAATAGAGGGTTTTAATCTGCATATTATATTCCTGCATTTAAGTGCCCGATAACTTATGTTTATTATGCATCTTATGTGATCAGTGAAGATGCCGCCCCTCAAGCTAAACCTTCCGTTAATAATAGGAAAAAGAAGGACGTTTCTGGGACTCAAAAGGGTGAAACTGCTGCAGCTGTGGATACAGATGTTGCGGATACAGATGTTGCGGATACAGATGTTGCAAGTCAAGATGGCAGCACGGCTTTGGTGCATGTCACAACTAGTAAAACAGTCGAGACTCAGATAGTAGATACAGCTGTAAGTGTATCTAGTTACTGTTTTCAGTTAAAAGTATGTTAAAACCACTAAATTTCAACCATTTGGCGGGTTGATCCAAACTTCTTTTTCACATTATTTAGTTCCTCAACTTTTTGGGTTCATTTTTTTTTTTTTTTTTTTTTTTTTTTTTTTTTTTTTTTTTTTTTCACTGAATACAAAAAATACGCATGGGATTGAATCCTGACAGAAAAAGTTAAAAGAGTAAATGGATTTTAGGGTTTAGGGTTAAATAGCAATCTACTTACCATCATGCACCGCCTTAATACCCGAACTAACAAGTGTTTCCAATTTTTTGTTACAAACTTTCAAATTCTGTTCCAATATGCACTCTGTAACTTTATTATTATTATTATTATTATTATTATTATTATTATTATTATTATTATTATTTTAATACCATATACGTCTTCTTTTGTACTTATTTACTGTCCACGTCGTCTTTTTATCTTAGGTGGCATTCACGTCAGCCACAAAAAGTTTTATCGATAATAGATTGTAGCAAGATATGTTAGTATTTGTGCTTTTTAGACTTTGATTTGTTGATTTTAGCCCCAATACGTGATTCGGGTTTTGTACTTTAAAATAAGATTTGTTAAAAATAGTAAGTTTTTATTTAATTTTTTTCTTCATAGAACGATGCAGTTAACAGTTAAATAGGTGACGTGTATGCCACATAAGATAAGATGATGACGTGGACGGTAAATAGGTAACAAACCGAAAATGTATATGGTAAAAAAATTACGGTGTGCATATTGGGACATAATTTGAAAGTTTGTCACAAAAAATTAAACACTTTTTAGTTCAGGTACTAAGGCAGGGCATTACGGTAAGTACATGGCTATTTATGACTTAAAGTCTTGAACCCTAGATTTTATCGTGAAACTTGGTTGGTTAAATCAGACATAAAAGGGAACAAACATCTGCCATAATTTCTTCAGGGGTTAAACCGCTAAAATGGTGAAAGTTTAGTAGTTTTACTTTTACCCTTATTAACCATATTGTCTTTACCTATAGAAGTCATTTTATTTTGATGTGCTATGCTGAATATGTTTGACGTGTTGCAGCTTAAAACACCTAGTCCCCGTGGAGATATTGTGGGCAGCAGTGGTGTGACGAAATTTGTTAAAAACACTGAAATAATAGAGGAAGTTAATGTTACTCATGAGATCGAGAACATAACTAACAATGAAGTTGATGATAACAGCAGTGAGGATGTTGATGATAGCAGTGATGACGATGGTGATGACAGTGAAGATGATGGTTCAGAGCAGCAACCTGGTGAAGCATCCATCTCCAAAAAGATATGGAATTTCCTCTCCACATGATCAGCCATAGTTTCCTAGTTTTGTGTACACCTTCATTTTAGTTGGTAAAAACAACTCTTCGGTTCATATCATATGCAGGCTTGGAATGTTTTGTAGCTTGTGGTATAATTGTTTTAGTCGTTTGGTCCAGCTATCATACTTATACATGATTGAGATCTCTTTTTGCGCATTCACAAAACAACTCTTGTATAAGTAACTTTTGTTTAATCGCCTTTATTCATTTTCCGTTCTTCCCTATTTATTTTTAGTTGATCAATTTTCTTATCGTTTTTTCTTCTTCTGAAAATGTTAGATTCTCTATGATACATCTTATGGTGTCTGCGTTAAAATTGTTCGATGCTTATGCACGCTGGTCTTGCACATTTGATCCTTGCAGAATCGCGAACTTGTGAGTATTAGTGGTACTAAATGATGCTTTGTTTGTGTAGCTGATCAAATAAATTGATTTTTTATTTCTTGCAAAACAAAAAAAAAAAAAAGATGTGATTGAGTTTCATTTAGTGTCAATTTTTTAAACGAACACGTTACATAAACCATTACTAAAACAAACACTTTCAAAAGGATTTACAAAAATCGACGAAGCGACCAAAACATTTGGTCTTTGCTCGCCATGTTCTTTGTCTTTTAGCGAAAAATGTTTGTATTCTTCTGAAAATGGCGAGCAAAATCAAAATTCTTGATGTGTTGATTTTGGTAAATCTCTAATAAAGTGTTGGTTTTTGTAATTCTTGTTAAGTGTTCATTCTAATAAGAGTAAATTGCAGAAATGGTCCCTGTGGTTTACTCAGGTTCATGTTTAGTCCCTAATCTTTGGAAATTGCAGGCGGTCTCCTTGTTGAGAATTTTTGGTTCCATTTTGGTCCCTGGCCACTAACGAAGTTAGAGTAGTATAATCCAACCACGTGACTAACACGAGAGGGTATAATTGTCTTTTTCTAAATGGTCCCAGTTTACAAGAGGTGCATGAATTGTTCCATTAAAATATAAAACTCAACCGGATCCAAAGTCAAAAGGGTTATATTAGTTTAACAAACCCCGCTAAAACCCTAATTAAAAACATAGTCACTTTCATCCCCAATTTTTTATTTATTATTATTATTTTTTATTTATTTTTTATTTTTTTAATGATTCCAGTTAACTCCTCATAATTTAACAACGAGATAAACATGAGTTCACCTATCCACACTTTGGTTCATTAGAGCAGATGGGGAAAAGTTTGATGGACAAGCTGTTTATGGTAATGTATTTCCATAAAATGCATTCGTATTTATTGAAATATGGTGTCATTTTAAGTAACTAATCCTTGTTTTGAATATTAAACATGTGCGTATAAGAACTTGTTTTCAATGAAGTTCCATTATGGTGGAAGGTTCACAGAGTGTCCAAATAGGAAATATGTTGAAGATGAGGTAGCCTTTGTGGACATGATAGACATTCAACAATTTAACACTGATGTTTTGTATTAAGTATTGAACTCATCAGGTTATGATTCTAATGCCAATTTGTTTTTTCACTATAAGATACCATTGAAAGGTTTAGACAATTTCTTGAAGCCTTTGGCTAGTGACAATGATATTTGCAACATGTTAGAATATGTTCCTAAGCATAACGTTATGTGTGTGTATGTGAAGAGAACCAAGACTTCACCTAGCAGGTTAACTCCAGAAAAAGTACCCAAGTAATCTGTTGGCTTGTGTTTCTAGAATGTGTTTTCATGTTACAATTGTGTTAAGTTCTGTGTTTGGTTTAAAGACGGTCATATGTTTTCAAGCTTTTGTTAAGTGTCACAAATATGTTGGGTTTCAAGACATTGTTAAGTGTTGTGTTATGGTTTCAAGACAATGAATGTATGACTGTCATTTTTAATCTATCTTTTCAATGAATGCATGAGTGTGCTTTTTACCATATATTGATTACAGCTTATGGTTTCAATACTATGTTTGTGGTTTCAAGACTGTGTATGCTTGTGTCAAATGCCAACGAATTGGTTTCAATACTGTATTTTGGTCTTTTTGGTTTCAAGACTGTGCATGACCATGTATTGATTATACCTTATGGTTTCAATACCTGTGCAGCTACTAAACAAGTAGTCTGCTTGTGTCAAATGCCAATTTGTTAAATGCTTGTTTCAAATACTTGTGTCAAGTGCTTGTGTCAAAAACAGATTATAAGGCATAATACTTAACTAAACTTCATTAACATAACCAAACTTCATTACATATCACAAAATCAATTGACCATTACATTTATCTTGGTCAATTTATGAGTTCAGTTTTTGCATCACTAAAATAACATACATCAAATAGAAAAACATAAAAAAGTTCCAACTGAAAATGAGCCATATCTTGAGCCTACGATTTCCGGCAGCCATTGCATTCAAAGCTTCCTCAAGTGCATTTCTTGAAGCTAGTAAACCAGGGATAATTGCCACTGCATGAGCACACACATGTGGATCCACCAAAGAAAAGAAAGGACAATGCGAACCCTACAATGAATTACTTACAATAATTAGTAAAGTAAAGCTGACAAGTATAATTACCTTAAACTCACAACTTATAATTTGGGGACAACAACGAAATCGACGTCCAGGGTTTGTATTTGTCCATGAAGTACGTACAATTGATGGATTACCACAAAAACAATTCATTGGTTTAGGGGAAAACAATCTAGGGTTTATGTGTGTGTGAAGTTGTGTTGATTTATTTAGGGGACAATGACGTATATACCCTTTGGTTAAATAGAATATTCCCAAGATAACGGACTGATACTAACTTTGTTAGTGGCCAGGGATCGAAATGGAACCAAAAATTCTCCACAGGGACGCTGCCTGCAATTTTCAAAGACCAGAGACTAAACATGCAATTTGAGCAAACCATAGAGACCATTTCTGCAATTTACTCTTCTAATAATTGATTTTTTCATTTATATGAAGAGAAAAAAAGTTAAACCGAGACAAATAAAATTGTTTTCAAAGTGCAATGATGTTTTTAGTTGTACTATGTAGGATTGAGGAGTAATTGACAAACGCAGGACTGAAAATTTAGACAAAGTACATTCTATTTTGATTTTAGTTGTTTTGTTTTTTCTCAATACGTGAAATATTGTCTGTGTGTATCTCGTGAAATATTGATTTACTTTTGTCTTCAGCTTTTTATTAGCATAGTTTTGTCCCATGCAAAAAACGATACATCTGTCCCCGCAAATTACGTGCGCGTGCAAAAGTTTTCTTAGTTTTCATTTTTCAGTTTTTTAAGAATGGGAGAGCTATTATTTCTTTAGAGAACACTTGAAAACGTGTTTAGATGGAGTTCTCTAAAATGAAAAACTTATGGAGAACTCATAAAGGGAGTTTTTCAAAATTTAGTTATAAACATAGAAAACAGGTTTTCCATTCTTCCAAGAAAACTTTTGAGAAAAACTCAATTTGAACGCATTTTCTAATTTCTTAGGTTTTCTTTAAAAATTTTTCTGGAAAACATCCTTTTTTTTCTTTACTAAATGCACCCTAAATGCCTCACCTTAAAACGGTTTTCTTGGTATAGTTAAGTAAGGATTAAAACCCTCTCACGTTCTATTTGAACATGAGAGGCCATGTTAGTTTTGTGATAAAAAATTATCTTTAAACAAAATAAAGGTCTAATAATAGATTGTTTATTTATTTCATCCGCTCCCACAAGTCTCAACATTACTTCTCATATTCAAGTTGAACATGAGAGGATCACAATCCGTTAAGTAATAAGCTTTTTACTAGTAGTCTAATGTTAAACATTTTTTTTTACCTTTTTAGTAATCAATATTACTCTATCCGTTCTAAAATAATTGTCATGTTTTAACTTTTGAAGTATTTATTTTTTCGACTTTAGTCTTAACTATTTTTTTGTGTTATATAATACTTGATGCAAAATATATAAATAAATAGGGTTTTAAGTTAAGAGCGCGAACTTGACGCATAAATTATAACAGTATATACGTTTCACCAAAAATGAATATGTTGTTTTTAACCGATCATTCAACCTAAAAACTGTAATAATTAGGAACTAAACTAAACTAGAAAAGGGATAATGGAAGAAAGTTAAGGCTTGATCCTAGATCGACTAATGTATCAAAAACTTCGGAATTCCCTATTTACAAGGCAAAACGAATATACCCAGGTCATCTAACTTCTTAGGCAACTTGTTTTGAACAAAAGCGGTCCCATTCTTACCCAATTTAAGTTTTTCCTCATATTTTTCTAAAAGGGCATTATAGTAAAGAGCACGAGTTAAGACATCGATAACCGGACGTTCAAGATGAAGTTCCTTGAATTCATCATCGAGGTTTTGTTTGGAAGGTGTTTCAATTGCTTGGTTGACCGACATATTAGTGTATGTTTTATCATCTGGGTCTTTTTGAAAAACTTGAGTTTGTTTGAAACACATGTTAATAGCATTGACCGAGTAAAATTATGGACAAGAACTAGGGGACGAAACTCATGAAATGGAGTTAACGTTTAGTTTCAGGTTCTTGACGGTGTCACTTGGGAGTGCTCCCATTTTTCGGTCATGGAGAGCGTTCAACATGTTGTCAATTTTATTTGTCATCTCGCTTTATTTTTGTCTGAATCGGCTTTAAACTTGATCAAATGAGCTTCTTGAGATGCCATCAAATTGGACATTAATCCCTCTAAATTGTTGGAGTTATTGGAATTGTTGGGAGGGTTATTGTTGAAGGTACGGTTCGAGGATGAACCGTTTGATTGGAAACGATTAGATGGATTGAAAGAATTATCTTAAGAAGGGTTTTGGTTTTATTTCCACCTAAAGTTCGGGCGATTTTCCAAGATGGGTCGTAAGAACCACCATAAGTGTTTTGCTCGGGTTTGAAAGTGAACCACTTTTCTCATGCTCTGTCGGTACGCGAGGATGCGTAGTCTGTAAAAGCTTGTTCGGGGAGTTCCATGCAATCACGAGTGATTGAGGCAAAATCAGTCAACTAAAGTCAACCACGGATGTGGTCAATGTAGTCAAACTCCTTAGGCTCAATGCTCTATGGAATATAGTGTTTCCCCGGGTCGTTATGTCCCGACGAGGTGTGATGGTTATCAAACGGATCTGTGATCGGGTGAATTTGGACAGGAAAAGGTTTGTGAGTGATTAAGCTAAGGAATATAAGAAGAAATAGCTTAAATAAGCTATATGAATGATTACGTGAAAGCTAAACACTTAAAAACGTTTAATATCTAAAAACGCGTACGTTCACGTTTAAATTTACGTAAACGTACAAAATAAAACGTGAAAACTGAAATCTGAAAATCCACAGGGGGTGAAAATGACTTTTTTACAAACCTAAGGTTAAAAGAAAATTTTTAGAAAAAGAAAATTAATTTTTACACTAATTAATTATTTATTATTAATTAAATACTATTTAATACTTATTATTAATATTTAAAATACTTAAATACAATATAATATTAATTTAATACAAGAAAAATGAAAATTAAATTTCTAAAATTAAAAAATAACTAAAAACAAATTTTAAAATTAAAAATATGTATTTTTGTCTTTTTGTGATTTTTATATTAATTAATTACTAATTAAATATTAATTACCTAATTAAACTATTTTAAATTTTAAAAAATAGCAAATGAACAGTAAAAATTCTAGAAAAATTTCTAAAATTATTTTACAACATATAAAATCTAGGAAAAATATAAAAACTAGGTCTTACTTAATAAAAACTAATTTTGCTATTTAAACTTAATTATTAATTAATTATAAATAAAACTAATATTAAATCTAATAAATACCAAATTACAAAATAAAAATCTGAGAAAATTAATAAAATTACTTTAATATAAGAGGAATTTAAGAAAAATATAAAAATGCTAAGTACTTAATAAAAATCTAAAAATGAAAATTAAAATTTAAATTACATTAAATAGAAACTACCACTTATTATTAAATTGGTTTTTCTTGATTTTTCTTTTACAAAACTATTTTAATACTAAAAACAACTAACTTTTGTAAAAACAACTTTTTTGTAACTTAAAAATAAGCACTGTGGATGCTTATTAGCACCACAGTTGACTTTAGTTGACCAAATGAAGAAATAAGCTCAAATGAGCTTAAGTGGGACCCACTATGGTTAATTCTGGTTCAAACTAGTTGAGTGGACATGTATAAGCCAGAATAAGCACATGGGGTTCACAGGATAAGCAATTAAGTCACAAAAAGCACTTGGCTTATTGTTTCTAAACTGAAAAATGAGACAAGTTTGTGGGATGATTCCAAGTGGGGTCCACTGACCCTAAGCTCAAATAAATGCTTGGAATGGAGAGTGGGGTAGTAGGTAAGTTCAGAGAACCAAGGAGGGGGGTTGTGGACCACTGTGGTGGCCAGAAACCACCACCAAAGTGGTGGTGATGGTGTGGTTAACTGCTGCACAGGGGAGGACAGTTCCCCTACAGGTGACTTAGGAGGTGTGGTGGGGTCCACACAAAATTCACAAAAATCAAATGAGAGTGGGATCTTAAAACTAAGCTGGTATACAACAAAGAGAAACACGTTTCAAGTCCTCAAACATAACACAAAATTCTAATTAATTCTTGCAATTATTGGAAAAATCTGAGAGATGCTCATTTGACTTTTTATAAAAACTTGAACTTTTGACTTAAATGGATTTAGATCTTGATTTCTTGACTGATGTGGGTATATTAGGCTATATGAAGACCAAATTAATCAATTCTAACTATTTTTTAACTGATTTGAGGGCTTATGGCACTTGGTACCCACATAGTGGACTGGCAAGGATTACATTTGAAGATTTTGACTATTTGGTCACTTAAGGCCTGAATATATAGTTACTATAACCTACTAGTGTCTAGACTATCATGCTGCAACAACAATTTACACCCATAACAACAATGATCCTGAGGAAACAGGTTAACCCAAACACCCCTTAATGTGACAATTTTGTTGATTTGTGAAGCAAACTTTCACTCTAAACTATGAAATTTCATTCTTAACCCCTATTAACATCTAATAAGCCTACATGAACTGAAATAAGCAAAAATTTAGTTATATAAACAATAAAGACCAAAGCATGAAAAATTGCTTACAATAACTTCCAACTGAGATAGGTGACCAGGGTACCTCACCACAACCTAGTTGTCTCCCTGAGACACTAAAACAAGAACAACCCAAAATTCCACCATACTCCAAGCATTTTCCTTCTTCCTCACTGATTTTTTGCTTTTCTTCTTATTTTATTTGAATTTTTTTGTCTATTTTTGAGATTTAACATTACAACTAATCTGAGGGTTACTAATAGCTTACAGAAGCTATCTAATGAGATTATATGATCTTAGTAATTCAAAACAACAACTAATATTAATATTACAATGTTATGAGAATTTAAGGAAACTTTGAGTATAAACTGAAAATGGAACTGACAATTTGATTTGATGATTGAAATAACTTTCTATTACACTAAAAAACTTAGTACATAATTTGTAAATTAAAAATTACATTAAAAAGGAGGAATCACATTAGAAACGATTATACACTAAATAAGCTACAAAACTAATTCTAATCTAATACCCTTCCTGCTTCTTTCTTGTTTCTTTTATAGTAATTTTGAGTTCCTGTGGGTCCCATGGTTGAATCCCACTTCCTTCTCAGCCCTAGGATGGCTCCAATTGATCAAGGCCTTTGATTTGGTTTTTGGCGGGAAAACGGGTTTGGGTAATTTAGTGGGGTTTGGTGTGTGCATTTATGAGGAGGGGGAAGTTAGGGTGTAGGTGAGTGTATTTAATGAGGATTGGTGAGAGTTTGGTCGAAGTATCATAGAGGAGGGGGAGCAGGAAGCGGGTTTTAAGGGGAAGAAGGAGGGTGTACAGTGTCTGGGGTGTGGAGTTTGACTGGGGTCAACGAGGGGAAGTATTAAAATGGGGTTGGGTTGGTTTTGATTGTGGGCTTGGGAGAGTGGGCCTGGTGGATCAGGGTTAGGATTTAGGTGGTGGGCTGGTTTATGGGGTGTAATATTAAACAAGGGTCCGGTTGGTTTTTAGAAATTATAACACAAGGACCAAACTTGTATTTTGCCAAAAGTTGAGGGTTGCAAAATGTAATTTCCCAAAGCAATCACAAGGACCAATTATTGCCAATCAGCAACATTCCAAGAACCAATTTTGCATTTTTAATTTTTCAAAATTCTTGGGGACTTATTTTGCCATTTTTGAAAGTACAGGGACCTAACATGTAAATTTTGTAATTTTGACCCAAGTATCATATTTTTGTGATATTTGTCTTTCAAAACCTTGGGTTGACTTTTCCTTTCAAAATAAATGCATAGGGACTATTTTTGATAAGTTTTGAAACTTGGGGGACTGAAACTGCCAATATTGCAAACTTTGATCGTTTTTCATTTGTTTTTGCTCATTTTGCTTTTAAAACACATAAAACACAATCCCTGGGATAATTTAAGTATTTTGATAGCTTTTTGATTGTTTTTGTATGTTTTGGCAGTTTAAATACGACAAAAGTGATGAGTGTTTGAGCACTCATCAACGAGTGTCATGGAGACCACTGCAATATTCACATGAAGAAGTGATTTTGTTTACTTGGTTTGAAAGTTTTGGAGCTTCGTAAGATTTCATGAGAAACTTGACTTGGTCTTCAAGTTCCATGATTCGACAGTTAGGAATGCTTGAGTTATTTGAAGGCAAAGATATTGCCTTGATCGTTTTGATCAAATCGCGGGGATCATTCCAACATTCGTTGTCATAGAGAGTAAGATCTTCTATGATTCCTCCGCATTCTTGTCACGTAGTTTACCACCGGCCGCTTGGTTAATGGTTTACATTGTTGATTGGTTAACATGATCGTAAAAGATTTGGACTTGAAGCCAAAGATCGATGCCATGATGAGGGACTTTTTGGAGTAAATCAAATGAGTCCACACTTCGTAAATAGTTTCACCTTGACGTTGTTGGAACATCAAAATGTCATTCCTTAGCTTGGTAGTTCTTCCCGGTGTGAAAAATTCAGCGAGGAAACGAGAAGTGAGGTAATCCTAAGAGGTGATGGATCCCGCGGGTAAACGCTGAAGCCATTGATTAGCTTGGGCACGTAGAGAGAATTAGAAGAGACGCAAGCGTGTCGTCTTTTGAGTTTCAACATCAAGGTCTATGGAAGCAACAGTTTTTAGGAAATCCTTGAGATGTTGGTTTGGATCTTCGGAATAAAGTCCATGGAATGCACATCCGCTTTGCACCAACCGGATGGTGTCGAATCGCGAGGGAGACACATTGGCTCTTTGGAGGGAGCTCAATGGTGTTTCGATAGCCTTGGTGGCTAGGTCGAGAGTATTCACCTAAAGTGCGGGCATTTGGTTGTTCGGGTGGGTCTTGGTGGTTTGGTGGGTCTTGTGGTGGTTGTTGTGGCTGGACAATGGGATCAAAGATGCTGTTATTCACCATGATGGCAAATGAGGAGAATTACAAAACAAATTCACAAAGAAAAGATAGACTAAAGAAAGCTTAAAAAGAAAATAAAAATCTCACTTGATAGGAATCTATTGAGTAGACCTAAACGAGATAGAAATCTAACCTAAGCAATAACTATTCTCCGCCAGCGGCGCCAAAAACTTGATGCGAGATATTGCAACCTCACAAGGAGTTTTACTTCTCGAGGGATCTCAAGAAGTTTTGCAATCCTCCAGGCAGTGTATCTAGGGGAATAGTGTTGTTTGGTTGAAGTGTACGTCAAATAAGCCTAAATGTTGTAGTGTAGTATAGGTAAATCCGGGGGATTGATTGTTCTCTAGGAGAATAGTGTCGTTAGGTTGAAGTGTATGTTGAATAAGCCTAAAGGTGAGAGATGATTCTTTTTGTATTTTTATATTTTATGAAAGCAAGTAAAGATCTCGGTTTTGGAGGTAAGGGGGAATTAGTTGTTAAGAAACTAACCCAAAAACTACTTTTAATAAACAAAAATTAAAATAAAAAGAAAAGTAAATTTGGTGAACTCTTATAGTGAGAAAAACGTGTTTACTTAGATTTCATTACTCCCTAGTTATCTTTTATTGAATTGTTGAATTGTCACATCGTTTGTTTTAGTTAAAGTGTTGTATTCCTTAATACTAGTTGTGGGGGTGTGCAACATTCCCCAACTCTATGAATATCAATTTCTCCTACAATCTTAAGTTAATTAAGTTATCATAGGATCATCAACATCAACTCGTGCAGTAAATACAACGAGAAAAACCATAGTGCACCTACGATGACGTTTTCTAAGACGTCAAGCTAGTTACATAAAGGAATTAGCCAATTTTCTTAGCCTAACGTGAAGCAATCAACTAAACAATAGACAACGCATCAATAATTAATAACTAGGCTTCATTAGATCTAAGCAAACACAAAGGAATTTAAGCTAGCATGTTAAAGAGAAGAGAAGACAAACATGTAATCAAACAACACATAGATATATTGAATGATTAAAAGAATAGTTAACTTCAATGAAACATGGATGAAAAGAGGCTGTAAAAGGCTTACAAGAGCTGCAAATTCATCTAGGGTTTTGTCTCCAAAAGTGACACACTTAATGAATAAAAATTGAAAACTATATTTAGAATTACAAAGCTGACGACGTCAGGTTATAGGTCCTGACGCCATCAGACCGTCGTCTTTAGGGTTTCGTCTTGTGCAAGTAGCTGCTCTGACGCCGTCACTCTTTAACCACTGACGCCGTCAGCTTAGGGTTGACGCCATCCTTCATAAACCTTTCTGAGCCGTCTCTAACAAACTAAAAACGTAACTCCCTTCCTTGAAATGCACCTTACGACGTTAGGTTGTAATCTTCCAAAGTTGTCGACGTGCGTAAAATCTTCAAGCTTTAAATCTCCAAGTGACGGCGTTACAAAGTATAACGTGACGCCGTCGGCCTTATTTCTGATGGTTTTTCATGACTTTATTGTTTTCTTCACTTTTCCCTCAAAAATGTCAAAAAAGCTTCAAATTCCAGAATTCACGTCCCAAATACCTAAAATGCAAAAAGAAACGATTTGAGGCAATATTTGATCATATAAACATGATTTTGGGCTTAAATGACCCTTTAAAAAGGTATCAAATAAATCCTTATCACAACAACATAATAATCCATAATCCATAAATCATGCTAACTTGGTTTATGATTATCAAACATGATAAACATGACTAAATCCATAACCAACATACTTACTAACCAAAACCCCCAAATTCTTCATACGAACTTGAAATCAAACTTGAATATTAACACTTAATATTGACGAGGATTAGTCAAGGATGCTTGTAACTCCATAGGTTTAGCCTAATCACCCCAAAAGTTCTCCTAAAATCATCATAGGGACAATTTCCATGGCTTGAAGGTTTCTAGCTTTTTCCCTCCCTTTTTATTTGATAATACACGTGCATAACACGTGTTAATATGGGATAAATTTATGGACATCAGGGTTTATAAGGAGCCAATGGAATTTATGTAATTTTGGTCTTAACTAGACTTTTGCACCGTTAGTCCCTACCATTAAGTCGTGACGCCGGAGGTCCTTTTTCGATAAATATTTGCATTCTTGGTCCTTATTCCTTGTAAATATTGACCGTAAGGCTTTTTTAATTTCCCATAAACATTATAAAATATCTATAATTAAAACCATAAAAATTAAGGTGCTACAAAACCCCAATTCCAGCTCCAACTCCATCTTATTTCGTCAAACATACTCCAAATCTATATATAAGTTTATGTTGGTTTTATAGACATTATAATAATAGTCGTGTGTTAGGATCGAACTCGAGATCACGGGATTGCACACAATACGTATGAAGAGAAAAAGAAATAATTATTTATAATTGTTATACGTAATTATTAATAAACACAAAACTAGTAACGACCGTTAGTATTTAACGGAGAATGACTAACGACCGTTAGACGAATATTAGAAAGAAATACTAATGAATATTTGGAAACAAGGGAAGGTTCCGGAAACCCTTGGGGGACTCCAAACCGATCGGCCAAGGGGGGAAACCCACCTCCTTTGTGCCTTGAGCTCCAAGTATTCAATAGTATATAAACAAACCCAATGTGCATTGTTTTCACATAACTTGTACACACACATCTTGGTGTTTTCTCTCCTTCTCTTGTCCCTAGTCGATCCAAAACCTAAACCCTAAGGGTTTTCGATTTTCATTAACTAAACAAAGTTTTGTGTTTGATTTACTTGCATAAACTTTTTCTTGAATTAGTACGTGTGTACAAGAACGTGAATCAAACACACTATTGTTTGATTCTTGGATTGAATTACAAAAGAGGTAAGGGGTAATTCTTATAATCCACATAAACCCTAATTAGGGTTCTTGATTTGAAGATTGCAATTTGATTCTTGTTCGGGCTAGAATCACAAAGGTATGTTTACTATTTAATATTGATTAATTAATTACATGTTATATGATCTTGTTATAATTGCTTCCGCTATGCTCACTTGATGTGTTTGGTTTATAATATATGAATGTCATGATATCATAATTCTAATAGTTTACACATGGCCGTCCCTAAATTTTTGAAATTTTTTAGGGCACTGGACCAAATTACATAATGAGCAATTTCGAAAAGAAATGTTATATATAAAGCGTCATCATTTATAAGATATAATACAATTAGTTATCTAAACGTTCAAAATATTGCTCATTTAAGAAATTTTCTCATCCAATACTTTTCTCTTCGTAAAAAATATGTGTATACATACACATAATTTAACTTGACAAATTTTAAGTCTTTTAAAAATTTCAGGGCCTTAAACGACCGCCCACTTTGCACATCCTCAAAAACGGCTATGAGTTTACACAAAACATTAATATGAATCGCACAAAGTCTTAATTTGATCATTTTCTTCATAAATTTTTAAGAAGCGAGTCTAGTACGTATTCAGTCCTCTTGGATGATTAAACACGACATCAGGGCTGCTTATAAAGCAAGACCAAGAACAAGACACACGCTGCTCATAAAGCAAGACCAAGACACGCTGACATATAATTGCCATGTTTTTTTTACCATCATGATATTTCACATTTAAGTGATTAGGTCAAATTCATCATCATATCACATATATGTACGACAAAGACTGGAACCCCCGAACCCCCCCCCCCCCCCCCCTTTTTCTTTTTCTGTAATAAAATAATCCATCGTACGAGCAGTTAAACCAGAATATAACATAATCCCATATACAATATATACGTAACTGTTTAATACACATGCAAGTTGTGTCACGATACAAAATTAAGTGTCGTGATCATTTCCCTAATAAAATTGATACAATATCACATGATAGTATAGAACATCAACGTATACCGCATTTCAAGATGATTGATGAGTATCATAGCGAATTTAATATGTGAAAAAAGTATGTGTGTGTTTGTGTTGTGTAGGTGTTTTATGAGTATAGGATGGAGATGAGAGAGCAATTAAGTAGGGTGGGCTACATTGTATTATGATACTTCACTTTCCTACTCTACATGTCCATCCATCTATTTCTGCTTTTCAGTAAGGTCCAATAAAGTTTTTAAATATGTTTGACGTTTTAGTGTGTGTTTGACATCCTCACGTTAGGTTTTTTAAGTTGTTTCTACTCGTTGTTCCAAACAAATGTTTTCTCTAAGGCTCAACGGAGTGGGTCTTTTTTGGAGCGTGAGTGAGCAACTCACTCCATCAGTTCCATTTCTCATCTCCAAGTCGCGCGTGACTTGCAAAAAAAAAATAAAGGGTGTGTATGGTGAGTAACTCACCAAGCAAAGAAGAGAGAAAAAATATAGTTTTTATAATTAAATATTTGGTTTGTGAGTGTGTGTGTGAGGTATTTAGTGGAATATATTTTTATAAAGGTGAGTGAGAGTGACTAGTACACTAGGGATGTATGGTGAATGGGAGTGAGTGGAAATAAGAGGAGAGAGAATACTTAGGTAGTGCTGAGTGAGTTGCTAACACAGCTTCAAGTCTAACATTGAAAAAAATGGCCAAGGTGGTAATTTGTGCTTTATTAAATCGCACATAACGGCGTCAAACCTCATGTGCGAGAGGAGCAATTTTGGAGAGTGACGGTGTGCTTTATTAAATCGCACATAACGGCGTCAAACCTAAGGTGGTGCTGAGTGAGTTGCTACCACTATTTCTAGTCTAACATTGAAAAAAATGGCCAAGGTGATAATTTGTGCTTTATTAAATCGCACATAACGGCGTCAAACCTCATGTGTGAGAGGAGCAATTTTGGAGAGTGACGGTGAGCTGGCTGCCAGACTCACCGGTGAGACGAGCAACTCTTTATGTATGTGCGTGAGTGTGTGTTGTTTGCGATGTGCGTATAAGTGTGATTAGTGTAAATGGTGAGAAGAAAGCCACTATTACGAGTGTTTTAGTGACGAGTGAGTGAAAATAAGAATAGAAAAAAAAAAAAAAATATGACGATGATATGAAAGTGAATGAAAATTAAAGTATATTACTACTTACTAGTAATCACTGTGGTGGTTTAGGTTTAACATAAAGTTCATATCCGAATTGGATCAAATTATGTTATTCAAGATTTTGTTCACTTCTTATTTCATCAAAGAACAAAAAGTTGGCGATAATGGTTTTAACCTAAGCGTCTAGAAGAAACTTTAAACTGTTTAAAAATGCACCATATAAAAGTAACACATAAGTTTATGACAAATTAAAAATTTTCAACCCGTGTGAAAAGCTTTAAGATGGAGGAAACTAATATGAAGTTATATTGGAATAGAACTGAAATCTCGATTAGACTACACCTACAGGACAAACTACACAAAATAACTTGTGTTTTGTGCAAACGTAACTTGATGACTCGAACTTGTTTAAAGCTTTTTGATGAACCGACACGTAACCCTCCCTTGGAAGCTGGGGTGGAGCCAGAATTTTAAGTTGAGAGGGGCCGAACTTAACGTAAAAATTATAACAATATATATTGCACAAAAAACGATTTTTGTAATCCATCATACCCTAACACCATAATATAATGTCGGTTAATTTATTCATTTATGAATTTTTAACAAAATATGATAATGTCAGTTAAATTATTCATTTTTGAATTTTTAACAATATATTGATAGAATATAGAGGCTAACTACAAAAACTATTAAAAAATAACTTATAGGCTTAATAATAATTATTTAATAAAGTGTGCTGATCAGGGGATGCTCAACCACCACTAGTCATCCTACTAGCTCTAATTTTTGCTCGGAAAATAATGTCGGCCCCCTACCACAATATTTATTCATTAAAACACCATATCGTTCAAACTTTATATTATGAGTGTAAATTTATTTATGCATGCATATATACAAATTTTGATAGGTGGTAGAAGTACACTAAGAAATCATAATTGTAATAAGAGGTGTGCTACACCCACCAAAAGTTTACACAATTTCATCCACTCGCTGACGTGGCGGAGTGTTGATTGGTTGGTTTTCTGTGGCCCACAGAAAACCAACCAATCAACACTCCGCCACGTCAGCGAGTGGATGAAATTGTGTAAACTTTTGGTGGATCTAGTATTTTTCTTGTAATAAACCTGCAAATAGTGTTTTTATATTGTATTTTTGTGTGTATTATGCATGTGGTCCAACAACACCATTATACTTCCTATCTTTTGTAACGTCGGGCTATATGTGGTCCTCTCTAAACAATCATTATCGTTTTCACAAGTTTATTACATGTTTTCTTCGGTATTTTCAAATGCGTTTGTTAATTATATATATATATATATATATATATATATAAGAAGAATAATTATTAGAATAAGAAGGGTAAGAAGTAATTTTAGACACACATTTCAAATAAGGAGGGAAAATTTGAAGGAAGATGCATCCACTTTTGTAGGTGCATCTGAAATATGTGGTTGTAATTACTTCTTATTATTTTTATTTTAATTATTCTTCCTATTTGATCATATATATATATATATATATATATACACACACACACACACACAAGTCATACAACCAAATATTCATTTTCATAATCGCATTATACATATATACATAACAAAAAAAAAAAAAAAAAAAAAAAAAAATCAAAACAACCCCTTAAAATATGCAACAAATTGTTGGAATATGAACATATTTCGTAAATGTATGTCTGGAAAGTACTCGAGCTTATGAGATCGCACGCGTTACATTTAAAATTCAATTTGTATAATTAAAATGTATAAAGTATTATATTAACTAATAAGCCTAACGACCATTATATTAATAGTTACTTAAAGTAAGTTACTAATGGTCGTTAGACGAAAGAAAAAGGACCTAAATGTAAATTAAAGAAGAGAAGGATCCAGAAATCCTTCCGTCCTCCAATATTCGGCCAACCCACTTCTTAGGGAGTTAAGGTTTTGTTTCTTGAGCTCTAAGTTTTGATAACTATATATGGATCCATTATTCATTATTAGGTTATCTATTGGAATCAAAAAGCAAGTATTTTTTCTGTCTTTCTTCCCTCTCTACATAATCGATCAAGCACCCCTTTTGCGTGCAAGGTTTAATTTGGTTTTGCAACCAAGTGATTTACTTGCTTATTGGTTTTGAAAACTAGCATTCTAATTGAATTGCTAGTAAACGTATGTGTGAGAACATAAAGGGATCAAATCTTTTGAATTTTGTGGTTTGTTTTTGATCGATCCATAAATAACCATAATTAGGGTTCTTGATTAATTTGCACAAAAGGTAAACAAAGTAATTCAATTAGGTTAATTACTGCACAATGCGAACTTGTGATTATATATATGTTTAGAGTATGTGATTAATATGCTTAAACTTCAACAGTGGAATTATGAGCCGTTAAATAGTATAGTATATTACCTAAAAGAGTGTAAAAAAATTTGGATCTTTATCAATTGTTGCATGGTTTTTACTGTTCTTGTAATTTAATAAGCTCTTTGGGCGATTTTATTGTAAAACGATTGGATCTTTATGATCTTTAAAATTGGTAGAACGAAAACCTAAGGTGCATAAAATTTTTACGTGTTTATAACGTGTAATTTTTGATTATATGACGTTATTCGATCTTGTTTACTATTATTAATTGTTAATATGTTATCCATGATGAAAACATGCATGTTTTGTCGTGGTTCTTGATTTTTGATATTGGATATATGATTCTTGAATTAATTGTTAATGGTATATACATGCTTATTCGATGATTAGTCCTTTAATAAAATTAATTAAGATGTTTTAATTTAGTTAATTATTGTATGACACACAATTACTAAATTTGTAATTAATTTTAAGATTGGGGAAGACTCATTCTTTAATGTTTTAATTAACTATTTAATTTAGGGCTTACGCTATCGATCTTTTTCGGTGTATGTGGTCCACTTGATACTTTGCTCGAAAACCGAGTGGGAGCCTTATTTAAATATACACATATTACTTAATTGATTTTTATTAGGTTATCATCGGATTAAAATTATGCATGTTATTAATTGTTAATTGTTATGATAAGTGTTATAATGTTTTTAGTTGTTTGTTTATTTGTTTTTTCTTCGTTATGGATCATGTAAAAGAAAAGGGTGTTTTTAGAAAGAAATAAAATAAAATAAAATAAACATGAATAATAACTATGAAATTTAATTTATTATAAGCTATTGTCTTCCAGAGTCTTATGTGTCACAAAGTTTTAAGTTTATACTCTAATTTGCACCGCGACGAGACTTGGAAGATAAATAGTTTATAATGTGTTTTCTAAATCAAAGTCTTAATTCTTTTGTTGATGATGTTTGTTGTTCCAGCCAATGGCTTATAAATTATTGAGAGTGTGGATCATTACTCGAAGCTATCAGGATATAATTTGTAAGTGAATGGTTGTTGCAAAATCATCTTCAGGGTGATTGACCGTAATTTTTTCACACCCCACTACATGCTTCGGCATATGATGGAATTATCGAAAGAACTTGGGTCTTTGACTCATGCAGTAGTACGATATAGTGGTTGGACTTTCTTTGAATTGGTTTACCAATTACCGTGATAAAAAGAATAGTATTTTAACTTATAAGTCACGTTGAATCGTGAATTTTTAAAGTGATATGGCATTAAGTTTTATATTCACGGAATTTTGCATATAAATTTAAGTGACATACATTATAACAAATAACTTAATTGAGTAATTTTTTTTATTAAAACCTATGATACGAAGATGTATGTATGCTTCTTCGTACATATTTGATATTCACATCAAATTTATACCCTTTGAAAATTTAAGTTTATGCCATCCAATTGTAAGAATACTTGCAATTGCCTTTTACTCTGCGTGAGATGTACGTAAATTGCAACCCAAAGTAAATTACCACTCATCGTTAGACGATGGTGGAATATTTTCAGTTCTTTATTGGACAATTTAATTGTGTTGCATGGAGAGACCCTTAACCCGAGGCATAAGATGGGATGAAACATGCTTACATGAAACTATGTGATTGTCCCTAGTGCCATTAGTAAGTCCCATAATTATCTAGGAATTGTATATGATTTGCAATTATTGTTCGACACTTACTTTCTTGAATAACACCACTACTAGCAGATCAGCTAATGTAATGGTGCTATGTCAATTAGGATCCTAGCCTTAAGAAAATTAATTGGTTTATGTGTATTAAACTATGGGTGTTTATTTTTCTTAAAGGATTTATTATTAAAAGTACTAAATTTTGAAATTTTATCTGTTTTGTAGAATGACACATTCCGAACAAAACTTGAACAATTCAGCTCCAGGTCGATGCTCGAAAGAGAAAAACGTACTGGCCAAAACTTCAATGATTGGTTTCATTAACTTAGGATCGTCCTGAGAGTTGTTTAGAGACTTGATGTTTTGGAACAGCCTTTACCTAATGCTCCTGCTCCGGATGAACCTAATGCAGAGTTGGAGGCATGGAATACTCAGTATGATCGTCATAATGAAGTAGTATGTATGATGTTCGGTAGTTTGACTCCCGAACTCCAAAAGCAGTTTGAGAATCAGACGCCTCTTCAAGAACTAAAGTCCTGAAAATCAAACAGGTGTTGAATTGTTTGATCTTCTTCAAACTTTTCATGCTTGCAAACAGGAGGAAGGGAAATCTGTTAGCTCACATGTTTTACAGATGTAGAGCAATCTGGATCAACTAGAACGCCTCAACTATAATCTGCCTCAACGATCAGGTATACTTCCTGGATGATTGTAAAGCTTCATTTTGAGGTCTTACAAATCTCGCATCACTCTTCAAGAAAAAGACTGACATGGATGGTAAGTGATGCGTGGAATTGCGCCCTCGCAAAAGGTTTTACCTCTCAAGGGATCTTGAGAAGCTTGCAATCCCCACCAGGCAGTGTACCTGTTCGTTGTAATATAGTATAGTGACAAGTACCGGGGGATTGATCGTTCAACTCTTGGAATAGTGTTCGCTAGGGTTAAAATTCTACTAAACTAGGTCTAAGGGTGAGGGATGATTCTTTTTGTATTTTTATATTTTAAATGAAAGCAAGTAAAATCTCGGGTTTTGAAGGAGTGGGCGGAATTAGTTGTTAATAAACTAACCCAATTAACTAAAGATGCAATCAAAATAAAATAAAATAAACTTAAACTAAATTGTGGTGTAAACAATAATGAGAGAAAGTGTGTTTACTTAGATTTCATTACTTACTAGATATCTTTTACCGGTTGATTAGCTTGTTACAATTGCATGGATGACGGGTCATATTCCTTAATACTAGTCATAGGGCTGTGTACGATCTTCCCTAACTCTATAGGCTTCTACTTCATTCTAGGTCGAGCCGAGTACTAGCTCCTAACATAGTATCACTAGCAGTTGCCTACGCATTAAATACAACCAATAAATCATAGTACACCTTCGATCATGTTTCTTAAGACGTTCAAGCAAGTTACCAATTGAAAGTCTGCCAGTTTTCTTAAGTCTAACATCGAATTCATTCATCCACAACAATTATAAACAAACCATCAACCAATAATTAACATCTATGTTTCATTACATCTAAGCAAACACAAAAGAAACCTAGCCTAGCATGTTAAAGAGAAGACAAGCGTAAGATATAATCAAACAACACATAGACATATTGAATGATTTAATGAAGTACTTATCTTCAATTGAACATGGAAGAAACAAAGGGTTGAAACCCTTCAAAAAGCAGTAAAATTCGTCTAGGGTTTTATTCCCTCAAAGTTGCACACAATGAATGAAAACTAGAAAACTATATATAGATTTTACAATCTGACGGCGTCAAGAGTTAAGTCTGACGCCGTCAACTCGCCGCCAAATTAAACTCGTATTGCCTAGATTCACTTCTGACGCTATCACTCTATATGGGTTCTGGGCCGTCACTCTTTACAATTACTCTTGATGGCCTTGGAATATTTGTTCATGACGCCGTCAGACCCCCTTCACAAAACATTCTGGCGCGTCACGTGTATTTGATTTATCCACCCTTTTGTCAACTCATGACGCCGTCACTAATACATTGTGACGCCATCAAAGGCAATTTCCAGCATGCTTTTGAGACTTTGTCGTTTTCTACACTTTTTCGCTCAAAAAACGTCCAAAATGCTCCCTTTTGTAAAATTCCTCTCAAAAGTACCTAAAATAACACAAGGAACGATTTAGGGTAATATTTGATCAAATAATCTCGACTTTGGCCTTAAATGACCCCCAAAAGCGGTACACTTTTCACTTCATCGAATACCCTTACACTTGAGATTTGCTTGTCCTCAAGCAAATGCGCTTTTATTCTAATCAAAATATAAGTTAGGGGGTCATTTAACACTAAGATAAAAGTAATTACAACAAATAATCGTTCCACTGCAACCAAAAACAAGCACGGAAATTATATACTAGCACCTCACAAATAGTGTTTAGATACTCACATCTCTCGGGCGTAGTAAAGTATTTTCACAATAAGAAAATGGAAAACATCTCTCACTACCTGTCATAGCAAATAGATTACCATAGGCTTGGGAAAGGATCAAACCTCCACCACTTGGCATAAACACCTAGGATAAACTATCAAAGAGGTCTTTTAAAGGGTTATAATGTTAGGTGTAGGGATAGGATAAACACGGTTTTGTTGGATAAAGGCAATATTTACTAGTGGCGAGTTAATCATCTTGGTTAATTACATGTACAATGTGGCGTTGCTAAGCCAAGACTCGACTCGACTTAAGCTAATAAAAAACTAATAAAAACATAAAATAAACATAGAATGAATGGGATGGTAGTCCGTATGTTTTTTTCTTTTTCTATTTTTTTTTCTTTTTTCTTGATTTTTTTCTTTTTTATTTATTATTATTTTTTTTTCATACACTTTTACCATACCATCCAAAATAATACATTATAGGGAATTTGCATTCCCCTTACACTTGAACTTTTACATACTTTACAATCAACTATTCTAATGACTCGAATTAAGATAATCAAAACACTTGGAACACTTTTTAATATTAACGCACATATGGGGGTAATACATGATGTTCTTCCCCATTACTCCATAACACAAGTACCTTACCCATGAGTCCCAATCGTCCAAAAACAATATGTACAAGATATGACTCGACTTAGCAACCATGTAATCAATTAGAAAATTAACTAAGGTTTTAAACAAATAACAATAATGCACTAAAGATGAGTGCATACACGGAATGCTAAGGCGATTTGGTTGCACATTTTGGTGGATTGTAAACAAATTATTCCTTTAAGTAAAATGCTTAAAGTTAGAAACGAAAAGATAGGCTCGGAGAGGTGTACTAGGGGTATCGTGTACTAAAAATGAGTACATCGCAAAGGTGTGAAAAAAATTAGTTGACTTTATAGTCAAATAATTATGACTTAATTGGTCAAGTAATTTATGGTACGGGTTTAACACAAGGGTGATCCTAATACCTCTTACCATGTAGTAAATCCTAACTACACGAATGTAGTCTCACTAGCGGTCTCGGGATGCATCACTAACGCAAGTTCTAGAATCTAAGTACTACCGGTACACTCATAAGCACTAATAATGAATGCTTTTGCTAACAAATCTATAGGCGAACCTCACATATTTAGGTGGAAAATTATTTTGAGTGGTACGGTTTTTGTGCTAGTCATACAACTCCTATCCATGAGACGCTTATTAAGGCTAAAGCTTCACTCCTAAATGTTGTAAAAAATTTTAAATTTGGCGCTAAAATTGCCCTAACAAGTATTTTTCTCAGTTTTATTACATGCCTACTATCAAACAAACAAACTCAAGTGCAATTGTACCCTCTAAGGTATCATTATTACCCTCCCCTTACACTTAGGCTGAACATTGTCCCCAATGTTCAATAAAAAGATGTAAAAGAAATGAAGGTAAAAGAATGAAAAACAAATACTCCCTTAATTCGTTCGGTGTGGATAGTGTGTCAACATGGTTAGATCTTCTTCCAAGAAAATGAATTTTGAAAGCTTCCCTCCAGAAATATAAATCATCCTCTTGTCCAATATAACCTGTTAAACCTGAAAAAACAATCAAGGCAAATCTCGCATAAAATCGGCGGCAATCTATATATACTAAAAATCCTAGAAAGAAAATTAAGATATAATGCTTGTGGAATGAATTTTTGCAGATTTTCTGGAGTTTATAAAACTAAAGAATCAAAAAAAACTTTAAGACTCCGGTATAAACAAAACTTGCAAAATTTTTCAGAATTTTTTGTACCTGATGCCGTCAGGTTATAACTTCTGACGCCATCAAAATGTTCCTGCAAAAATCTCATGTTAAGTTTCCGGGAAAATTTCTGGAAAAACTTATGCCTTACTTCCTGGAAAATCCTGCAAAATATCATTATGACTCGATACAAGCATTTGACTCAAACAATTACTAATACACATGTTCTTTTAATATTGTTGTGGTTCATGCTCAATTTCGTTCTTATAAACAAATATGGGTTTCCCTTACACTTAGCTTTTGCAGAATACCTTTATATGTAATTAAGACGAAGTTAAAAACAAAATAAAGCATTTTCACAATTTATCTTGAAACATGAGCCACAAACAATAAAAATAAAACATGCATACCGAAACAAATAAAATCAAACAAACAAACAAATAAAGTTTGGGTTGCCTCCCAAGAAGCACTTGTTTTTGTTCGAGTCACGAGCCTGACTCTACCCTTATTTAATGGAAATAGGGGAGGTTTTCCCTACACTGAGAATTAAGTGTGGTGATGAGGCGAAAAATGATCCGTTTTTAGGGGGTCATTTAAGCCGGAATTTGGATTTAATCAAATATTGCCCTAAATTGTTCCTTTTGTGATTTTAGGTACTTTGGAAGTGAATTCTAGAAAAGGAAGCATTTTGGACGTTTTTGGAGCATAAAAGTGAAGAAAACGACAAAGTCTTAATTTTCCTTGTTGGGAACAGTACCTGACGGCGTCAAGAAGATTTTGATGACGGCGTCAAGAGCAATTTTGGTGACGGCCCAGAGAAAACGTGACGGCGTCAAGGCAAGGGCGTCAAGAGTAAAAGTGATGACGGCCCAGAACAACATTACACATGACGGCGTCAGATCTGGATCTAGGCAATCCGAGAATATTTTTGGCGGCGGGTTGACGGCGTCAGAAGTTTCTTCTTGACGCCGTCACCTTTGTAAATATATATATAGTCTTTGTAATTTTCATTCTAAAGAGAGGAGAATTTTAGGGTCGAACTTAATAAACCCTAGCCCGACTTTTACAGTATTTTCAAGGGTTTTCACCCTTTGAAACCCTTCATGTTCAATTGAGATAAGTATCCTTTCAATTCATTCAATATGTCTATGTGTTGTTTGAATATATCTTACGCTTGTCTTAATTTTAACATGCTAGGCTAGATCTTTTGTGTGTTTGCTTAGATGTAATGAAACCTAGATGTTGATTATAGGTTGATTGCTTGTTTATAGTTGTAATGGATGAATGATTTCGATGTTAGGCTTAAGAAAACTGGCAGATCTCCATTGTGTAACTTGCTTGAACGTCTTAAGAAACATGAACCAATGCGTACTAAGGTTTTTATGGTTGTATTTAATGCATGAGCGAATTCTAGTGATCCTATGTTAGGAGCTTCTTGCAGGCTCGACATAGGAGTGAAGTAGGAGCTTCATAGAGTTGGGGAAGTACGTACGCCACCCCACGATTGGTATTAAGGAATATAACTCGTCATCCATGCAACTGTAACAAATAATTAACCAGTAAAAGATATCTAGGGAGTAGTGAAATCTAAGTAAACACAATTCTCCCATCTATTGTTCACACTATTAGTTTAATTAATTTAATTTACATTTATGTTATTTTATTTTGATTGCACCTTAGTTATTGGGTTAGTTGACTAGCAACTAATTCCGCCCACTCCTCTAAAACCCGAGATTTTTAATTGCTTTCATAAAAACATAAAAATACAAAAAGAATCATCTCTCACCTCTAGACCTAGTTTTTAGGTTTTCTAATCTTAGCGAATCTATTCCTGAGTTGAACGATCAATCCCCCGGTACTTGTCACTATACTATACTACAACGATCATGTACACTGCCTGGTGGGGGTTGTAAGCTTCTCGAGATCCCTCGAGAGGTAAAGCCTGGTGCAATTCCCACGCATCAAGGTTTTGGCACTGCAACCCGGGGAATAGTTATTGTCTAGGATAGGATTTCTTTTTATTAGGTCTACTTGCTAGATTTTTTTCTAGTAAGATTTTATTTTTACTTTTAGGTTTTCTTTAGTCTATCTATTTCTTCGTGTCTTTGTTCGTAACTCTTACCATCCGACATCATAGAAGGTGGTAACATCTTTGAACCCATTAACCCACCACAACAAGACCACCCACAAAACTCACCACTAGCAAACCAACCTCTTAGGCCCCGAACCCTAGGAGAATATTCCTGACCTAGCCACCAAGGCTATCGAAACACTATTGAGCTCACCCAAGGAGCCAATGTGTCCCCCTTGCGATCCGACATCGTCCGGTTGGTACAAAGCGGATGTGCATTCCATGGACTTCGTTTCGAAGATCCTAATCAACATCTCAAGGACTTCCTTAAAATCGTAGATTCTATAGACCTTGATGTTACAACTAGAGAGTCGACCCGATTACGCCTATTCCAATTCTCTCTATGTGATCAAGCTAGTCAATGGCTTGAACGTTTACCCGCGGGATCCATCACCTCATGGGATGATCTCACCACTCGTTCCCTTGCTCAATTTTTCCCACCGGGGAGAACTACCAAGCTTAGAAATGATATCTTGATATTCCAACAACGTCAAGGTGAAACTCTATATGAAGCATGGACTCATTTCAAGGACTTACTCCAAAAAGTCCCTCATCATGGCATAGATCTTTGGCTCCAAGTCCAAATCTTCTATGACCACATTGATCTCTCCACAAGGCGAACCATTGACCAATCGGCCGGTGGCAAGCTACACGATCTAAGTGCGGAAGAATCATGGGAACTCATAGAAGATCTTGCTCTCTATGACAACGAAAGTTGGAATGATCCCCATGATTTGAACAAAACGGTCAAGGCAATATCTTTGCCTTCGAACAATTCTAGCACTCCCGACCGTAGGATCATGGAACTTGAGGACCAAGTCAAGTTTCTCATGAAATCTTAAGAAGCTCCTAAGCCTTCAAGCCAAGTGAATAAAATCACTTCTTCATGCGAATTATGTAGTGGTCCCCATGACACTCGTGATTGCGTGGAACTCCCCGGAACAGCTTTTGCGGACAACGCATCCTTGCGTACCGACGAAGCGGGAGATAAGTGGTACATTTTCAAACACGAGCCAAACCCTTATGGTGATTCCTACAACATTTCTTGGAAAAATCACCCGAACCTTAGGTGGAAACAAAACCAAAATAATTCTTCCAATCCGCCTAATCGTTACCAACCAAACGGTCTACCCTCCAACCGTAATTTCAACAACAATCCTTCTAACAACTATGGTAGTACCAAAAATCTTGAAGGATTGATGTCCAAGTTTATGGCATCTCAAGAAGCTCGCATAGCTAAGTTTGAAACC
Organism: Artemisia argyi; assembly: GCA_030686995.1. Classification (NCBI taxonomy): domain Eukaryota; kingdom Viridiplantae; phylum Streptophyta; class Magnoliopsida; order Asterales; family Asteraceae; genus Artemisia; species Artemisia argyi. The sequence goes on from CM060683.1 coordinate 33,784,398, forward strand.
GAATTCAATCAACAACAAATGGAGATGACCAATAAGATTGACAACTTGTTGAAAGCCCTCAACAACCAAGCGCTAACTACACCTAGGAAGGACACTAGGGACACCAATAGCGGAATCCAAACTAAGGACCCCTCGTCATCCAAACACGTCCACTTTGTCAATGTTGTCACCATTAAGCCAATAGATAAAGATATTGAAGAAAGTGACAAGGATGAAGTTGGAATAGAAACTGAGACTAGCGATGAAATTAAGGAAGTTGAGGTTAATAAGGGAGAAAAGTTAGAGGAAGTAGAAACTGTAGAAGAGTACTTTGATAAGTTGCCCACCAAGGAAGAACGGGAATATCACAAGGATTTATTCGATGACCCCGAGACACCATATATCCTTGGTTCACCCCTTATTAAAGTAGGTGACCCCTCTAACTTCAACATACCATGCAACATTAGGCATATGCATGTATGGTAAGCTTATATCGATCCTAGGTCTCTTATAAATATCATGACTAGGACTTACTATAATTGGATAATGAAGAAGCAACTTGGTTATAGGATGATGCCCAACAAGAATTTGATAAGTAATTTTGTAGGTAGAGTGAAAGGATTGCATGTGATTTTCGGATACTTCACTTATGAGACCGACTTTATGATAGTGGAAGACACTTGTTCGGTGATAGATGATTGCTTAAGTCAAGTAGTGTTCGGAAAACCGTTCGTTGAGGCTTCTAAGATGAGTTATAATCCGACTCTAGGCATAGTTAGATTCAAGGACGAGAATGATGAGATTGCTTACCAAATGCCCTATAAGATTGAACAATACCGCCTCCAATCGAACATAGAAAAATAACACAAGCAAGCGGTTTATTATAGGAATGATGAGGATAGACGTAGAGGAGTAGAGTATGTGATGAATAGGATACTTGGTTTCTACAAAGAATGCTTGCAACTAGTTCCGAAATACAAAACTGGTATTGGAGATGACCTAGAAAGTGATACCAACAATGAGGTCACGTAGTAACCCATGACCTTGAGTCTAGCTACAAGACTCGTAAATAAAGAAAAGCGCTTCTTGGGAGGCAACCCATGTTTTGTGTGATTTTTAATTTGTTTGATTGTTATTTGTTTCCGTATGCATGCTTTATTTTTATTGTTGGTAGATCATGTTTCAAAATAAAATGGTGAAAATACTTTATTTTATCATTTGGCTTAGTCTTAACTTCATCCAAAGGTATTTCGCAAAAGATAAGTGTAAGGGGAAACCCCAAATATGTTTTTAAGAAACAAAACCGATCATGATTCTCCACAATATTAAATGAACATGTATATTCATATTTGTTAGAGTCAAATGCTTGTATCGAGTCATAATGATATTTTGCATGATTTTCCAGGAAGTAGGACATAAGTTTTTCCAGAAATTTTCCGGAAACTTAACGTAAGAATTTCTGCAGGTCACTTCTGATGGCGTCAGGAAGAAATTCCTGACGGCGTCATGTGTAAAATTCTGGAAATTTTGCTAGTTTTGTTTTTCTAACGGAGTCTTAAAGTTTTTGTTAAATCTTTAGTTTTATAAACTCCAGGGAATCTGCAAACATCATTCCACAAGCATTATATTTTACTTTGTTTTCTAGGATTTGTTAGTATATATAGATTGCCGCCGATTTTACGCGAGGTTGCCTTGTTTGTTTTCTAAGGTTTAACAGGTTATGTATGACAAGAAGATGATTTATATTATGGAAGGGAAGCTTTGATTGTTCATTTTCTTGGAGGAAGATCTAACCTTGTTACCACACTATCCATACCGAGCGAATCAGGGGAGTATTTGATTTCATTCTTTTCCCTGTTTTTACTTTTACATTCTTTACTTGAACATTGGGGACAATGTTCATCCTAAGTGTAAGGGGAGCGTAAAATGATGATACCTGATAGTATACACTTTCACTTGAGTTTGTTTGTTTGATGGTAGGTGTGTAATAAAACTATGAGAAATACTTGTTAGTGTAATTTTAGCGCCAAATTTAAAATTTTTTACAACATTTAGGAGTGAAACTTTAGCCTTAGCAAGCGTCTCATGGATAGGAGTCGTATGACTAGCACAAAACCGTACCATTCAGAAAAATTTCCACCCAAATACGTGAGGTTCGCCTTTAGATTTGATAGGAAAAGCATTTACTATTAGTGCTTATGAGTGTACCGGTAGCATTTAGATTCTAGAACTTGCGTTAGTGATGCATCCCGAGACCGCTAGTGAGACTACATTCGTGTAGTAGGATGTACTACATGATAAGAGGCATTAGGATCACCCTCGTGTTAAACCCGTATCATAATTACTTGACCATTTAAGTCATATTACTTGGCTAGTTAAGTCAACTAATTTTTCCCACACCCTTAGCGTTGTACTCATTTTTAGTACACGAAACCCCTAGTACACCCCTCCGAGCCTATCTTTTTGTTTCTAACTTTAAGCATCTTACTTAAAGGAAGAATTTGTTACACCCCACTTAAATGTACACCCAAATCGCCTTAGCCTTCCGTGTATGCACTCATCTTTAGTGCATTATTGTTATTTGTTTAAACCCTTAGTTAATTATCTAATTGATTACATGGTTGCTAAGTCGAGTCATATCCTTGTACATATTGTTTTGGGATGATTGGGACTCATGGGTAAAGTACTAATGTTATGGAGTAATGGGGAAGAACATCATATATTACCCCCATATGTGCGTTTATCTTAAAAGTAGTCCAAGTGTTTTGATTATCTTAATTCGAGTCATTAGATTAGTTTATTGTAAAGTATGTAAAAATTCAAGTTTAAGGGGAATGTTCATTCCCTATGATGTATTATTTTGGATGGTAGGGTAAGAGTGTATGCAATTAAAAAAAAACCCGTTTCATTCTATGTTTATTTTATGTTTTTGTTATTTTTTATTTATTAGCTTAAGTCGAGTCTAGTCTTGGCTTAGCAACGCCATATTGTACATGTAATTGACTAAGATTATTAACTCGCCACCAGTAAAGATTGCCTTTATCCAACAAAACCGTGTATTCCATATCCCTACACCTAACGTTATAACCCTTTTAAAAGACCTCTTTGATAGTTTATCCTAGGTGCTTACGCCATGTGGTGGAGGTTTGATCCTTTCCCAAGCCCATGGTGATCTATTTTGCTATGACAGGTAGTGAGAGATATTTTCCATTTCCATATTGTGATATATACTTTATTACACCCGAGAGATGTAAGTATCTAAACACTATTTGTGAGGTGCTAGTGTATGACCTCCGTGCTTGTCTTTGGTCTTTAGTGGAACGATTATTTGTTGTAATTACTTTTATATTAGTGTTAAAATGACCCCTAACTTGTATTTTGATTAGAATAAAAGTGCATTTGCTTGAGGACAAGCAAATCTCAAGTGTAAGAGTATATGATGAGGCGAAAAATGATCCGTTTTTAGGGGGTCATTTAAGCCGGAATTTGGATTTAATCAAATATTGCCCTAAATTGTTCCTTTTGTGATTTTAGGTACTTTGGAAGTGAATTCTGGAAAAGGAAGCATTTTGGACGTTTTTGGAGCATAAAAGTGAAGAAAACGACAAAGTCTTAATTTTCCTTGCTGGGAACAGTACCTGACGGCGTCAAGAAGATTTTGATGACGGCGTCAAGAGCAATTTTGGTGACGGCCCAGAGAAAACGTGACGGCGTCAAGGCAAGGGCGTCAAGAGTAAAAGTGATGACGGCCCAGAACAACATTACACATGACGGCGTCAGATCTGGATCTAGGCAATCCGAGAATATTTTTGGCGGCGGGTTGACGGCGTCAGAAGTTTCTTCTTGACGCCGTCACCTTTGTAAATATATATATAGTCTTTGTAATTTTCATTCTAAAGAGAGGAGAATTTTAGGGTCGAACTTAATAAACCCTAGCCCGACTTTTACAGTATTTTCAAGGGTTTTCACCCTTTGAAACCCTTCATGTTCAATTGAGATAAGTATCCTTTCAATTCATTCAATATGTCTATGTGTTGTTTGAATATATCTTACGCTTGTCTTAATTTTAACATGCTAGGCTAGATCTTTTGTGTGTTTGCTTAGATGTAATGAAACCTAGATGTTGATTATAGGTTGATTGCTTGTTTATAGTTGTAATGGATGAATGATTTCGATGTTAGGCTTAAGAAAACTGGCAGATCTCCATTGTGTAACTTGCTTGAACGTCTTAAGAAACATGAACCAATGCGTACTAAGGTTTTTATGGTTGTATTTAATGCATGAGCGAATTCTAGTGATCCCATGTTAGAAGCTTCTTGCAGGCTCGACAGAGGAGTGAAGTAGGAGCTTCATAGATTTGGGGAAGTACGTACGCCACCCCACGATTGGTATTAAGGAATATAACTCGTCATCCATGCAACTGTAACAAATAATTAACCAGTAAAAGATATCTAGGGAGTAGTGAAATCTAAGTAAACACAATTCTCCCATCTATTGTTCACACTATTAGTTTAATTAGTTTAATTTACATTTATGTTATTTTATTTTGATTACATCTTAGTTATTGGGTTAGTTGACTAGCAACTAATTCCGCCCACTCCTCTAAAACCCGAGATTTTTAATTTCTTTCATAAAAACATAAAAATACAAAAGAATCATCTCTCACCTCTAGACCTAGTTTTTAGGTTTTCTAATCTTAGCGACACTATTCCTGAGTTGAACGATCAATCCCCCGGTACTTGTCACTATACTATACTACAACGATCAGGTACACTGCCTGGTGGGGGTTGTAAGCTTCTCAAGATCCCTCGAGAGGTAAAGGCTGGTGCAATTCCCACGCATCATATGGGTGATAGTAGCAATACACACCCTTAGGGTGAAAATATGCCACGTGAGGGAAGAATGGTGGATGAATTATATGCTCAAACGGGTGTGCTCCTTTTATCATAACCTTACCTAGTTTATTTGGGTCAATGGGTGAGTTGAAGTTTTCTCCTAAAAAGGGATCATCTTCTATCAATTTCGAGAGACTCCTAGTTGGGAATCCATCTTGACCTAATAAACCCGGTTTAAACCCATAATGTTTCTTGTGATCAACTATGAATGGGTGATGTAAGCATGTAAGGTTATGTTCTACTCCTATATTGGCTTCCTCTCTACATGGCTTAAATTTTACCACCTTTATCCTAAGACTACCCGGACTACATGGGTTGATGGGTGGGTCGGCTCCTCTTTTGTCTCCTAGATGTATTTTTAAGGATGGAAAGTTGTGTGAAGATTGAGGTTTTGGTTCATCAACACTAGGAAATTCCATAGAACTAGGAGTAAGGTTATCACTACAAGTATTCAAACCTATATCCTCTAGTGGTGTTTGATACAAGGGTTCTACCTCCATCGGGGATTCCTAAAGTTTCTTCTACTTCTTCCGGGTAAATCACAGGTGGTGTGTGTGCCTCAACTAGTGGTGGGACTTGTGGAGTACTTAGTGGACTTGGATTTTTCGCCTTATCCTCCATCACATCTAGATCACCTATGTGCTTATTATGTATTTTGCTGAAGTCAATCCCCAACATACACCTAGGTATCTCAAATCCTTTTATATTCATCTCAAATTCTTGGTCCCATTCATAAGAATCATTCTTAATAACTTGATCACTATGTTCTTTTTGCCTAAAGGATTCCTCATGTTCATTATATGTCTTAGTGAAATCTAATCCAAGCATGCACCTAGGTGGTTTGACATTAACCATCTCACAATATCAGTCGGATTCATAAGAAGCTATTCTAGGTGAAGGCTTATATGGTGCATAGGTTGCACTAAGTGAGGTATTTTGAGGGTTTGATGGAGCTCCTAAGGTGAATTTTTTAAAAGCTTTATGCACTTGGTCTATTTTCTCAAGGTACTCACTAAAATCAATGCAAGATCCAGTTCTCATCATTTCACTCCTCCATCTTGAAAAGTCCAAATTAGTATAATTATATTTCTTCATGTAAGATTCTAGTGTCAGATTTTGTGGATTTACGTTCTCCATAGTGGCAAACGGAAAGGTCAATGAAAATTACGAACAAACACACAAAGAAAAAGATGGACTAAAGAAACCTATAAAAAATTAAATAAAAATCTTACTAGAAAGGAATCTAGCAAGTAGACCTAATAAAAAGAAGTTCTAACCTAGACAATAACTATTCCCCGGGCTGCGGCGCCAAAAACTTGATGTCGCCGCACTCTTTTGCGAAAGTTGAGGAATAAATGTAAAGATAGACAATCCCCGGCAGCGGCGCCAAAAACTTGATGTGTGGAATTGCACCCTCGCAAAAGGTTTTACCTCTCAAGGGATCTTGAGAAGCTTTCAATCCCTAGCAGGCAGCGTACCTGTTCGTTGTAGTATAGTATAGTGACAAGTACCAGGGGATTGATCGTTCAACTCTTGGAATAGTGTTCGCTGGGGTTAAAATTCTACTAAACTAGGTCTAAGAGTGAGAGATGATTCTTTTTGTATTTTTATATTTTAAATGAAAGCAAGTAAAATCTCGGGTTTTAAAAGAGTAGGAGGAATTAGTTGCTAATCAACTTGTAACACCCCCATTTTTCACTAATCGCAGCGGATAAAGTGTTTGAGGTATTACTCATGGAAACAAAGACAAGATAATAGAAAACGACTCGAAAAAAGACGTTTTTGAAAAAGGTGTTATCATTCATTTATTAATCAGAGTTTTTACAGTAAAAGATGTACTTTTACCAAAAGAGAGGTCCCTAAGATACGTTTTATGACACAAAACCGATGAATTATAACTATTCTGGACGTCCTTATGTCCAGTGATTCTCCGTGCCAGGGTTCCTATAGTGCCTAATTACCTAGGATAGCATGCTTAAAAGTCAACACGTATGTTGAGTGAGAGTCATAGGTTTAAAAAGTTAAAGTATAAATACAAGTTCCACAGGGTTCAGATTAAACCCTATGTGTGGAAAAGTTTTAGTGTTAGAAGGTATATTGCACTAAGCTCATGAACCATACGTTAACGATCTGGGTCATGGGGTCTACAGACCAAACCATGAGGGGATGGGAAGGATAACTTGCCAAAGTTAAACCTTCAGTGGGTTCAAATATAGTACTTAGTGGTACCACCTAGTGGGGTGTTAATACCAATGGGAGTTGTCAAACTCCAATAGATCTGTCAACTATATTCGCGTTCGCGTGGGTAAAATATCCCAAATGATTAGATTCATGAATTTTGGTTATGTAACGATGGCAGTTAGTTTACTCATGCAATAACCAGAGAAAAGACTTGTATGTGGTTTTAAAGCATGTATCCACCTCACAGTGTTTGTAAAACATTTAGAAAGCATTTAAAAGGTGTGAGACTATGAAAACTCACGAGTCTCTAGATAATTAAAGTAGGGGTTTAGACAACTCACTCACGTATTCTAGGGTAGTGCGGGTTTGCGTATGTCAAGTCTTAGTCTAGGTTTTTTTAATTAATTACTATTAGGTTTTGATATATAACATAAGACCCTTTAGGCCATTGTAATTCAAAAGTATATGACTCCTCACATGAAGCTCCCTACTATTGTATTATGTGATCAACATAATACCGTTCGGGCCATCATAATTCAGAAGTTAATACTCCTCACACAAAGCTCCCTATTATTTAGTTATGTTGTTATTAGGGTTTAGTTATAACATAACACCGTTCAGGACATCATATCTCAGAAGTATATGCAATAGTCGTTCGAGGAGTTAGGGCACTTTAATTCGTAAACCCAACAAACTCGTCAAAACGAAATATCCACATAGTACTCCTCGCATGAAGCTCCCTAGTATTGTGTTATACTTCTAACTTAAATATGTTTTTATATTTTTATGAAAATAGTCCATTTTAACCCTTTATATATATATATATATATATATATATATATATATATATATATATATATATATATATATATTTACGTTTTCTACCCTAAACTTATAACAAATAAGCATATAACTTTCTAACTATTGCATATTTAGTCCCTATACTTTGATATTTTAAAGAAATGACACATATAGTTCCTAAATTATACTAACCTTTATTATTTACTCTATTTACCCTTATATTTATAATATTTGCAATTTTAGTCCTTTTAGTTTAATATTTGTTTTAATGATTTATTTTAAGGTTTAATATATTGCAAATCTAGTACTTACACTATTAACTTCCAGGAAATGTCAAAAACAGTCCCTAGACTTTATAGTTTTAGGAATTTACAATATATACCCCTATGCATGTAATATTTTGCAAAACTAGTCCTAAATGTGTATAATTCTAATCCTAGCATGGCAATCTAGTTTCTAAGCTTATAACTAACTCATATAAGTTCAAATAAGACACATAATTCAGATTATATCTAGTAGATAAGCTAGTTAACACATAAGCATGCAATTTGACTTATAACTAGGGCTACGAAAGAAAACATGCATGCAAATATGTTCTAGGTCCTAGCTAAAGGTTCTAAGGCATCTAAAGTCTATCTAAGTCTTATTCTAAGTATATTATATGTAAAACAAAGGTTACCTAGGTCGGGGGAGGGCTTAACGATGGTATTAGGGTTTCTAGGGCTCGCTCGACTTCAAACCACAGCACAACACAACCAAAGTTTCGTTACCTGATTCCTATGGCTTCTAATGATCTTAGACTATAGAAGTGTGAAGTAGAGAAGAGAAGGAGAGGTGTGAAGAAGAAATGAGGGAGGGAGTGGGTATTTATAGCCCATGTAGGGCGTGTTGCCCAAGTTTCAGCTGCTAGATGTCACGGAGGGGGAGGGGGGAGTAATCAAGGCTAGGTGATGGTGTGGCAGGTCTATAGGGTGATGAGGATAGGCTATAGTAGCTAGGGGGCGGAGCTAGGGCCGGTTGTGGTGGATAGAAGCCGAAGGAGGCGGTTAGAGAAAAGGTGGTGACAAGAAGGTGCATCACTTACTTGCTTGGGTGGTTAGTGGTTCTAGGGTGCTATTTTAGTATTAGGGAGGTGCTAGGTTGGTTGCTTATTCAATTTAAGGTATTTAAGTAGCATAGTTTAGGTGTTTTGGTCAATTTTTAATCTAGTTTTGTTTAGTATGAGTTTAAGGTTTTATCTATGTTTTAGTGTCTTATTTAAGGTCCTAATGATGTTTAGTAACTATTAGTAGCTTATACTAAGTGATGGTAACTTATGGTAATGATTTAACCTAGTTTAGACCTAGTTTCGGGAAGTTATGACCTAATTAAGGTTTTGGGCTTATATGACTTGTACCTAAGTTCTAGGGGTTGTACTATATCCTAAGGGTTCGAATATATCCTAAGGTAACTATTATAACTTATATAAAAGTCCTAAGCACTTTTCATGTAAGTTCAAATAAGCAGTTAGGGTTTTAAAACTAACCGGGATCATATAGGTGCATTTAGGGTTTTCTAGCAAGTATGGAGTATTATAGTACTAGTTTTCTTAGTGAAAATATGTTTATTACCTTGAATTGACATACCGAGATGTTTACCTCAAGTAAACACAATAGTGGTTGGCATAGATGGATACATGAGCTTGTCTAAAGGTTAGTTAGGTTATAATAATATATTAAAGCAAAAATTTAGCTCGGGAAAATCCTATAGGAATTTCTAATCCTAGTGTGCTCTTATAAGGGCCTAAGTTAAGTTAATAAGGCATTTCTAATCCTAGTGTGCTAGTGAGGGCCTAAGTTAAGTTAATAAGGCATTTCTAACCTAAGGGGAAGTTAGTGGGTTGTGACAGTATCCCATCCTAAATGAAAATCTCGTCCTGAGATTTAACTATGATTAGTATGTGATGGTGAGAACAAATGGGGATATTAAGCATGGATTTGATCCTCTCGTTCCCAAGTATACTCTGGTCCTCTTTGGGAGTCCCAGTGTACCTTAACGATAGGAATCCGGTGATGTTTTAGATTTTTGACCTCTCGGTCCATAATTTCCACTGGTTCTTCAGTGAAATTGAGGTTATCATCCAATTGAAGCTCGTTAATAGGAACAACATGTGACTCGTCTGATAAACAGTTCTTACGATTTGATATGTGAAACATGTTGTGTATATTACTTAGTTCATCCGGTAATTCGAGTTAGTATGCCACTGGACCAATTCGTTCTAAAACCTTAAAAGGTCCAATGTATCTCGGACTAAGCTTTCCTTGCTTTCCGAAATGAAAGACACCTTTGCTAGGTGAAACTTTCAACATAACCCTATCTTCGACTTGAAATTCTAAAGGCTTACGTCTTATATCGACATAACTCTTTTGCTGATCTCTTGCAGCTTGTAAGCGTTGTTGGATTTGAACTATTTTCTCATTTGTCTAATGGATTATCTCTGGACCCGTGAATTGTACTTCTCCAACTTCAGCCCAGCAGACCGGAGATCTATACTTTCTCCCATAAAGTGCCTCATACGGTGCTACTTTAAAGCTAGCGTGATAACTATTGTTATATGAGAATTCTACCAATGGTAAGTGTTTCTCCCATCCTTTTCCAAAATCTATCACACACGCTCGAAGCATATCCTCGAGTGTTTGGATATTTTTTTCACTTTGACCATCGGTTTGCGGATGATATTCCGTACACATGTCTATCTAAGTACCCAAGGCCTTTTGCATAGATTGCCAAAATCTCGACGTGAAATGAGAATCATGATCCGATATAATAGATATTGGCACTCCATGTCGGGAAACTATTTCCTTGAGGTACAACCTAGCAAGGGTTTCCATATCATCTGTTTCTCATATAGGAATGAAGTATGCTGATTTCATAAGGCGATCAACTATTACCCAAATAGCATCATGCCCGTTGAATGTTCAAGGTAGTTTGGTGATAAAATCCATCATAATTCTTTCCCACTTCCAAATGGGAATCTCAGGTTGTTCCAATAAACCAGACGACTTTTGATATTCAGCCTTTACTTTAGAACATGCTAAACACCTGCCCACATATCTGGCAATGGATGCCTTCATGTCAGGCCACCAATAGTGTTTCTTCAGATCCTGATACATCTTGTCAAAACCTAGGTGAATGGAGTACTTAGATTTATGGGACTCGTTCATTATTACGTTCCTTAAGTTACCATGATAAGGTAACCATTTTCGACCCTTAATACAACGAGTTCTGTCTGAACTTATCTCGAAAGCCTTATACATCCCTCGTAAATTCTCAAGTTTATGATCCTTCATTTTGAGGGCTTCTTTCTGGGCTTTGAGTATTTGAGAAGGTAGATTCGAATGAAGTGTCATTACTAATGACCTAACTCTAAGTGGTTTGATTCGTTCCTTTCGGCTCAAAGCATCTGCTATGATACGTGGGAATTGCGCCCTCGCAACAGGTTTTACCTCTCAAGGGATCTCGAGAAGCTTACAACCCTCACCAGGCAGTGTACCTGATCGTTGTAGTATAGTATAGTGACAAGTACCGGGGGATTGACCGTTCAACTCAGGAATAGTGTCACTTGGATTAGAAAGCCTACTAAACTAGTTCTAAAGGTGAGGGATGATTCTTTTTGTATTTTTATATTTTTATGAAAGCAATTAAAATCTCGGTTTTTGAAGGAGTGGGCAGAATTAGTTGCTAGCCAACTAACCCAAATAACTAAAGATGCAATCAAAATAAAATATAAGGAATGAAAATAAAACTAATTTACTAATGTGGTGGAAACAATAATGAGGAAAGTTGTGTTTACTTAGATTTCATTACTCCCTAGATATCTTTTACAGGTTGATTAGCTTGTTACAATTGCATGGATGACGGGTCATATTCCTTAATACTAGTCGTAGGGCCGTGTACAATATTCCCTAACTCTATAAGATCCTACTTCACTCCCATGTCGAGCCGTTAGAAGCTCCTAACATGGGATCACTAGTGGTCTCGGGATGCATCACTAACGCAAGTTCTAGAATCTAAATGCTACCGGTACACTCATAAGCACTAATAATGAATGCTTTTCCTATCAAATCTAAAGGCGAACCTCACATATTTGGGTGGAAAATTTTTCTGAATGGTACGGTTTTGTGCTAGTCATACAACTCCTATCCATGAGACGCTTGTTAAGGCTAAAGTTTCACTCCTAAATGTTGTAAAAAATTTTAAATTTGGCGCTAAAATTACACTAACAAGTATTTCTCTTAGTTTTATTACACACCTATCATCAAACAAACAAACTAAAGTGCAATTGTATCCTATAAGGTATCATCATTTACCCTTCCCTTACACTTAGGATGAACATTGTCCCCAATGTTCAATTAAAGAACGTAAAAGTAAAATAAGTAAAAGAATGAAAACAAATACTCCCCTGATTCGTTCGGTGTGGATAGTGTGTTAACAAGGTTAAATCTTCCTCCAAGAAAATGAATGTTCAAAGCTTCCCTTCCAGAAATATAAATCATGTTCTTGTCATATATAACCTGCTAAACCTGAGAAAATAATCAAGGCAACCTCGCGTAATATCGGTGGCAATCTATATATACTAACAAATCCTAGAAACCAATTTAAGATATAATGCTTGTGGAATGAATGTTTGAAGATTTCCTGGAGTTTATAAAACCAAAGAATTAACAAAAACTTTTAAGACTCCGTTAGAAAAACAAAACCCACAAAATTTCCAGAATTTTACACGTGACGCCGTCAGGTGTTAATTCCTGACGCCGTCAGAAGTGACCTGCATAAATCTTTATGTTAAGTTTCAGGAAAATTTCTGGAAAAACTTATGTCCTACTTCCTGGAAAATCCTGCAAAACATCATTATGACTCGATACAAGCATTTGACTCTAACAAATACTAATATACATGTTCCTTTAATATTGTGGCGAATCATGATCAATTTCATTCTTATAAACAAATTTGGGGTTTCCCCTTACACTTAGCTTTTGCAAAATACCTTTATATGAATTTAAGACGAAGTTAAACAACAAAATAAAGCATTTTCACAATTTTGTTTGAAACATAATCTACCAACAATAAAAATAAAACATGCATACGGAAACAAATAACATCAAACAAATAAAAATCACACAAAACATGGGTTGCCTCCTAAGAAGCGCTTTTCTTTATTATCGAGTCTTATAGCTAGACTCAAGGCCATGGGCTACGTTTTCCTTTCCCATTTTTGTGCTAATTCAAAACATTTAACCCTATTTTCTTAATGCTTGTACTCAGGGTCTAGATTCATGCAACCTGAATAGTATGTTCGCCTCCTCTCATATTAAACATCATCATCAATTCCGTTATCCTTAATCTCATAAGGTAGAATCTCATCAATTGGTAAATTCTTGATGTCCTTTAATTCTTCCCTCATGTGGGGCATCATAAAAGTGATATTTTCTATCCCATCAGTAAACTGAACTATTCCCTCCCCATGATCACAATACATCTTAGTCGTCTCAACGAAAGGTTGCCCTAGGAACATTTCTGCTAAGTGTGGATCTATAATACCTCTAACATCTTCTAGGATTACAAAGTCGCATTGATAAGTAAAATTTCCTACAAAGATGTGTACCCCTTTCACTCTCCTGACAAAATTACATAGTCGATTAGGGTTGTAGGGGTCTTTTCTGAGGCCTAACCTTTCATTCATAATCCAGTTGTAGTAGAGCATAGACATAATATTCATGGGTGCTTTTAAATCAATGTATGTATGCTCTCTAGACATGTACCAAATCATGCAAGGAATTTTTATGTTCCTATAGTTATGCTTCCTAATCCATGGCATTTTCCTATGTTTTGAGGGGCAGGGGTGTTGTAAAAGGAATCTATGGTAACTCAATTCCTCAGGGGTTGGAGAGAAATCTGTAAACTTAATTTTCATCTCGAGGGGTTTATTAAATTCATTAAATGTGTTAACTTCCCTCTTTCTTCTTTTACGCGCTATAAGCCTCTTGCTAACTTCTAAACGACGATTCTCTAAATCCATAAAGACAAACCTTATACGAACAAAGACACAAAGAAATAAGATAGACTAAAGGAGACCTAAAAATAAAAATAAAAATCTTACTAGAAAGGAATCTAGCAAGTAGACTTATTAAAAAGAAATCCTAACCTAGATAATAACTATTCCCCGGGCTGCGGCGCCAAAAACTTGATACGTGGGAATTGCGCCCTCGCAACAGGTTTTACCTCTCAAGGGATCTCGAGAAGCTTACAACTCCCACCAGGCAGTTTACCGGATCATTGTAGTATAGTATAGTGACAAGTACCGGGGGATTGATCGTTCAACTCAGGAATAGTGTCGCTAGGATTAGAAAGCCTAATAAACTAGGTCTAGAGGTGAGGGATGATTCTTTTTGTATTTTTATATTTTTATGAAAGCAATTAAAATCTCGGTTTTTGAAGGAGTGGGCGGAATTAGTTGCTAGCCAACTAACCCAAATAACTAAGGATGTAATCAAAATAAAATACAAGGAATGAAAATAAAACTAATTTAGTAATGTGGTGGAAACAATAATGAGGAAAGTTGTGTTTACTTAGATTTCATTACTCCCTAGATATGTTTTACTGGTTGATTAGCTTGTTACAATTGCATGGATGACGGGTCATATTCCTTAATACTAGTCGTAGGGCCGTGTACAATATTCCCTAACTCTATAAGATCCTACTTCACTCCTATGTCAAGCCGTTAGAAGCTCCTAACATGGGATCATTCGAATTCTCTTACGCATTAAATACAACCAAAAATCGTAGTACACCTCTGATCATGTTTCTTAAGACGTTCAAGCAAGTTACCAATGGAAGTTTGCCAGTTTTCTTAAGCCTAACATCGAATACAATCATCCGTAACAATTATAAACAAATAATCAACCCATAATTAACATCTAGGTTTCACTACATCTAAGCAAACATAATAAAGATCTAGCCTAGCATGTTAAAGAGAAGACAAGCGTAAGATATAATCACACAACACATAGACATATTGAATGATTTGAATGAATACTTATCTTCAATTGAACATGAAAGATTCAAGGGTTTAGAACCCTTGAAAAAGCTGTAAAATTCGACCTAGGGTTTATTCCCTCAAAGTTGCACACTAATGAATGAAAATTGGAAAACTATATATAGATTTTACATCGTGACGACGTCATGTATTAACTTGCGACGCCTTCAACTCGCCGCCATGATAAAATTCGTATTGCCTAGATCCATTTGTGACGCCGTCATGTAGAAGAATACTCTGGGCCGTCACTAGTAATTGGACCCTGACGGCCTTGGTGACGGTGTCAGGCCATAAGCTTGAAAAACTCTCTGGGCCGTCACTTTATAAGTTCCATATCCACCTCTTTTGTAACTCTTGACGCCGTCACATATAAACCTTTGACGCCGTCAGGTACTGTTCCAGCAAGGAAATTTGAGACTTTGCCGTTTTCTTCACTTTTATGCTCCAAAAACGTAAAAAATGCTTCATTTTCCAGATTCTTCCTCAAAAGTACCTAAAATGACAAAAGGAACGATTTAGGGCAATATTTGATCAAATAATCTCGAATTCAGGCTTAAATGACCCCTTAAAAGCGGTACAATTTTCGCCTCATCATGCTACTATGTTAGCTTAGACAGGATGATAACGAATCTCACAATCATAATCAACAAGCAGTTCTACCCATCGACGTTGTCTCATGTTCAACTCTTTCTGATTAAGAATATGCTGTAGGCTCTTGTCATCGGTGAAGACCGTATACTTAGTGCCATACAGATAATGTCTCCATATTCTTAGAGCGAACACTACTGCTCCTAATTCTAAATCATGTGTAGTGTAGTTTTCCTCATGTGTCGTGAGTTGTCGTGATGCATAAGCGATTACTTTATCCTTTTGCATTAACACGACTCTAAGACCTCTTCGAGAAGCATCACAGTAAACGACAAAATCAACATTTCCCTCTGGTAATGCTAAGATCGGAGCTTCACACAACTTTCTCTTGAAAAGTTGGAAAGCTATCTCTTGATCTTTTCCCCAGTCAAACTTCCTGTTTTTCTGGGTTAGCTCTGTCAAAGGTTTAGCTATTTTTGAAAATCCCTCAATAAACCTTCGATAGTAGCCCACAAGTCCTAAGAATTGTCGTATCTCAGTAGGATTCTTAGGTTGCGACCAATCCTTAACGGCTTTAATTTTTGTTGGATCGACATGAAGTCCTTGTTTATCTATCATGTGTCCAAGAAATTGCACAACACTAATCTAGAATTCACACTTAGAGAACTTTGCATAAAGTTTCTCTGTCTTAAGTAGTTATAGGATTATTCTCAAGTGTTTAGCGTGCTCTTCCTCATTATGTGAATAGATAAGGATATCATCTATGAACTCTATAACAAATTTATCCAAGTATGGTTTACACACCCGGTTCATGAGGTCCATGAAAACTGTTGGTGCGTTTGTCAAACCAAATGGCATAACTTGAAATTCATAGTATCCATATCTTGTTCTGAAATTGGTCTTAGGGATATCTTCTTCCCTCACTCTCAGTTGATGATAATGATACGTGGGAATTGCACCAGGCTTTACCTCTCAAGGGATCTTGAGAAGCTTACAACCCCCACCAGGCAGTGTACCTGATCGTTGTAGTATAGTATAGTGACAAGTACAGGGGGATTGATCGTTCAGCTAGGAATAGTGTCGACAGGATTAGAAAACCTAAATACTAGTTCTAAAGATGAAGGATGATTCTTTTTGTATTTTTATATTTTTTTAGAAAGCAAGTAAAAATCTCGGGTTTGAAGGATTTGGGCGGAATTAGTTGCTAGTCAACTAACCCAATACTACAGATGAAATCAAAATAAAATACTAGAAATGAAAATAAACTAAATTAACTAAGGTTGTGAGCAATAAGTGGAGAAAATGTGTTTACTTAGATTTCACTACTCCCTAGACATCTTTTACACGTTAATTACTTGTTATAGTTGCATGGATGACGGATTGTATTCCTTAATACCATTCATGGGGTGGCGCACTTAACTCCCCAATCCTATGAGCTCTTATCTCCTCCTATGCCATGCCCAGCACAACCATAGGAATTATAAATAGTGGCTCATGCATTAAATACAACCAATAAAACCTAGTGCACATCAGTTCATGTTTCCTAAGACGTTCAAGCATGTTACCATTTGGAGATCTGCCAGTTTCTTAAGCCTAACATCGAATTCATTCATCCAATACAATTATAAACAAGTAATCAACACATAATTAACATCTAGGTTTCATTAGATCCAAGCAAATACAAGATAGATCTAGCCTAGCATGATGGAATTAAGACAAGAACAAGATATAGACAACCAACACATAGACATATTGATTGAATTAAAAAAACACTTATCTCAATTACACATGAAAGGTATCAAGGGCTTAGAACCCTTGAAAAACCTGTAAAATTCGCACCAAGTTCGTACTTAGGATTTCTCCAAAACTTCTCTCTTTTTTTAATGTGAAAATTAGAAAAATATATATAGGAAATAGGGTCTGACGGCGTCAAGACAAATCTTGTAACGCCGTCACCTCGCCGCCAAAATTCTTCTCGGACTGCCTTGATCTACTTTTGACGCCGTTATGTGTTATGCATTTCCAGGCCGTCATGAATTTTACTTTTGACGCCCTACTTCGTGACGCCTTCAAATCTGTACTGGATCTTCATGGAAATTACTCTTGACGCCGTTAGAAATTCCTTCTTGACGCCGTCACCTACTGTTCCCAGAAAGGAAAATTAAGACTTTGGTGTTTTCTTCACTTTTATGCTCCAAAAACGTCTAAATTGCTTCCTTTTCCAGATTTCTCTCCCAAAGTACCTAAAATCACAAAAGGAATGATTTAGGGCAATATTTGATCAAATAAATTCAATTCCGGGCTTAAATAACCCCCTAAAAGGGGTTCATTTTTCGCCTCATCAGATAACCTGATCGTAAGTCAATTTTTGAGTATATGCTCGAACCTTGTAGTTGATCAAATGGGTCATCAATCCGGGGTAATTGGTATCGATTTTTGATAGTAAGTTTATTTAATCCACGATAATCGATACACATCCTTATATATCCATCTTTCTTCTTTATGAATAGGACAGGAGCACCCTAGGGTGATGTACTTGGACGTATAAAACCTCGATCAGTTAATTCCTGGAGTTGTTAAGAGAGTTCCTTCATCTATGAAGGGGCTAACCTATAGGGTGCTTGGGCTATAGGTGCCGCTCCGGGGATTAAGTCAATTTGAAATTCAATTTGACGAATCGGAGGTAGGCCAGGTAAATCCTTAGGAAATACTTCTGGGTATTCCCTGACTACAGGGATCTCCTCCAGTCGTTTTTCATCTGGCTTAGTCTCCGTTACTTGAACCACAAAAACTTGACAACCTCCTGACATGTATCATTTTGCTTTGATACATGAAATGAAGTTAAGTCTAGTTCTACTTTGATCTCTTCGGATAGTTAAAGTCTCACCGTTGATAGGTACATGGATGATTTTCTCGACACAAAGAATCTTTGCTTGATTCTTGGACAACCAATCCATTCCCACAACAACGTCAAAACTACCGAGTCTAATAGGTATGAGATCAATCTCAAAGTAGTGGTTAAGTAAAGTTAGGGTACAACCCTTAATGACCGTGTTAGTACTAACTAAGTTTTCGTCGGCCATTTCTATCTCATAATAGTTATCTAAAGCTATGGGCTTAATCCTAAGTCTAGAGGCTAAGGGTATGGATACGAAACTTCTATCGGCTCCAGAATCAAATAATATTTTAACTAAATGATTATTTAAAAGAAACTTACCCGTGACTATGCTTGGATCTTGTGGATCATTCCTATCCCTCAACATATATGCTCTACCCTGGGCACCGTCATTATTTTTCTTTGGGCATTTATTCATATAATGTTCCTTTTCTCCGCAAGTATGATAAATGACTATTACTGGTGGTGGATTTCCTCCAGTAACTGGTCTTTTGTTCTTGCAATACCTTGAGTAATGGCCCACCTTGTTACATATGTTACATTTAATGACACAAGGCTCTATGTGATGCCAGCTGCATCTCCTACACAGAGGGGCACTTCCAGCATACCCACTTTTCTCATTTAAAGTGGTGGCATAAGCTCTTGCATTATCTTGCCTTGGTTGAGGATAGTGATTTGTATGATTACCCTTGGTGTTATTACGGTTGTTACCGAAAGCTCTCCCATCGTGGAAGTTTCGTTTATTATCGTAGGGCACTGGCACAGAGTTGTGCTTTGTTACTTGGTCCATTAACCTTAAGGTTATTTTAATGGCCTCCTCTAACGTTTGAGGTTTAGAGGCTGTAACATTCCCTTCGATACTCCGGGGCAAACCTCCGATGAAAACTTCTATCGCCTTTTCAACAGTTGGTACCATTGTAGGACACAAAGTAGCCAACTCTTGAAATCTTCTAATATAAGTTTTAACATCGTTCCCCTTCACAGTCAAGTTATAAAATTCATCCTCCATTTTCTTGGCTTCTGTCCGAGGGCAGTATTTTTTAATCATGAGTTTCTTAAACTCAACCCAAGATAACTTATATGCCTCTTTTATTCCTATTGGCTGGGCATACGAGTTCCACCAGGATAACGCTTCCTCAGTAAGCGTTCCCATTGCAAACATAACTCTACAATCCTCTGTACAATTACTACGGGAAAATACTGATTCACATCTCTTAAACCAATGAATTAATCCTATGGCCCCTTCTGTCCCCTTGACATTGAAGGGCTGGCAGCTTATAAATTCCTTGTAGTTACTCTTCTTCACTACAGGGATTTTGGAGTTTCTAGCCATGTTTGCATCCCTAGCTTCTAGTGCTGCAGTTACACTGTCAATCACTAGTCGCTGGATATCTTCCTTAGTCATGGCGGGAGTGGTGGGAGTAACATGTGTGGTAGTTCTTGTACGTGCCATTCTAAAGGTAAGATGTGGTAAGAATTTTGTTATAGTTTATGTTTTAAGTGCTGAAAGCACTTTCTGATACCGAATGGGTATAGAATCCTAACACTGAAAAGGGCAAGTTCCTAGCAAGAATCGTTACAGTTCACCGAAAATAGTTTCCCCCTCCGTCTAAAGGCATAGTGATTCTAAGGGATCCTAAGTTTTTACTATTCCTAGGTATGTCTACTTGTTTTAATTTCCTATTTGTTATAGTGTTAAGTGCTAAGGCAATCTATAGTGTGTCCTAAGGCAATGGGGAATACTAATACGGGATACGAGTTTTATGATTTTTTTTTATTTTTATTTTATTTTTTATTTTTTTTATTTTTTAAGTGAAAACCTAGCAAGTACCTGTTTAGCTAAGTTATCTACCTATAACCTATATTATCTATGCCTATAACCTTATTTTAGTTCTATGTTATTCTTAAGATCCTGAATGGCCTCCAAGAGTTCATCTATTTCAGACCTATGATTATCCCTAAGATCCTCGATAATCATTTCGATAGTGGAAAGTCTAACATGTGCGGTACTTACTTTGTCACAGTGTCCTTCATATTTTGTTTGTACCCTAAAGATTTGATTGCAAGTTTTCTCTAATTCATTTTCTAACCTATTTTTACCTATTCCTAATTCCCTAATCCTAATTTCTACTTCTTCCATTCTTTTTAAGGATAGTTTATCTAAATGACTAAGTATTTCATCTATTTGTTCATCATGCCTTTCTAAGGGTGTTTTATATGAACTACTACCTATGTTAAACCTAGGGGAAGGTGATGGTGGTATAAAACACATTCTCTTAAGGGGAGGTGAATCTATTTCGGGAACATAACGATCTTGACTAGTATAGTGAGGTATAGGTGGGGTAGGGGTTATAGTAGGTACAGTAAGAATGTTTCCACCATATGCCTGCATATACCCATTATATGCTTGCATATAGGGATCATTCGGGGAAAGTTCTAATCCTAGGTTAGTTAAGATATTCTGGGCTAATTCTTCTGGAGAATTAGAACCAGTAGATGAGTGAGTAGGAGTAGCCGGAGCATACTCATAACTATCAGATGAAGTATCCGTATCATCGGTATCCAAAACGATGATAGGATTGTTAAAGGATGACATATCTAACTGTAATTCCCGAAGGAGTATCTTAGCATAATTCTAACCTAAATAGGCATCTTAAAGGCAATTCTAATAGTGGGGATTCTATCCTAAGGGAAATAGTGAGATATCTAATCCTAAAGGCAATTCGGGGGTTCTATTCTAAAGGCAAGTTATGGATTCTAACCTAAAGGCAGTTGGGGATTCTAATCTAAAGGCAATTGGGGATTCTAATAGAACGGAGGACCTTTTTTTTTTCTTTTTTTTTGAAAAGGTGGTTATAGTTTTAGGAAAAATCCTTTTGTTCTCTATAACCAAGGCTCTGATGCCAATCTGTAACACCCCCATTTTTCACTGATAGCAGTGGATAAAGTGTTTGGGGTATTACTCATGGAAACAAAGACAAGATAATAGAAAACGACTCAAAAAGAGACGTTTTTGAAAAAGGTGTTATCATTCATTTATTCATCAGAGTTTTTACAGTAAAAGATGTACTTTTACCAAAAGAGTGGTATCTAAGATACGTTTTATGACACAAAACTGATGAAATATAACTGTTCTGGACGTCCTCATGTCTAGTGATTCTCCATGCCAGGTTCCTATAGTGCCTAATTACCTAGGATAACATGCTTAAAAGTCAACACGTATGTTGAGCGAGAGTCTTAGGTTTAAAAAGTTAAAGTATAAATACAAGTTCCACAGGGTTCAACTTAAACCCTATGTGTGGAAAAGTTTTAGTGTTAGAAGGTATATTGCACTAAGCTCATGAACCACACGTTAACGATCCGGGTCATGGGGTCTGCAGACCAAACCATGAGGGGATGGGAAGGATAACTTGCCAAAGTAAAACCTTCAGTGGGTTCAAATATAGTACTTATTGGTACCGCCTAGTGGGGTGTTAATACCAATGGGAGTTGTTAAACTCCAATAGATCTATCAACTATATTCGCGTTCACGTGGGTAAAATATCCCAAACGATTAGATTCGTGAATTTTGGTTATGTAATGATGGCAGTTAGTTTACTCGTGCAATAACCAGAGAAAAGACTTGTATTTGGTTTTAAAGCATGTATCCCCCTCACAGGGTTTGTAAAACATTTAGAAAGCATTTAAAAGGTGTGAGGCTATGAAAACTCACCCGAGTCTCTAGATAATTAAAGTAGGGGTTTAGACAACTCACTCACGTATCCTGGGGTAGTGCGGGTGTGCGTATGTCAAGTCTTAGTCTAGGTTTTTTTAACTAATTACTGTTAGGTTTTTATATATAACATAACACCGTTCGGGCCATTGTAATTCAGAAGTATATGACTCCTCACATGAAGCTCCCTACTATTGTATTATGTGATCAGCATAATACCGTTCGGGCCATGATAATTCATAAGTTAATACTCTTCATACAAAGCTCCCTATTATTGAGTTATGTTGTTATTAGGGTTTAGATATAACATAACACCGTTCAGGCCATCATATCTCAGAAGTATATACAATAATCGTTCGAGGAGTCAGGGCACTTTAATTCGTAAACCCAACAAACTCGTCAAAACAAAATATCCACATAGTACTCCTCGCATGAAGCTCCCTAGTATTGTGTTATGCTTCAAACTTAAATTGGTTTTTATATTTTTATGAAAATAGTCCATTTTTACTCATTATATATATATATATATATATATATATATATATATATATATATATATATATATATATATATATATATATATATATATATATATATATATATATATATATATATATATTTACGTTTTCTACCCTAAACTTATAAACTTATAACAAATAAGCATATAACTTTCTAACTATTGCATATTTAGTCCCTATACTTATATATTTTAAAGAAATGACACATATAGTTCCTAAATTATACTAACTTTTATTATTTACTCTATTTACCCTTATATTTATAATATTTGCAATTTTAGTCCTTTTAGTTTAATATTTGTTTTAATGATTTATTTTAAGGTTTAATATATTGCAAATCTAGTCCTTACACTATTAACTTCCAGGAAATGTCAAAAACAGTCCCTAGACTTTATAGTTTCAGGAATTTACAATATATACTCCTATGCATGTAATATTTTGCAAAACTAGTCCTAAATGTGTATAATTCTAATCCTAGCTTGGCAATCTAGTTTCTAAGCTTATAACTAACTCATATAAGTTCAAATAAGCCACATAATTCAGATTATATCTAGTACATAAGCTAGTTAACACATAAGCTTGCAATTCGACTTATAACTAGGGTTACGAAAGAAAACATGCATGCAAATAAGTTCTGGGTCCTAGCTAAAGGTTCTAAGGCATCTAAAGTCTATCTATGTCTTATTCTAAGTATACTATACGTAAAATAAAGGTTACCTAGGTCGGGGAGTGCTTAACGATGGTATTAGGGTTTCAAGGGCTCGCTCGACTTCAAACCACAACACAACATAACCAAAGCTTCGTTACCCGATTCCTATGGCTTCTAATGATCTTAGACTACAGAAGTGTGAAGTAGAGAAGAGAAGGAGAGGTGTGAAGAAGAAATGAGGGAGGGAGTGGGTATTTATAGCCCGCGTAGGGCGTATTGCCCAAGTTTCAGCTGCTAGGTGTCACAGAGGGGGAGGGGGGGGGGGGAGTAAGAAAGGCTAGGTAATGGTGTGGTAGGTCTAGAGGGTGATGAGGACGGGCTATAGTAGTTAGGGGGTGGAGCTAGGGCCGGTTGTGGTGGATAGAAGCCGAGGGAGGCGGTTAGAGCAAAGGTGGTGACAAGGAGGTGCATCACCTACTTGCTTGGGTGGTTAGTGGTTCTAGGGTGCTAGTTTAGTATTAGGGAGGTGCTAGGTTTGTTGCTTATTCAATTTAAGGTACTTAAGTAGTACAGTTTAGGTGTTTAGGTCAATTTTTAATCTAGTTTTGTTTAGTAAGAGTTTAAGGTTTTATCTATGTTTTAGTGTCTTATTTAAGGTCCTAATGATGTTTAGTAACTATTAGTAGCTTATATTAAGTGATGGTAACTTATGGTAATGTTTTAATCTAGTTCAGACCTAGTTTCGGGAAGTTATGACCTAATTAAGGTTTTGGGCTTATATGACTTATACCTAAGTTCTAAGGGTTGTACTATATCCTAAGGGTTCTAATATATCCTAAGGTAACTATTATAACTTATATCTAAGTCCTAAGCACTTTTCATGTAAGTTCAGATAAGCAGTTAGGGTTTTAAAACTAACTGGGATCATATAGGTGCATTTAGGGTTTTCTAGCAAGTATGGATATTATAGTACTTGTTTTCTTAGTGAAAATATTTTTATTACCTTGACTTGACATACCGGGATGTTTACCTCAAGTAAACATAGTAGTGGTTGGCATAGATGGATACGTGAGCTTGTCTGAAGGTTAGTTAGGTTATAGTAATATATTAAAGCAAAAATTTAGCTCGGGAAAATCCTATAGGCATTTCTAATCCTAGTGTGCTCTAATAAGGGCCTAAGTTAAGTTAATAAGGAATTTCTAATCCTAGTGTGCTAGTGAGGGCCTAAGTTAAGTTAATAAGGCATTTCTAACCTAAGGGGAAGTTAGTGTATTGTGACACAACTAACCCAATTAACTAAAGATGCAATCAAAATAAAATAAAATAAACTTAAACTAAATTGTGGTGTAAACAATAATGAGAGAAAGTGTGTTTACTTAGATTTCATTACTCCCTAGATATCTTTTACCGGTTGATTAGCTTGTTACAATTGCATGGATGACGGGTTATATTCCTTAATACTAGTCGTAGGGCTGTGTACGATCTTCCCTAACTCTATTGGCTTCTACTTCATTCTAGGTCGAGCGGACTACTAGCTCCTAACGTAGTATCACTAGCAGTTGCCTACGCATTAAATACAACCAATAAATTGTAGTACACCTCCAATCATGTTTCTTAAGACGTTCAAGCAAGTTACCAATTGGAAGTCTACCAGTTTTCTTAAGCCTAACATCGAATTCATTCTTCCACAACAATTATAAACAAACCATCAACCAGTAATTAACATCTAGGTTTCATTACATCAAAGCAAAAACGAAAGAAAGCTAGCCTAGCATGTTAAAGAGAAGACAAGCATAAGATATAATCAAACAACACATATACATATTGAATGATTTAATGAAGTACTTATTTTCAATTGAACATGGAAGAAACAAAGGGTTGAAACCCTTCAAAAAGAAGGAAAATCTGTCTAGGGTTTTATTCCATCAAAGTTGCACACAATGAATGAAAACTAGAAAACTATATTTAGATTTTACAATATGACGGCGTCAAGAGTTAAGTCTGACGCCATCAACTCGCCGTGAAATTAAACTCGTATTACCTAGATCCACTTCTGACGCTGTCACTCTATATGGGTTCTGGGCCATCACTCTTTACAATTGCTCTTGATGGCCTTGGAATATTTGTTCATGATGCCGTCAGACCCCCTTCACAAATCATTCTAGCGTGTCACGTGTATTTGATTTATCCACCCTTTTGTCAACTCATGACGCCGTCACTAATACATTGTGATGCCGTCAAAAGCAATTTCCAGCATGCTTTTGTGACTTTGTCGTTTTCTGCACTTTTTTGCTCCAAAAACATTCAAAATGCTTCCTTTTGTAAAATTCCTCTCAAAAGTACCTAAAATGATAAAAGGAACGATTTAGGGCAATATTTGATCAAATAATCTCGACTTTGGCCTTAGATGACCCCCCAAAAGCGCTACACTTTTCGCTTCATCAGTAAGGTACACACCTATAAGGCTTGTCTTGTAGCAAAGGGTTATACTCAACCTTTGCGGTTGATTTTGAAGACATTTTCTCCTGTATCAGACATTAGAGCCATTAGGAGTAATGTTACTTTCCTTATCTTGATGAGCCATGTGTATATCAAAAGGCTAGTGGGAGTAATGTTACTTTCCTTATCCTATATGTTGATGACATATTGATTATGGGAAATCACATTCCATGTTTACAAGATGTAAAATCCTACCTTGGAAAGTGTTTTGCTATGAAGGATATGAGAGAGGTAACATATATTCTTAGAATCAAGATCTACAGAGAGAGATCTAGGCAGCTAATTGGACTAAGTCAAAGTGTTTACATTGATAAAATCTTGAAAAGATTTAGAATGGAGAATTCAAAGAAGGGATATCTTCCAATGCAAGAAATACTTGATTAGAATAGTACACAATGTGCATCTACACCTGCTGAAGTAACGCACATGTAGAATGTTCTTTACACTTCGAATGTAGGATTAATCATGTATTCAGTAAGATGCACAAGACCTGATGTAGCATTTGCCCAAAATACAACAAGCCTATTTCAACAGAATCCTGGTGAAAGTTATTAGACTGCTGCAAAAAATATCCTCAAGTATCTAAGAGCTACTCGAGATATGTTCTTGTCTACAGTGGGAATCCTGGAGCAAAGCTTAAAATGACTGGTTACTTCGAATGTTAGATATCAAACCGATAAAGACGATACAAAGTCTCATATGGGATATGTCTTTGTTGTTAATGGAGGCGCAGTGGATTGGAAGAGTACCAAGTAGACCACTACTGCCATGTGTGCAACAGAAGCTTAGTACATAGCTGCTTCAAAATCTGCGATGGAAGCTATCTAGATTATGAAGTTCATTTCAGGGCTGGGTGTTATGCCCTCAAATGAAAGACCTATGGAGATGTATTGCGATAATTTTGGAGCAATCATTATCGCCAATGAACCTGGAGTTATGAAAGACGACAGCCATTATCCTAAAAGATATCACTATGTTCGAGAACAAATTGAAATTAGTGAAATCAATCTACTAAAAGTTCACACATATGACAGTCTAGCTGATCCTTTTACGAAGGCTTTACCTAAGGCAAAGCTTACTCAACATGCTGAGAGCATTGTACTTTGTTTAGCTGAAAGTTTCATGTAAATTTATGTTTAGTATTTAGGTAAAGGACGTTTAAACAATTATTATTTTATAATGAATTAAAATACTTGGTATGTGCATTTTCATTTTATAATAAGTTGTATCATGTATTTGCATGTTTAAATACATAAATGACTTATGTTATTCTAAACTGTCCATTGTCAATCAACTATGTGGGAATATGGTTGAATTAAGACAAATATGAGAGATTGGTTATATACTTTGTATATTGAAGGAAAGTCCAAACTCACATGGTATTCAAAAGATTTCATACCGGACTATCCCAACTAACAAGATTTTACTTTATGGATCTTAGTCATTAAGTAAATCTTGTATATGATTTCATTGTTTATCTTTAGACTTGAGACGCAAGCTGGAATGGCATAGGTGGATCCCATTTCTTGAATATAGTCTAACGCTATATGTAACTTGTAGTTATAAGGGCTATTTTCAGAAGTGTTGTGAAGCACACAAATTACGCTTGTAGTTAATACAAAATTTGATCCTTCAAATTATTTTTGATGTATGATACTACTGGGCTCCTCGTGGGGTTGATAAGATGTTTGTATAACCATACCCAAAAGAGATCTGGATATGTCCCGATGATTTTGGTAATCTAGATCAATAGATGAAATGTGAAATAGAATTGTTAAATTATGGAATGACTTAGATCTATATCCATATTTAATACGGTGTTGGAAACAAAAGGATAGTTAAATAGTATATCATTTTACCGTGACTTTATAAAACCACACTTAAGGATTTTTGGGAGCTTTGGCGTGCTGCTAGACACTTACCAATGCTATTACGTTTAATTGAAACATATCGAAGTGGAAGCAGTTGGAATATGACATATTTTGCAAACGTATATCTGGAAAGTACTCGAGCCTATGGGATCGCACGCGTTATGTTTAAGATTTAATTGATATATATATATATATATATATATATATATATATATATATATATATATATATATGGAGAGGATCGGGTGAGGATTGACATTTAAGTACGAATGGTACAGATTAATCACAGCCATCCATGTAATCGAACCACTTTATCTATAGTCAAGAAAGGGGAGTGGCAATATCGTAAATATCCCGTCTTTTTTTTTTAAAATAGTTAATATCATATCAGCTTTTTTTTTTGAAAAAAAAAAATCTAAAAAAACTAAAAAAAGAAAGAGGATAACAAGTTATTAAAAATCGCTGAATTTTTTTTTTAAAAAAAAAAATCGTTTTCATCGTTAAAGGTACACTACTAAAAACTGGACTTTCGGCGACAGATTTTCCGACGGATACTTTTCTATCGCTATTTTACCGACCATATTCCGACGAAACAACGAGAAGTGTGCTTTTCCGAGTAACTTCCGACGGAATTTCAAGAGATTCGCTTGCTGTCGGAAATCCGTCAGAAATCCACATAACCTACCGTCGAATTTCCAACGCCATTCCTACACCTATATTGATCGTCGCTAATCCGTTAGAAATGTTTTAATTTCTAGTGATTTTTTATTTTTTAATATTTCCGTCAGAAATCCATCAGAAATAAATAATATTTGTGACGGATTTCCGACGGAAATATTAAAATCTATTATGTAAATATATTGTATATTGTATATTAAACTATGTCGACTCATGTTTCAACTTAACCATTTTTGGGATTACACTATTCGGTGTAAATTCAAATCAAATTACGAGTACTAGTTATAATCTAATAGTGTTAAAACCGTTTCTATTTCTCTAAATTTGCTAATTGTTACATTACTCGTATTTGGCTAGAACTATAAAAAAATCTAGAGGAATATAATACCGGTTTGACTCATCGGTTTTATTTTTTTTTCTACGAACTCTTCAAATTTGGTTATTTTTTCATTTGTCATAACACCGGTTTGATCCGGCGGTTCAACAGGTTGAACTGGTAACCCGATGAACCGTTGACTCGACCGGGTATACTAACCCAATCCCAATCCATTTATCTTTAACTTATTAACAACAAAATTTTCAAAAACTTTTTAAAACTTATTAAAATCTTCAAAGATTTTCAAAATTCACTTTTATGTTCCCATAACACACACTTATTACAATTAAAACTTCACTTTTTTTTAAAAACTTATAAAATATACATACACTTATTAGAATTAAAAGTTCATTTTTTAAAAAAAACACACTTATTACAATTAAAACTTCACTTTTTTTTAAACAACTTATAAAATACACACACTTTCAATATCCCTCTAAAACGTGATTTCACTGTTCCATCTATCCGCCATCCTTCGCTGCCGTCCGCCGCCGTCTGCCACCATCGTCCGATTACTTTCATTAAGGTTTAACTTGTTTCTGCCCTAACTTTTGCCCTAATTTTTACTTGTTTCTGCTGTATGTGTTATCAGATTTTATAATGTTACAATGATTTTAGTTGAGCTTATGTATTGTGGTTGAGATATGATATCAATTGAGCTTATATGTTATAATGCCTGACTGATTGATTAATTGGTTAGGTTATTTTAAGAGCTAATTGATTGATTGATTGATTGATTGGTTAGGTTATTTTTAGAGCTGATTGTGGTTGAATGTTGTGGATTGCATGTGCAGACCTAGTGATAGATGAAATTCCCGACTGAGTTACTTTAAGAGTTGATTGTGATAACCTAGATTGAATGAGTACTTTGATGTTACTTGATAAGCTTCTGATTGTGGTCTATGATAACAGCCTTATAGTCTCCTATTGAGCTAGCTAATGATTTGTTTTTAGTGCGACTACTAAGGATATATTGTGTATATGATATTTAGTTTTTTCATTTTATAGGAATACATTTTGTGATATTTGGAATATTGAGAGATGTGCGGAAGAAAACAAAAAATTGCATATGGTGTTTATTGATTTAGAAGTAAATATGACCACATGAAGTGTTATAGTGGGCCAATTAGAATAACAAACTTTCTAAGGTCTATGGGAATGGGATTTTGTTGTACTTAGTATGTTTATGTAGTATTCGTTTTTTCGTGGTAGGAACCTGAGTTCTACACTAGCCACATCAGTTCATCAAATGTCGTAATATGTGTTTGCAGGATACCTTTTTGCTTCCTTATGTTCCATCAATTTCCTTGTGATAGATAATCAGCTTGTAGCCTTCTTTTTTCAGTAAATTTGTGTTATCAGCTATGTTGTAATGTTGTTCAAGTACGATTGGTTTGAACCTGTTCAATGGGTAAGGGTTAACTGTAAGCATAATTTGGTTGACATCAAGTACAAGTCAAAGGGATGCCAAGATGACGCGTTTATCCTCGCATCACAAGCAGAACAAGTGTACTATGCACCATATCCGTCAATGACCAAGGATTTGAAAGATTGGTGGGCTGTTGTTAAAACGACATTGAGAAGCATATATGAAGTTGTTGATGATAATGTGGATGTTGAAGAGTTCTTTCAAGAAAAAGAAATGCCGATATGTTCAAATACAACAGATACAAATGAGAATGATGAAATAAATTCTCTTGTTACTCAAGGAGAAATAGAAGAAGTTGGTGATTTAGATATTGACGATGCATATATGGAAGTTAGTGAGAATGAAGAAGACTTTGTAGATACATATGATGATTCAGATGATGATACTGAACTTAATTTATCTGATCATTCTTCTGACGAGGAAGAAGTTAATTTATCTGATCATTCTTTAAATGAATAGTACGTATTTTATTTAATTGTTTTCTTACCACTGATGCAATATGTTGTCTGCTCATATAAATGAGGTGTACTGATTATTAATTGCGACTTGTATAAATGCATTTTGCTAATTTTTATTTATTGGACACGTTATGCAGGAATCATGGCTAGAAATAACAATAGCAGAGCTAGGGGAAGAGGCAGGTGAAGGGGTAGAAGTGGAAATATAGGCATGATAATGGAAGGATATGATAATGGCGGTAGAGGTAATCCGGATGCAGACTATGATAATTCCAACAGAGGTAATCTAGATGATGAAGATAATGATAATGGGATCACAAGCAGGGGAAGGGGAAGGGGAATATGTGGAAATACAACCATTGGTGGTGGTAGTAGTAGTACACTCGGACGCGTTAATCCTGATGATGCAGTTTATGATAATGGGATCACAAGTAGGGGAAAGGAAAAGGGAATAAGTGGAAATAAAACCATTGGTTGTGGTAGTAGTAGTACATTCGGACGCGTTAATCTTGATGATGCAGTTTATGATAATGGGATCACAAGCAGGGGAAGGGAAATTGAAATAAGTGGAAATACAACCATTGGTGGTGGTAGTAGTAGTACATTCGAACACGCTAATCATGATGATGTAGTTTATGATAATGGGATCACAAGCAGGGGAAGGGAATAATGAATATTGGTGGTAATATTGGTGGTGGTAGTAGTACATCTGGATGCCCTAATCCATTTGATGCAAATCATGATAATGGGATCAGAAGTAGGGGAAGGGGCAGAAGTGGACATATTGGTGGTAGTAGTACATTTGGATGCGGGAATCCAGATGATGCAATTTATGATAATGGGATCAGAGGTAGGGGAAGGGGCAGAAGTGGAAACATTGGTGGTAGTAGTAGTACATCCGGATGCGGTAATCCGGATACAGATTATGATAATGGGATCCGTGGTGGTATTAATAACAATGAAACAGAGACGTTACAACATGTACGTGGTTCAAACTTACCACAATGAATCCCTAATCATCCATCACAAAGGCCGATGATTACACTCTATTATGGCAGGTATGTATATTAATATATAATGAATGTGATGTTACTGTCTTTTTTACCTAATATATATTGTTTCAATCTTGTAGTTTTGCAGATGGCCACATTACCCGTGATATTATTAGTATCTTCAAGATCATGTTTTATGAACCTTGGGCGATGTGGAGAGAGGTTGACCAAGAAAGCAGAGATTTGATGTTTGAGAAATTCTAGGTTTTTACTTAAATTGTTTTACTTAATATAACTCATTATAATATGAACATGTTAATACCAGTTAACCCAAGTTAACTTCCAATAGTAATGATACATGTTGTTGTTTTGATAACTTATTGTAGCAAATGATGTATATATATGATCTATATCAATGGCATCCTTCAGATAATGCAGCTATATATAGAGGTTGGGAAAGGGTAATGGCAAAAAGGTTTTCAGATATATTGTGTGAATGTCGAATGGATACTGCTCTTAGAGCCAAACAGGACTCGATCACGGTTGGAAATGATTTATCTATTCTAAAGCCATAAACCCCAAGTTGGATAGATCAAGCCCATTGGGAGAACCTGATTGACAGGGTCTGGAATAAACCAGGATGGAAAAAAAGGTCAAATGTGGCTCGACAAAACATATTAACTGAAGCAGATGGTGAAGTGTCAAAACATACTACCGGATCCATTACCATTTTTCAACACATGTACAAAATGGCAAATATAATATCAATTAATTGATATTATATCAACTTTATACATTAAATTTATAAGCATATAAATAATGACAACTTTTGTAGAAAAAACAAAAAAATGACCTTTTAGTTTAATAGAAGGTTACCACCAGTGTCATACACAAAAGTCGACTGAGACGTTGGGGAATGGGACAGATGAGGGGTCAAGGAATGGGACAGATGAGGCGTTGGGGAGCGGAACACGGAAGTACATCACACGTAGATCAAAACGAGTGGCACTAATTTCTTTTCATCTCCTTTAAATTACATGATAGTTGTTTAAGTCAATAAAATCTTATTTACACGTTTTTAACGAATCCTAGGATGCTGTTGAGGCTGCTATAGAGGAGAAACATGGACCAGACGCTAGTCAACATCTGGCTGATGACTTTGGTACATGGGAGGAGGCCATTGGGGGGAAGAAGAAAGGTAATTTAGTTGGTTTAGGTACATGGGGGGGGGGGGGGGAGGGATCCAAGGCTCATGGTGACATCAATAACATCAAGCTCTTCTAGTTCATCGTATGCTCATCACACCGGATCCGAACCTAGCAAACAGGTATGCTATCTCTCTAATTTTATGAAGAAAACATGCTCTACAATTTGTTGCAGATGATAGGTAAGTAGTCTTATATTGCTTAGGGAAAATAATGAGTGATGGGTATGCAAACTTGCAATAAGAGTGTTGGTGTATATATAATTATAGATTACACATATAGTTACAAATTTGCAACCCCTCTATGTCTCCATGTAGCTCTGCCAGTGCTTAGTTATTAGTTATTATACTTTAAGCTGTTGTTGTTGATTTATAGAAAGTCTTATAGTTGAATGTGTTTGGGTTTGAAAAACAGGAGAAGATCTAGTGATTTTACGTTAATAAAATGTGTTACTAAGTTTCGATTTTAGAGATCTGTAGGAGATTGTTAATGTGGTGCAAAATAATGTATCTGTATAATATTTGTGAGAGGAATTAAATGGCATAAAATAAGGATTGAATGTGAGCATTATTTTAGTGCAGAAGTGATTTTGTTATTTTCTGATGATAATAGGTAGTGTGCTAATGATTCAAGTTTGATTACTACAAACCGATGAGTACATAGAATGAGAGTAGGAAAAAAGTTTGGTCACACATCTGACTTGGCTATTAACCAGAGACAAGATCCGTGACCTTCAAATGTGTGTGGGTAGAAAACTATGCAGCCAGGAAGTTGAATGTCAAGGGATAGTTTATAGTTTTACATAAGCCTACAGTCGTGTATGATGGATACACATATCTGGTGGCTATTTTTGTATGTGTGCGAACATCGGTAACTATTTTAGTTCATGTTACTTGACTTGTCTGAGTTCTAGGTTGAGACCAAAAGGTATCCACCTATAGTTTGGGAATTTGCGTTATGATGCTATTTGTTGAAACAGAAATGGAAGGTATAAGATAATAAAGAAATAAACTAACATTTTTGTCAAGTTTGTATAGACATTGGTGTTAACACCCAATGGACGAAAGTGAACCTTGCGGTGTTTTTTCTCGGCAAAATATGATTGTTTCATCTTCAAATCAAAGTCACGTCTATGCTTAATGCATAGTTGGACAACCTATCAACGTGACAACTATTTAACTGGTTAACATGTCAGATACATTTTTGCTTAGCTTGAAAGTTAGTTTGGTCCTCCACAATTGACATGGAAACTACTTGTCAACTCAGATCTCAGGCATAGGTTTACATAACTAGAGCTTCCTGTATACTCCGGCTAAATCTCTTAATTATAAGCGTAACCATTAAATAATTTTACCAAATTTAGTTGGTTTCAGTAAACCTGTTATATGGTAATATCTAGTTTTTATGATTATGTGTGTGTTGCGTTTGAATGTGCAGTATGGTATGAGTATTAAAAAATGTCAGATCTGTTTGTATTTTTTAAGTGTTGCACAGGATTTGGTCTTTTTTGTACATGTATGTTTTGAATTTACAAAATTGTGTTTAGTATCACTGATCAAGTTGCGCGTTTTAGTGTTATATATAAGTGTACAGCGGAATTAAAAAGTGATTTAGTGCACATGTAATGTGTCATTTGAGTCATGCCTGTTGTTTTAGTGTTATATATAAGTGTACAACGGAATTAAAATTTCTCACAAAATGTTGTATTTTTAAAAGCCATTATATAAGTTTGAAGCTTTTTAATGGGAACTTGGTACAATGTAGGTGCGAATCTTGGAAGAGTTGGTAAGAAAATTGCAAGAGGATAACGCACAAATGAGAGCAAGAGAAATTGAGATGCAAGTCCAGTTACAACGACAGGTAGAACATCAAGTTCAGGCACATTTGCATCAACGGGAATTAGAGGATAATGCTCGTGAAGAAGCTCGAGAGAGAGAGAGTGACAACAAAATATGAACGACATTAACTCGGTGATAAAGAAGTTTAACAATCCAGGTCCCCCCAAAGTAGTCGGATATTGTCACATTGATTGGGGCTAAACCGTCAGATATTATTGACCAAGGTCAACAAGTCAAAAACAGCTTAGACCAATGCTCCGTGGATAGTATAGTTTTGTCCCCGGGTCGTTATGTCCTAACGAGATTGCAATGGTGCTTGAAAATGTTTTTGAGAATGAGTGGCACTGAGGACAGTAGCCAAAGATGATTGAGAAGTGATTATACTACTGATTGTTTGGTATTTGGACAATTTGAAATAATATTAACAATAACAGATATACAAATATAATCACACAAACGAAAATTGGAAATCAGATTCGATTACAGACAGAAAAAGGTGAGATTTAATAATTTAACAACTACAGGGGGTGTAAATGAAAATTTTACGAACTTAAAATTAAAAGAAAATGAGATTAAAAAGAAAATTATTTTTTTGAATTTTTTATTATTTAATTAAAACTATTCAACTATTTAATTAAAACTAATTAACTTTAAAAACTTAGTAATACAAATTTAAACTAGAAAATTGTAAAATTAATTTCTAAAAATCTAAAATGACTTAAAATAAGATTAGAAATTAAAAATATGTCTTTTTGTCTTTTTGTGGATTTTCTATTAATTTAATACTAATAATATTAATAAAACTATTTAAACTATTTTAAATTACTAGTTATACTAAAAATGATTAGAAAATTATAGAAAAATTTACAAATCTAATTAACTATCTCAGGAATCCTAAAAAAATATAAAATAATTTTACAACCAATTTTTAAGCTATTTATGAATTAATCACTTAATGATTATTTAAAGGCTAATTTAACTAAATTAAATGTAAAAATTAGCAAATGGAAAGTGAAAATTGCAACACTAATTTTTACAGAAGCTTAATAACTTAAAAAAGTTAGAAAAATTATAAAAAGTTGTCTGGGATAAAATTTAAGCACTAAAACTAATTTATTTTTGACTTTTTAATTTAAACTAATTTAATTAAAATTAAATCTAAAAATTACTAGGAGAACAGTAAAAATTATGAAAAAATTATGGAAAGTATTTTAAGTGACAAAGAGGCTAGGAAAAATAAGCTAGGAGTAACAGCTTATCCAGATAAGCTGGAATAAGCAAAATGACTAAAATAAGCACAATACACTAAGACTACCTTAAGTATATTAATTATGCAAAGAGGGATGGAACTTGTGCCCCAGAGCAGATGGAAGGGGGTGTTGTGTTGTGTCTGTTGTGAGGCTGAGGTCCCAGGTTCGAACCCCACTTTTTGCACCTTTTTTATTTATTTTGATTTTCTTTTTGCAAAACTGTTAAATAAGCTAAAATATGAACTTTTAATGAAAACACTTTTTATGAAAAAACCAAATAAGCCTTGTATGAGCTTATTTGCTCAACAGATGGCTTATTAAGCCAAATTTGGATTTTTAAAAAGCAAAAAGCTACAAACAAGCCACAACTGGTGAAATAAGCTACAATCCACTTATTTTACCTAAATTAAGCTAAATCCACTAAATAAGCTACAGGAATAAGCTAATACATAACAATAAGCACTTATATATGTGACTGAGACCAAAACAGGCCAAAAGGCCAATGTGCAGCCCTATGTGGGGCCTACAGGCTTGATTGGAAGTCCAAATGGAACTTGGATCCAATAAGCCAACCTGGTAAGCTTCTAAATAAGCCAAAAAGCACAAGCTAAATCCCACAGATAAGCTAGATGTGAGCTTATGAATTTGATTGATCACCACTGATCACTTAGTGTGGATGTTTGGTCAGGGTATGTTTAAGACACCAATAAGCTATAAGCCACAGGTCTAAAATCCAAAATAAGCTCAGAACTATTAAGCCACACTAACAAGCTACTCAAAAAGCTAAAATGCAAAGGGTGGGACCCACTAAGGTGATCACAAAGGGACTTGGAAAATTGGCTAAAATCCTGTGCACAGGGCATACACTTGCCCTGCAGGTCAAATTAAGCACTTGCACAAGCTTGTATAAAAATCTTAAAAATAAGCTGATTGTGGAAACTTGTAGACTAGGTGACAAAGATTAACTTCTAAAAAGATCAGAGTCTCAAACCTATCGCAAAAATCACAAAAAATCTCCCAAGTTTTGGATTTCTGAAGCAAGCCTACTTTTGACTTTTTGAAATTATGAACTCAAGTTGACTTTTATGAGATTCTAATGCTCACTAATGACTGAATAAGTTATATTAAGCTATGATAAGACCTAATTAAGCTAGAACAACTACTTGCGGAAGTTTTTGATGAGGTTTGTGTTAAAATCTCTTAACAGACAACAAAAAGGCTTGAATCAAAAGCTATTTTGACTTTTTTACAAATGACCACTAGGTTTTATGGTGTTTCTGACTTGATATGAACTAGTTGAATATGTTCTAAGTACTAGTGACCAATGAAAACCTTTTCAACTCAAAGAAACAATAAGATCCAAACACCCCTTAAAGTTGGACTGTTTCATGATTTGTGAAGCAAATGGGTTTTAGAACTTATGAAACAGATCCAAAATGACTTAATATGATCTACTAAGCTTGAATGAACACTTAAACACAGTTAACAACAACAAATGACCAAGATTACTATCTTTACTAATTTTAACTGTCAAACATGAAAATTTAAGCAACTATGATTACAGATTAACAAGCTACGAATTTTAATCAATATTGTTACTAATAAACACTAAATAAGCTTAAATGAACAAAGATAAGCAGATAATAAGCTATGCTACAGTGAAATTACAAAATTACACTAAAAAATGAAAAGTTTAAACTTACAAAGGACCTCTGCTCAAAACAAGGTCTAATTGGCTCGAGGAGCTACTCTACAAGCTCCTAGCTTATCAAAGATAAGCTAGGTACAATCCATCTGCCAATTCCATTACTTGGCACTTCCTATAACTTAAATTAAAATGTGAAAACTGAATTGGAACTGAAATGCTTGAGTTTTTGATTATCAAAAGATCAAATTACAATGTTGAAACAGATTACAAGCTTTTGGAAGTAAATTTAACAACTAGAAATTAAGATTACACTAATTCGATTCTACTTTTTAACTAAGTGACTACACAGTTCTTCCTTTGCTTCCTTCTTCTATTTATAGCCCTGGATTAGGGTTCTTGGACACCTCTGAGCAAATCCTACATTTAATCTTAGCCGTTGGATGATTTCTGATAGCTTTTTGACATATGGATTGTTTTGGCGGGAAAGACAAATCAGAGCTATTTGCTCTGTTGGAGTGTAATGGGGAGGGAAGCATTTAATGCTTGTTGGCTTTATTAGGTAAGTGGGGTGGTAAGTGGATGGGCCAGTGTGATGGATGAGGGGGGTGGTGATGGGATACTGCAAGTGGGAGGGAAAAGGGGTGGAGGTTGACTGGGTTTGACCACATAGTCAATCTTTGACCCTGGTTTGATATCAAAAGGGGGTGTGGTGTTGGGCTAGGGAGAGTTGGGCCTGGGGATAAGGTGTGGGCTGGTTGTGTTTTTAGTTTGGATTGAATTTGGTGTGGTTTGATATTATGGGATCCGTTTGGTATGGAATTTAACACAAGGACCAATTTTGTAATATTCTAAAAATTGAGGGGTTTTGTTTGGCACTTTTACAAAGTATTTCATGGGGTGTAATTTGCCATATGATAATATTATAAGGACCTGTGTTGATTTTTGCCATTTATGAAATTTCAGGGACTGAATGTGCCAACTTTCCAAACTCTAGGGACCAAACATGTAATTTCACCAAACTTTGCAACCAAGGACCATTCCTGCCATAAATGAGAAGTACAAGGACAAAATTTGTTTTTCTCAAAGTTTTAATATCCCAGGGACCATTTTTGTCAATTTTCAAAGTTCAGGGACTAAACTTGCAATTTTTGAAACTTTGTACCAAAGGACTAAATATGTCATTTTGTGATTTAAAAGGACCTTTGGTGACTTTTTCAAGTTTTTAGAATAGCCAGGGACTAGTTTTGACAACTTTTGAAAGATGAGGGACTGAAACTGCCAATTATGCAAACTTTGTTTATTTTTCATCTATTTTTTGATTATTTTGCATCTGAAACATATAAAACACATTCCTGGGATATTTTCAGTATTTTGATGCATATATGAGTGTTTTCAGATGTTTTGGCAGCTCAGAATAGGTAAAAATGATGAGTATTTACACACTCATCACACATCATTATGAATATTTGGATTTTATATTCTAATTTCTATCTTTTATGTTTTTGAATGCTTTTGTTTGCATTTTGAAACTTTACCGATGTGACTAATGCATTTTGTAATATATTTATGATTATCATTTCAATGGTTCTTTAATTATGAATTATCATTTTAATTAACTGGTTTCATTTAAGCTATATAAATACAGGATTACATGAATTGAGCTTTATTAGGTCCAATAATTCCGACAACTATTCCGACGAAATTGTAACCCTTTACTTTTTCGACTGATTTGTGATGGAATTTTTACCGACGACTTTCCAACAGAAAATTTTCCGACTGACTTCCGACGACCACATCACCAATAGAATTCCGACAAATATCCTTCCTCGCTGTTTCCGACGGAATTTTGGCAGATACTAAATACCGATCATAGAAAATGCGACGCATTATTTTTGTCACAGATCCGTCGGAAACCACTGTTACTGACAGATTTCCGACAGAAATTTCTGTCGCTAATGACATGCCAGGTAGTAGTGGTATTGTGATATTAGCGTCTAATTTTGACTTTTTTTTACGAAAGTCAAATCAGATTTTGATATCACATAAACCTTTTTTTTAATAAAAATATTAATATCACAATAAGTTTTTTGATATCGTAGAAACATTTTCTTAATAATATTGTTAATATCACCCTAACTATCATGTTTTTTTAATCACACGGTTCATTTTTACATGTAAAAAAGCTTAGTATCATGGTTGGTTTTACAATATCACCGTTTTATAAATATCACCGTATCATAATATCGTTAATATCACCGTAATTATCATGCTTTCTGATGCGTGGATTGCGGTCAACGCAAAAGGTTTTACCTCTCAAGGGATCTTGAAAAGCTTGCAATCCCCACCAGGCAGTGTACCTGACCGATGTAGTATAGTGAGTAGCAAGTACCGGGGGATTGATCGTTCTCTCGGGGAATAGTGTTCGTTAGGATTTAAACTAATCTCGGGTATTGGAAGAGTGGACGGAATTAGTTTCTAGTCAATTAACCTAAATAACTACTTAAACAAATAAATAAATAACAAGAAAATAAAATGTGAGAACTTCTAATATGGAGAAAAGCGTGTTTACTTAGATTTCATTACTCCCTTATTATCTTTTATTGATTAATTGGTTTGTCACAATTGCATAGGTGAAGGGTTGCATTCCTTAATACCATTCGTGGGGCCGTGTACGATCTTCTCCAATTCTATAAGCTTTTATCTCTTCCTATGACGACACGTTTAGTATCCTATCATGGCCTCATTAATAGTCATTTATGCATTTATTACAACCAATAAAACCGTAGTACACATTCGATTATGTTTCTTAAGACGTTCAAGCAAGTTACCAATTAGGAGATTAGCCAGTTTTCTTAAGCTTAACATGAAAATCAATCACCCACAACAATTAATGACGAACCAACAACCAACAATCAATAACTAGGTTTCATTAGATCTAAGCAAACACAAATAAATCTAATTAGCTAACATGTAAAAAGAATGAAAAGTGTACGATATAATCAAATAACACATAGACATATTGAATGATTAAAGGATAACTTATCTTTAATTGAACATGGAAGAAAAGAGGGTTTGGAATAATAAAATTGCTGCAAAAGTCGACTAGGGTTCGTACCCAAAAGTTCCCTACTAAAAAGTCCTCTCCAGTGAATAAAAAATCAAAAAGTATATATAGATTTACAATGGTGACGGCATCCCCTTTTAATGGATGACGCTGTCATCTCGCCATGTTTAGGGTTTCTTGTCATCCAATCCAACTTCTTAACGCCTTCCCCTTGTAAGACTTCTGGGCCGTCATGCCTTGGGAAATACACGTGACGACCTACTTTTTGTATAACGTGACGCCGTCACGCCTTATGCTTCAAATTTTCTTCTGGCATGTCAAGTGCAATTGTGATATGCACCTCTAATTCTAATGAGTAACGCCGTACCTTTGGAGTGCTTGACGCCGTCAGGTACAATTTTGAGCTTGTATTCTTGAATTTGTCGTTTTCTTCACTTTTTGATCCAAAAATGTCCAAAATGCTTCCTTTTTCAGAATTCTTCTCAAAATACCTAAATTGACAAAAGAAATGATTTAAGGTAATAATTGATTATATTATCACAACTTAGGGCTTAAATGACCCCTTAAAAGCGTAACAAATTTCTCCTTATCAAATACCCTTATACTTGGGATTTGCTTGTCCTCAAGCAAATAAGCTTTT
Organism: Artemisia argyi; assembly: GCA_030686995.1. Lineage (NCBI taxonomy): Eukaryota > Viridiplantae > Streptophyta > Magnoliopsida > Asterales > Asteraceae > Artemisia > Artemisia argyi. The sequence goes on from CM060683.1 coordinate 33,825,640, forward strand.
ATTGTAATCAAAATACAAGCTAGAGGTCATTTAACATAAAAGTAATTACAACAAATGATCGTTCTACCTTAATCAAAATAAGCACGGAAATTATACACTAGCACCTCACAAATAATGTTTGGATACTCTCATCTCTCAGATTTTATAAACCTATATATAACTATTGGAAATAGAAAAATATCACTCACTACCTGTCATAGCAAATAGATTACCATAGGCTTGGGAAAGGATCGAAAACCTCTACCACTTGGCGTAAGCACCTAGAAAAACTATCAAACATGTCTTTTAAAGGGTTAACGTTAGGTGTAGGGATATGGAAAACACGGTTTGTTGGATAAAGGGATATTTTACTGGTGGAAAGTTAATTATCTTAGTTAATTACATGTACAATGCGGCGTTGCTAAGCCAAGACTCGACTCAACTTAGGCTAACCATAAAATAACAAAAACTTAAAATAAACATAAAAGGAAACGGGATGGTAGTCCGTATGTTTTTTTCACTTTTCTTTTTCTAATTTTTTTCGTTTTCCTTGATTTTTAGATTTTTTTTTTTTTTTTTTTTTTTTTTTGCATACATTCTTGCCCCACCATCCAAAATAATACATCATAGGGAATTTAAATTCCCTTTACAATTGAACTTTTAAATACTTTACATTTAACTATTCTTATGACCGAAGATAATTAAAACACTTAGAGTACTTTAAAACGTTTACGCACATATGGGGGTAATAATTGACGTTCTTCCCCATTACTCCATTACACTAGTACTTTACCCATGAGTCTCAATCGTCCTAAAACAATATGTACAAGATATGACTAGACTTAGCAACTATGTAATCAATTAGACAATTAACTAAGGGTTTAAACATGTAACAATAATGCACTAAATATTAGTGCATACAAGGAAGGCTTAGGCGATTTGGGTGTACATTTGGGGGTGGATTGTAAACAAATTCTTCCTTTAAGTAAAATGCTTAAAGTTATAAATGAAAAAGATAGGCTCTGAGGGGTGTACTAGGGTTATCGTGTACTAAAAATGAGTACATCGCAAAGGTGTAGGAAAATTACTTGACCAACGAAGTCAATGTAATTATATAAACAGGCTTAAAAACATGGGTTATCATAATGCCTCTTATCATGTAGTAAATCCTAACTACACAAATGTAGTCTCACTTGCGGTCTCGGGATGCATCGCTATCACAAGTTCTATAATCTAAGCACTACCGGTACACTCATAAGCATTAAAGATAAATGTTTTTCCCTAAAGATCTAGGGGCGAAACTCACATATTTGAAGTGGAAATTTTTGAGTGGTACAGTTTTTGTGCTAGTCATATAACTCCTATCCATGAGATGCTTATTAAGACTAAAGTTTCACTCCTATATGTAGCAAAAAATTTTAATTTTGGTGCTAAAATTACCGTTACAAGTGTTTCTCTCAGTTTTATTACACATCTACTATTAGACAAGACCAAAAATCAAATGCAATTGTAATCTCTAAAGAATCTTTATTTACCCCCTCCCCCTTACACTTAAGCTGAACATTGTCCTCAATGTTCAATTAAAAGATGTAAAAGTAAAGAAAATGAAAGAATGAAACAAATACTCCCCTGATTCGTTCGGTGTGGATGATGTAGTAACGTGGTTTAATCCTCCACCAAGAAAATGTGAAAACTCCAAGATTAAAGCAGCGCCAAAAGTTTGATTATCCACGTACATCTTCTTGTCCAATATAAACTGTTAATTAGCTGAGAAAACAAACAAGAAAACCTAGCGTATAATCGGTGGTAAATCTATATAAAATAAAATCCTAGAAAGCAAAAAGATATAATGCTTGTGGAATGAATGTTTGTAGATTCAATACAGATTTTACGAAACTTTACAATTCCGGCAGAAAAACAAAACCTGAAAATTTTCAGAAAACTATACCTGACGTCGTCAGGTGTTACCTGACGCCGTCAGAATTGATCTAACATAATTCTTATATTTTTTTTCTAAAAAATTTCTAGAAAAACCTATGTTCTAATTCCTGGAATCCTGCAAAACACTTATTATGACTCGATACAAGCATTTGACTCAAACAAATGCTAATATGCATGTTTATATCTTATTGTTATCGTCATGTTTAATTCATTTTTAAAAACAAATTTGGATTTCCCTTACACTTATCTTTTTGCAAAATACCTTTATATGTAGTTAAGACGAGGTTAAAAACAGAATAAAGCATTTTCACAAAATGTATGATACATGAACAATAAACAATAAAAACAAAACATACATATGTAAGCAAATAAAAACAAACAAACAAACAAAACTTGGGTTGCCTCCCATGAAGCGCTTTTCTTTATTAATGAGTCTTGTAGCTAGGCTCAAAGTCATGCCCTACGTTTTTTCATTCTTGCTCTCAAGCACCTCTCTAATTCTTATAGCAAGTTCCCAATCTACTTTGTACTTAGGGCCAAGGCTTAAGCAATCCTTATAAAAAAGAATCATTTTTTTTCCATACGTAATCCATGCCCTTTTTCCTATCCTCCTCGTTAATATCCTCAAAAGCACCAATGTTATCTTTGTCTAATTGAGATATGTAACGGAACTCCTTCATTCTATTAGGCATCTTGTATGTTATTATATCATTCTTATATGAAAATTGAACTGTGTTTCTAGCCTATCGTATATCAACTTGGAGTTCTCGACAAACACACTGGTACAAAAAGTTTTATTGATCACGCATGGTCGATTTTGAAATGTCACACTGTAACATTTATACGTGACTAAATGTACCAGAATAAAATAAACAGCCACACTAGATCCGACTTGCATGACCATTTTGAAATTCTATTGTCACACATTTGAATATTTATGTGACTAGAGGTAACTGGAAATTTTTTTTTGGATTATTTAGTCACTTTTAATTTGGGACGTGTGACAGATACAAATTAGCTCGAAACATTAGTCACACTATAGATATACATATGTGACCAATATATGTCACACAATTTAAAAGTGACCAAAATAGATATATGGTCACATCAGGTAATTGTGTATGTGGCTAAATTATATAGTCAAGTTTATCACACATTATTTAAATGTGACCGCTATTCTTTTCTGAATATTTAGCCACATAGCGTTTGAAATGTGTGACAACGGAAAAGTAAGTTTGAAGCGTTAGTCACGATATGCATTTAATAGTGACAAATATATGTCACACACTTGACGAGTGTGACCAAATGTCATATATGGTCACACTAAACCATTGAAACATGATTAAGTGTAACGAAAATTCGATACATATGGTCACGTAAGTTAATATGTGTGTCTAAGGTTTAGCGTGTGTTTGCTTGCCAAATCCTAATGTGTATAGTCACACTTAATTGAAGCACGATCATGTGACTATAAGCTTTATAATAGTCACACCATATCACAAATGTGTATCTAAATGATGTTTATGGCCACATTATAAGGGTATTTTATGTGACCAATCTTTCAAAATAGTCACATTGTGAAATATTCATGTGACTATTATTTATAGCAAAGTGTGAAGTCATGAGTTATCATTAACCTTGATATTAGTCACATTGAGTTTTTGTGTGACTAAATCATAGTCATATTTTGTCACACATTACTTAAGCGTAGTCACAATTCGATAAATATGGTCACACATTTCTGATAACTTATGTAATTTGATATTCAATTAATTGAGTTCAGTCTATTAGTCATGACTACATATTGACTACTTTTTCAACCACTGTTTTTTCAACAAATTGTGCATGAAATTGAGAATCTTTCATACCAAACACTGTTGTTTTTTCAACTCTACAGTATATAAAGGAATAACCACATACATGAAAACTGAATATACAAGACAACTGTAACAAAAATGTGCAGGTTGTTTACTACTGCTAATACATAGTTAATACTGCTAGTACACTGTTTATGCTGCCAGAAGTTATAGTTTTGTATAATCTGGAATCCTTTAAAAGAGTATTCGCAAGTACGAACTAAACAATTAACACAACAACAACAACAACAACATAAATCCTTTAAAAGAGTATTTGCAGCAAAACACAAAACTTAAATACGTTCTGCAGACAAAAATAAATCCCTAAATAGAGTGTTACAGCTTGAGAATGACACGTGCTTCACTTTGATTTTCGTATAACAATACCTTCGCATTCGGTTCGATAGTAGGCATCTTTTGCTTGTGGATTTATTTGCGGCAATATGTTATCCTTTTGCTCGTGAATGACTGTACTAAATTCCTCATCGACATCGTCATACGTATCTTTGTAATTCTTGGTAGGTGTTTTAAAGACAATAGACAATTTTTTATCTGCCTGGTCTTTCACATAAAACACTTGTCGTGCTTGTGAGGCTAATATGAACAGATCATTCTTGTGGCCTAAATTATTTAGGTCTACCAATGTGTAACCAAGAGTATCGTGTTTGACCCCACCATGTTTTGAATTAATCCAATCACATTTGAACAGAGGAATTTGCCTGAAATGGTAATCTAGTACCCATATATCTTGTAAAATCCCATAATAAAATGCTTTTCTTGTGGTTGCAACTTCTTTGGATATGTGAGGATCTGCTGCCTCAACACTAACCCCACTGTTCTGGTAAACTATGCCATCATTACTTCTTTGGATATGTGAAGATCTGCTGCCTCAACACTAACCCCACTATTCTGGTAAACTATGCCATCATTACTTTTCGTACGAAATGTATACCCATTGATGTTATATGACTCGTATTTCACTACGTTGGCGCGTGGTCCAAATGATATCCACCTCATAGTTTCTGATACACCATCTTTAGATATAGCTAACTCTCTCTCATCCTGAATTTCATTACAAGTACATATTACCTTTAAATTGCAGGAACTAGTCACTTATATTTATCAACAAACAAACAAGTAGTATAAACAACATACGAGTAATTACCTCTTCGTGTAACCACTTAGCAAAAGATTTAGTGTGCTCATTCTCCAGCAATGCCATTTTTCTACCTGGGTATTTTGTTTTCAAAAATCGCTTGTGTCGGCTGAAACAAAACAATGTATTTGATTATTATATTTGATACAACATTTTAAGCAACGAAATAGACATGTGTTAGTAATACTTACTCGATATACGACAAAATTTCATCTGTATTCTGTATTACATACAAATGTGCTTTCTGAAAGACATCTCTGGTAAGTACATTTGTTTTGCCGGCCGACAATGGCTTTCCATCCTCATTTTCATTGGTTACATGTTTATCAGGTGGGATACCAATAGTTTTCATGGTTTTATGATACTCGCTAAAAAACTCTATTGTTTCTTCCGCGATAGTCTCCTCAGCAATGCATCCCTCTCGTCTATTTCTGTTTCACACATGTCCATTAATAACCTTCATACATCTTTCAAAGGGATACATCCACCGAAAGCATACGGGACCACATAATTTTACCTCCCTAGTTAGGTGCACTATCAAGTGTATCATAATATCAAAAAATGAGGGAGGAAAGAACTTCTCAAGAAGGCACAGTGTCACAACAAGTTTAGTGTGTGTTTTCTTGCCAAATCCTAATGTGTATAGTCACACTCAATTGAAGCACGATCATGTGACTATAGGCTTTACAATAGTCACACCATATCACAAATGTGTATCTAAATGATGTTTATGGCCACATTATAAGGGTATTTTATGTGACCAATACATTCAAAATAGTCACATTGTGAAATATTCATGTGACTATTATTTATAGCAAAGTGTGAAGTCATGAGTTATCATTAACCTTGATATTAATCACATTGAGTTTTTGTGTGACTAAATCATAGTCATATTTTGTCACACATTACTTAAGCGTAGTCACAATTCGATAAATATGGTCACATATTTCTGATAACTTATGTAATTTGATATTCACTTAATTGAGTTCAGTCAATTAGTCATGACTGCATATTGACTACTTTTTCAACCATTGTTTTTTCAACAAATTGTGCCTGAAATTGAGAATCTTTCATACCAAACACTATTTTTTTTTCAACTCTACACTATATAAAAGCATAACCACATACATGAAAACTGCATATACAAGACAACTGTAACAAAAATATGCAGGGTGTTTACTACTGCTAATACATAGTTAATACTGCTAGTACACAGTTTATGCTGCCAGAACTTATAGTTTTGTATAATCTGGAATCCTTTAAAAGAGTATTCGCAAGCACGAACTAAACAATTAACACAACAACAACAACATAAATCCTTTAAAAGAGTATTTGCAGCAAAACAAAAGTTTAAATAGGTTCTGCAGACAAAAATAAATCCTTAAGCAGAGTGTTACAGCTTGAGAATGACACGTGCTTCACTTTGATTTTTGTATAACAATACCTTCGCAGTCGGTTCGATAGTAGGCATCTTTTGCTTGTGGATTTATTCGCGGCAATATGTTATCATTTTGCTCGTGAATGACTGTACTAAATTCCTCATTGACATCGTCATACGTATCTTTGGAATTCTTGGTAGGTGTTTTAAAGACAATATACAATTTTTTATCTACCTGGTCTTTCACATAAAACACTTGTCGTGCTTGTGAGGCTAATATGAATGGATCATTCTTGTGGCCTAAATAATTCAGGTCTACCAATGTGTAACCAAGAGTATCGTGTTTGACCCCACAATGTTTTGAATTAACCCAATCACATTTGAAAAGAGGAATTTGCCTGAAACGGTAATCTAGTACCCATATCTCTTGTAAAATCCCATAATAAAATGCTTTTCTTGTGGTTGCAACTTCTTTGGATATGTGAAGATCTGCTGCCTCAACACTAACCCCACTGTTCTGGTAAACTATGCCATCATTACTTTTTTGGATATGTGAAGATCTGCTGCCTCAGCACTAACCCCACTGTTCTGGTAAACTATGCCATCACTACTTTTCGTACAAAATGTATACCCATTGATGTTATATGACTCGTATTTCACTACGTTGGCGCGTGGTCCAAATGATATCCACCTCACAGTTTCTGATACACTATCTTTGGATATCGCTAACTCTCTCTCAACCTGAATTTAATTACAAGTATATATTACCTTTAAATTGCAGGAACAACTCACTTATATTTATCAACAAACAAACAAGTAGTATAAACAACATATGAGTAATTACCTCTTCGTGTAACCACTTAGCAAAAGATTTAGTGTGCTCATTCTCCAGCAATGCCATTTTTCTACCCGGGTATTTTGTTTTCAAAAATCGCTTCTGTCTGCTGAAACAAAACAATGTATTTGATTATTATATTTGATACAACATTTTAAGCAACAAAATAGACATGTGTTAGTAATACTTAATCGATATACGGCACAATTTCATCTGTATTCTATATTACATACAAATGTGCTTTCTGAAAGACATCTCTGGTACGTACATTTGTTTTGCCGGCCGACAATGGCTTTCCATCCTCATTTTCATTGGTTACATGTTTATCAGGTGGGATACCAATAGTTTTCATGGTTTTATGATACTCGCTAAAAAATTCTATTGTTTCTTCCGCGATAGTCTCCTCAGCAATGCATCGCTCTGGTCTATTTCTGTTTCACACATGTCCTTTAATAACCTTCATACATCTTTCAAAGCGATACATCCACCGAAAGCATACGGGACCACATAATTTTACCTCCCTAGTTAGGTGCACGGTCAAGTGTATCATAATATCAAAAAATGAGGGAGGAAAGAACTTCTTGAGAACGCACAGTGTCATAACAAGTTCTTGTTGCATCTTATCTAGTTCTTGCAAGATGATTTCTTTCCTACATATAGCTTTAAAGAAAAAGCAAAACCTGATAATAGCAAATCATGTGGGTGGGTGCATGATTGAACGTATAGCAATGGGCAAAAACTCTTGCATTAGCATGTGATAGTCATGCGATTTAAGGCCAATGAGCTTCTTATCATTTTGGCTGACCAAACTAGAGAAATTTGAACAATAGCCTTGTGGTACCCTGATGTTGCTTAACGTTTCACAAAAGATGTCTTTTTCAGCATTCGTTAATGTGTAACCTGCTGGAGGTAGTGTTGTTTTATCTGCTTCTTTCCTAGCAAACAACTCTTTTTTTATCCCCAACTCTTCCAGATCCAATCGATCATTCATTCCATCTTTTGTCTTTCCAGGAACATTCAACAAAGTTCCGACTAGACTCTCAGCAACATTCTTTTCTACATGCATGAAGTCAATACAATGTGGAACAACATTATGTCTCCAATACCTTAGCTTTCGATACCAAATGTTGAATTTTTTCCAATATGGTTCATTTACTTGGCTTGCACTACCCTCTGCTTCTGTTGTTTTCCTTTTCTGCGTTGTAATCTTCCCACCACTGCCTCTCATATCTTCTTGGTTATTCGAGGTGTTATTGTTTGTTCGTTTTCCTTTTCCCCACTTATTTTCAATTAGTTGTACCTCGTTGAATATTTGTTCCCCAGTCAATGGAGTTGGAGCACGCTGAAAATCTTCTTTTCCATTAAACGCCGCCGTTTGCTTTCTGAACACATGGTTGTATGGTAGATATCGTCTGTGTCCAGCATAACTTTGCTTGGATGAGGCGGAAAGTCTAACACAGTGTGTATCTTTCCTACATACTACACAACCTTTGAATCCACTATATGGGCAGCCACATAATGTACCAAGTGCAGGGTAATCATTTATCGTCTATAACACAGCGACACGCAGTTTAAACATTTCTTTTGTACAAGCATCATATGTATCAACCCCATCCTTGAATAAGGTATGCAGATCATTAACCAACAGTTCTAAAAATACATCGATATCATTTCCCGGGTATCCCAATATCAATACCGAAAGCATGATAAACTTTCTTTTCATACACAACCATGGAGGAAGGTTGTATATGACAGATAAAACTGGCCATACACTGTGATGCCTAGTTCCTGAGTTGACGTCAACCCCATCAGCCGATATTCCTAGCCATAGATTTCTCGGATCTTGAGCAAAGTGGGGGAATTTTTCATCTATGGTACGCCATGCCTGTGAATCTGCAGGGTGATGTAAAACACCATCTGTTACCCTCCTTGTGGCGTGCCATCTTAGATTTTCTGAAATACTCTCTAACTTAAAAAGTCATTGCAGTCTTGGTATAATTGGAAAGTACCACATGACCTTTGCCGGAATGTTTTCATACACTTTACGTGTCTTATTATCCACCTTCCATCTTGATATCCCACAAGTTGGACAAACAGTCAACTCCTTGTTAGTCTTCCAGTAAAGAATGCAGTTGTTGCTACATACATGTATCTTTTCGTATCCTGATCCCATCATTCTCATTAGTTTTTTGGCCTGATAAGTTTTTTTAACCATTTCGTTACCAGCAAGTAGCATTTTTTTTATCAATCCTAGTAATTCAGTAAAGAACTTATCAGAAGCTCCATACTTACCCTTCAAGTTGAGTAGTTTAACTATTGCGGACATCTTTGTGGAGTCAGGACATCCTTTATAAAGTGGCTTCTCCGCGTCTAATAATAGTTTTTGAAACTTGGCAAGGTCATCCTCATCAAAATTTTCTTTCGTAGCATTAACCATTTCTACTGTTGTTGGGCCATCTGTTGGAATTTCTGAATGTGACTCCATGTCGAAATCCGTGTCGTCAACAAACTCTGTTTCCTCATTATTAGGTATTTGAGCTGTTGTTGCTTGCTCATCCTTTTCTCCACGTTTATCCCATTTTCTGCATCTAAGATTAATCCTGTAGTAGAATAAATGGTACTCCACGTCATCCACTGTTTACTCTATTTTGTTTAAACATGCGGTACACGGACATGGCATCTTAAGCTGTCGTATATTAACTCGTGGGTCGATGTTCTTCATCTTCTGAAAGTTGTGTAGTGCATACTTAATAAACGCTGCTACACCATCAATATATTCTTTGTTGGTCCTACAAGTTGTCATCCAAGACTTTTCCATGCTATTATTGTTGAGGTCAAATGATAACGTATATATCCTACAAGTTACAAGTTAAACCAATATAAGCATATATGAAGATTTAGATTGATGAAGTTCCAATGTCAAGTCACAAGTGTCTAGCTAATTAATAAGCTAGGTTTACAATAAGAATTGCAACAACACAATGGAATGAATGTATTGGGCATCAATCTAATTAAGCTTCAAATGTCAAATATAAAAACGTGTATTAAGAAAAATATATAAATTACAACATGTTATCTTTATTGTGTTGTTGGTTAATTAAACGATTCGGCCAAAAACACGATAAGTTAACATTACCAAAGAAACAAGAAACCAACAAATCCATAACAAATAAAATATACAATGAAAATGAATAATAAGTTAAAATTCCAACATAATGAATTCTTAATTCAAAAAAGTACCTAATTTATATATAAATGAACCTCCCTCCGTTGTTGATGGCCGGACCGACAAGTGATATGATGGATGGTGACTGGTGAATGGTGGCTGTGATGTGACTGGTGATTGGTGATTGGTGACTGGTGATTGGTGATTGGTGGTTGTGAGTGGTGATTGGTGAGAAATGTGAGAAACGTGGGTGGAGATGGAAATGGGTGGAGGGAGAATTTGAAATTTGGTGAAAAAAATATAGAGGGCTTTTCAAAAATTTTGGGGAGGACATACCAAAAAAGGGAGCCACAGGTATTTTATATTCCTCTTATAGACTATTTTTTATATTCCTCTTAAAGACTATTTTTTCATTTTGTTACAAAATCTAAACAACTAAGCTATAGAAACTGACTAGGATGGAATTAGGAAGGGTGTTTGTTTAGTGGAAATGTAGCCAATAAGGGATATTTCTCCATGGTTGCCTAGATGTTAGCATGTAGTTGCTAAGTCTAGAAGAATGGTGGATATTGAATCAGCTAGTTTCGTGATTCTTGAATGATTGTGTAGAATGTATCTGTTATATTGTATCAGTCAAATGAGTGTGTTCAATTTGACTGCTTGTATAATCTTTGTAAGTTGCTGGTTCCTTAATTAATAAAATTCACTATTTTAGGAAGGAAAAAAAAGTGTAGAAACTGATATGGGCATTCCCAAAATCAGATACAAAGAAGAACATACAATCCAAATCTTCTACAGCAGTTGTAGTCTCACAAAAGGTGAATTATATTACTTACCAAAAGTTTTTTTACAACATTAACAATTGCTGATATGGGCATTCCCAAATCAGATACAAAGAATAACATACAATCCAAACCTCTACAGCAGTAGAAACTTGGTCTTGTTGTACCACCTTAGCCATTTCTTCAACATTACTAGTAGCATCAGTTTCTCCCAAAAGTAGGGTGAAAGTTTTATATGCATACTGGCTTGAACCTTCACAACATCTTCTGGCTAATCATGATCCATTGGGACGAGCATTTGCCAGGGATGAATGATTATAATTCTTGACAGAACTATAAATACATTAGTCGCCAACGAAGACTAGCCACAATGGAACATGATTGACCTGAAGAAATCTACAAAATTTCGTAGTACAGTTGTGCAATGTTATCACAACATGAGTACTAACTAAACAAGCTACTTAAACACAAATAATCTAATTAACTTGCAAACATATCCATACATCAATTTCAAGCAACCCTTAATAATCCATCCGAACCCTTAATAATCCATCCCAAACACTCTATAACATCTATAGCAGACAATAAGAATCAAGCAACCCTTAATAATCCATCCGAACCACACAAAAAATCATAACCTAATCAACTTAAAAATCTTATTAGCATATAATTAAAAAACTAATACATGAATGACTTGATAAACACCCAAATGGATGCCTGTAATGATGATAAAACAATCAAGCTCTTATATAGAGCGTTTATTTTGATTATTTATTGCTTGATTTCATTTTTGTTACTTCATTTTGAAACCCCTAAATTCGCTGAAGATACTTATTTCACCAATATGTGTTTCTTATGTGTGTAATATTTCAGAGTGTGAGATATAAGGTAACTCAACTGCTTATAAATAAAGTATATTTAAAATAAAAACACAAGATTATGACATAATTAAAAACCTAAATTATATTTATTACTATTAAAGATTAAGGAGGGTGATTACATGTACCAGTTCCTTCAAAACAACAACCAAAAACATAACAGGCTAAGGAACCACCAAACCCAACCAAAAAGACCCTACTTAAACAACCATTCAACTGGAGCTGTGATCATAATAATCCATATCATCAATGGCTTCCTCCTTCTTGGATACCAGAGCACGAAGGTCAACCAAAATGGCCGAAAAGGACTCCAGCAAACGGCGCTCCATCACTTAAACCTCCTCAAGGGACTCATAACCATCAGCAGCAGCTTCTTCTTCATCAAAGTTAAGATCTAAAACCTCGGCCATTCTCTCGGTGCGCTTATCAACACTTATCCTCAGCTCATCACGCTTCTCACCCAAACACCGGATCATTACTTCATTTAGAGGAATTTCTTGACTGAAGAGGAACTTGAGACATTTGTGATGTTTATCAGACCCACACAAATCTTTCAGTTCATTGAGATTAGGAGATCCAGACATGTTTTTAGATGATGATTCGATAATGGTTAAGTAAGAAATTGTGTTTTTTGATGATGATTTATGTGGCTATGGATGAAACTAGATATAGTAATTAATTAATAATCTACTCTCCAAATATATATATGTGGCTGTGTAAACTAAATCATTGCAAAAAGTAATTACAGAGTACTAATTCAAAGTATTGAGTCTTCCCATGTAGTCTTTTCATGTTCTCATGCAAATCAATCAAATCACTATTTAAGTTTTTAATATGTAAGTGTTAATTAATGTATAATTTAGTCCAAATTATGACACTCTAGTAATTAAAGGTAATTTGTGCTTTATTTGATACAACATACAAATTCAAAATATATATAACATGTTAAAAAGATTCTGATATATGAATAAGTATATTTTAAATGATCACTACATTTAATAATTATGATAAAGATGACTAAAAAAAAGATGGTGGTGGTGGTTGCTGGCCGGTGGTGGTGTTGGTGATGGCTGGTGGAGGTAGTGGTGGTGGCTGGTGGTGGTTGCTGGTGGTAGTGTTGGTGATGGTGGTGGTAGTGGTGGTGGTGGTGGCTGGTGGTGGTAGTGGCTAATGGTGGTGGTGGTGGTAGTGGCTAATGGTGGTGGTGGTTGCTGCTAGTGGTGGTGGCTGGTTGTGGTTGTGGTGGTGGTGGTGGTTTTGGCTGGTGGTGGTAGTGGCTGATGGTGGTACTGGTGGCTGGTGGTGGTAGTGGCTAATGGTGGTGGTGGTTACTGCTGGTGGTGGTGGCTGGTGGTTATGGTGGTGGTGGTGGCTGGTTGTGGTGGTGGTGGAGGTTGCTGGTGGTGGTGGTGGCTGGTTGTGGTTGTGGTGGTGGTGGTTGTGGCTGGTGGTGGTAGTGGCTGGTGGTGGTGGTGGTGGCTTGTGGTGGTGGTGGTGGCTGGTGGTGGTAGTGGATAATGGTGGTGGTGGTGGCTGGTTGTGGTTGTAGTGGTGGTGGTGGTTTTGGCTGGTGGTGGTAGTGGCTGATGGTGGTAGTGGTGGCTTGTGGTGGTTGCTGCTGGTGGTGGTGGCTGGTGGTTGTGGTGGTGGTGATGCTGGTGGTGGTTGGTTGTGATTGTGGTGGTACGTGGTGGTGGTGGTGGTTATGACCCGAATAAAATTATAACCGATTTAATGAGACCGAACTAATCCAACAACACGATTTACACGTTTAGTCCCTTTTCATCCGTTTCTATACGTTTTTACCCATTTCTGTTTGTTTTTACACGTTTTTTATGCATGTGTTATGACCCGAATAAAATTATAACCGATTTAATGAGACCGAACTAATCCAACAACATGATTTACACGTTTAGTCCATTTTCATCCGTTTCCATACGTTTTTACCCATTTCTGTTTGTTTTACACGTTTTTTATGCTTGCATGTGTTATGACCGGAATAAAATTATAACCAATTTAATGAGACCGAACTAATCCAACAACACGATTTACACGTTTAGTCCCTTTTCATCCATTTCCATACGTTTTTACCCACTTCTGTTTGTTTTTACATGTTTTTTATGCATGTGTTATGACCCAAAAAAAATTATAACCGATTTAATGAGACCGAACTAATCCAACAACACGATTTACACGTTTAGTCCCTTTTCATCCGTTTCCATACGTTTTTACCCATTTCTGTTTGTTTTACACGTTTTTTGTGCATGTGTTATGACCCAAATAAAAAATAACCGATTTAATGAGACCGAACTAATCCAACAACACAATTTACACGTTTAGTCCCTTTTCATCCGTTTCCATACGTTTTTACCCATTTCTGTTTGTTTTTACACGTTTTTTATGCATGTATTATCACCCAAATAAAATTATAACCGATTTAATGAGACCGAACTAATCCAACAACACGATTTACACGTTTAGTCCCTTTTCATCCGTTTCCATACGTTTTTACCCACTTCTGTTTGTTTTTACACGTTTTTTATGCATGCATGTGTTATGACCCGATTAAAATTATAACCGATTTAATGAGACCGAACTAATCCAACAACACGATTTACATGTTTAGTCCATTTTTATCCGTTTCCATACGTTTTTACCCATTTCTGTTTGTTTTTAAACGTTTTTGTGCATGTGTTATGACCCTAATAAAAAAATAACCGATTCAATGAGACCGAATTAATCCAACAACACGATTTACACGTTTAGCCCCTTTTCATCCGTTTCCATACGTTTTTACCCATTTCTGTTTGTTTTTATACGTTTTTTATGCATGTGTTATGACCCGAATAAAATTATAACCGATTTAATGAGACCGAACTAATCAAACAACACGATTTACATGTTTAGTCCCTTTTCATCCGTTTCCATACGTTTTTACCCATTTCTGTTTTTTACACGTTTTTTATGCATGTGTTATGACCCGAATAAAAATATAACCGATTTGTTAGAAACTTTTTAAGTCTTTTTTTATAACTTTGACTTTAAATATTTTTATTTGTGTTGTATAATATTTGATGAAAATACATTTAAATTAAAACACAATCTATCCATCTAAAAGCATTATATAACTGAAGATAGAAAACTTAAGGTGAAAGTTGTAAAAGAAAGACTTAAAGGGTAAAACAACAACAATATTGGGACTTAGTATTTATCATCATCTATGATTATTGTTTTAACTTTTAATTACTCTCCTCGGTTTTCTGATCGAAGAAGCCGCCTGACTCAATAGTACTCATGATCTTGGAGAAAAGAAAAGTATTTTGTGTTAATAAGCGAAATTTTTTGAAAATAATTTACAAGAATTTGGAGCCAAAATTTTGATCCCAAATTTTTAAATCACCTTATTATTTGGCATTTAACATAAATAAGAGCCCATTGTTGGGAACATACTTTTGTATTTAGTCATGTCTCGGTCATCACCTTTTGTAATAGGTTGCTTAGTTATTTATTTCATTATGTTTAAGTTACTAGGCTTTTGTATTAATGTCTAATGGGCCTTGAAGCCCATGATTTAGAAGAATGAGGGAGGAAGGGAGTGTTGCCCTATTCCTCCCCTATATATACTAAGCTTATGTAACCTTGAATATTGTTGGTTATTTTGATATCTTAATGAAACTATTGTTCTTTCACTTTTCATAAATCTAGTAATCAACCAATCCTTATATCTATCTAATTCTTTACTTGTGTAACATCAATATGGGCACCTAACAAGTGGTATCATTCGCCTAATAGAGATTGAAGTGTTGTTCTTGGTGTTAACGTGGGTTTTAGGGTGTTTTTTCTTTATATTTTTGCTTTTTCTTTGTTTCTTTCACTCAAATCTTGAAGCTTGGACAAGCTTCAAGGTTGATATAGTGATTAGAAGCTTAGATTTTGCATAAAGTTTTGATCTTTAAAGTTTTTAGTATTTTTTCTCCTAGTTTATTGTATTTTGTAGCTTCTTTGATATTAGAAAACAAGTTTTTGGTAGCTAAATCTTTCATATTTAGTGTTTTCTAAGTGTTAGGGAAGTTATTTGATCAATAGAACATTATTTCTTAGCATTTTTTCTTCAAAAAGTGGTGATTTTTACAAGTTTCTGGTCATTCTACGTGTAAGATTATAGTATAGCACAACTTTATAGCTGTCTACAGTACTATTTGGTCAGTCTACGCATAAGTTTTGCCAAAAACCCCATTCCTACGCATAAGAGTGAAGTCTACGCTTAAATTTTGGTGGAAAACCCCTTTTCTACGCCTAAGATCCATTTCTACGCTTAAGATACAGATCCTACGCAAAAGTTGCCAGTTTATGCAGAACTTGGATTCTTACGCATAAGATTTATTCTTACGCGTAAGTTACAGATTTACTATTAACCTTCATCAACGGTCTTCTCTTCGTGCTACGGTGACTCTGTACTTCCCTAGCTTGGATAAGTTAGTGGAATACTTCGACTACGGATATCTTTCAAGCTTGGACAAGTTTGAAAGATTTGTTTGGTCTTTGAACCTTACGCATAAAATCATACACATAAGCTTAAACTTACGCGTAAAGGTATATCTTACGCATAAACTTACTGTTTACGCATAAAATCAACCTTTACGCATAATTTTCAAGTCTACGCATAAGTTGAATATTACGCGTAAGATTCTCATCTTTGCCTAAGGATTCTTAATCTTAACCAAAGGAACGTACATTTCAATCGTCTACACGATCCAACATTACACAAGTGTTCTAAGATGTCTCAACCACCAAATTACTTCTTCACTCATCCTCAGCAACAGCAATATCAGCAGTATCAGCCACAACAATACCATCAGCAACAATTGTATCAACAACCATCACAATTTCACTTTCAGCAACAACCGTTTCAGACAAAACAACAATATCTCATGATGAAACAACATCAAATCATTCCTCAACAACAACCATATCCAATGTCACAACAACCCGCTCAGTACTCGTCCAAACAACCTCACTGGTTTGATAGAATGTGTGAAGTTATTACGACTCAACAATCCAGACATGAGGCAGGATCACTTGAAACACCTCCAATGCTAACACCTGGGAACTATGTTCAGTGGTCAAGTCGATTCTTACGATTCCTTGAACTTAAGAAACCCCATGGCAAATACTTGAAACAAGTGATACTTGAAGGACCATTTGAATGGCCAACCAAACTTGACAGTGGTGATCCAACTGCCGATCCTCCAAGAGCTCCTGTAGAAAAACCCGTTCCAAAATCTCAACTCACAGAAGATCAAAAACTACATCGTGAAGCTGATGAATGTGTAAATACTCATCATTTTTACCTTTTCTGAGCTGCCAAAACATCTAAAAACACTCAATATTGCATCAAAATAGTGAAAATATCCCAAGAATGTGTTTTATATGTCTCAAATGCAAAAAAATCAAAAACAGATGAAAAACGTACAAAGTTTGCAAAATTGGTAGTTTCAGTCCCTCATCTTTTAAAAGTTGTCAAATCTAGTGCCTGGTTGTTCTAAAAACTTGAAAAAGTCACCAAAGGTCATTTTAAATCAAAAAGTTACACATTTAGTCCTTTGGTGCATATTTTTACAAAATGTCAAGTTTAGTCCCTGAAGTTTAGAAAATTGTCAAAAATGGTCCCTGGGATATTAAAACTTTGAGAAAAACATATTTTGTCCTTGTACTTCTCATATATGGCAGGATTGGTCCTTGGTGTCAAAGTTTGGTGAAATTACATAACAGGTCTCTGAAGTTTCAAAGTTTGGCAGTTTTAGTCCTTGGAAATTTTAAAAGTGAAAAGTCAACATACAACCTTGGACTGTGGAAACTTGGCAGAAAATACCCTTGGAAAGACTTTGGAAAAATGCCAAATCACACCCCCAAACTTTTGGCTAATTACAAAATTGGTCCTTGTGTTATTTTAAAACCAAACCGGACCCTTAAATTATTACTACTCCAAAACCAAACCCAATCCAAACTCAAAAGCCCACCCCTCTTTATTTCTTGGCCCATATGATCACCAGCCCAACACACACCCCTTTGTAATATACCAGGGTCAAACTTTGACCCTGAGTCAACCCAGTCAAACCAAACCACCCTTCCCTCTTCTTCCCTCCCCCACCATACCACTTGCACTGTACTCCATCACCTCAACCCACCATCATACTCCACCGCCCAAACCACTCACCATATCCCATCTCCTCAGCATTTAATGCCACCCCCCTGTTGCAGAAAAATTCCAAATTGGTATCAAACCAATTTTGGCGCCAAAACATGTGGCGCTCAATTAGAGGCCCCTTATTGATCCAATGGCTTAGAATCAAGTGGGATATGCTCAGAAGGCTAAGACAAACCATTAAAATACAGCTTAGGTATTAAAAATCAAAAATCACAAAACAGTCAACAAAAGTCAAACTTTGCAGGATTTTGAAGATGAACATTGGAGCAGGGTAAATCTTGGATGGCCCTGGGTTAGTGGTCTTGTGGAAGGCCTATAGGATTGGTTTTGAGGTCCTTGGTTCTTGGTTTAAGCTGGAATGCACCTTGTAAGCTTTTAAAAAACTCATTTCTTTCATCTTACTGTAGCATTGCTTATTTAGTTGCTTATTTAGCTTTTCTGTGTTCATTTAGTGTTAAGTAGTGATAATCTAGTGTAATATTAGTATCTTGTTAATTGGAAATCTTAGTTGCTTTGAAATTTCAATTTGACAGTTAAATAGCATAGTTGTTAATCTTGTTCATTTGTTGTTATTCCTTGTGTTTAAGTGCTTAATTAGGTTTAAGATATCATAATAAGTTAATTTGGATCAGTTACAATAGCCTTATTACCCATTTGCTTCATAATCACAAAACATATAAGGTTTTAAGGTGTGTTTGGATCAGTGTGATCCTAAGTGTTGTAGTGTTCATTTGTTGTTGTTTCTTGTTTACATCAGTCACATAGGTCCATACTAACTCAGAACAACAACAAAAACCAGGGTTTATTCATAAAAAAGTCAAAATCAAGCATTACAAGGCCTAGATTACCCTATGTGTTGGATTAAGTGTGGCATATGCCCCAAATCCATTCACTTGTGAGTGGTTTAGCTTAATTTAGTCTTATACTAGCTTAATTCATCAATTTCAATCAGTAGGGTAAGATTAAAGTTCACTTTAGTTAACTTAAGTTTGTTATTCAAAAAGTCAAAAAGCACCCTTGTTTCAGAAATCCAAAACTTGGAGTAATTTTTGTGATTTTTGTGTTAAGATTAAGACATTGCCCTTTTCAGAAGTTAAAGATTGCCACCTAGTATACAAAAGCCCATAAACAGCTTATTTTTAGGATTTTTTTTACAAGCTTGTGGATTAGCTTATTTTGAGCTGCAGGGCAAACACTTGCCCTGTGCACAGGTTTTGATCAAAATTCCCAAGGCCTCAGATACTTCGTTAGTGGGACCCACCCTGAGCTTTTTGGCTTTTTGGAAAGCCAAACAACTCATCTTGATAGACCAGTGCTTATTTTTCCATTGTGAACTTATTTGATAGGGCTGCAACCCTCATCAAGTTTGGTCATTGTCTGAGTCAACACTAAGGACTCAGTGTGAACCCCCAACTTCATATCATCACCCAAGCTTCATTAGTAAGCCATAGGACTAGCTTATTGGCTTATTTTGTAGCTTATCAGTCCCTTTATAAGTTTCAAGTTTAATTTTGGACCCCTAAGCTCTTCTGTGGACCCCACAGAGGTCCAAAACCACCCAGTTCAGGCCTGTTTTGGCCTATTAGTTACATAAGTGATTATTTGTGGTTCTTAGCTTATCTAGTTTGCTTATTTGTTCTAAATTGCTTATTTCTTGTTAATTATCATCTGTGCATGCTTAGTTTATCATTTCATAGCTTTTTCATAATAGCATAAGTCCTAATAAGCTATTTGTACACTGTTTGGAAACAGGGGGTGCACATAGCTTATTTTTAAGCTATAACAAAAGAGTTTTTGTAAAAAGTTCTTATTTTTAAGTTATTTTCATCTGTCAAAAAGAAAAACACCAAAAAAACCAAATTTAAAATTAGTGATAGCTTCTATTTAATAGATTCTATCTTTTACATTTTTCATTTCAGCTTATTTATAAGCACTTTACCATTTTGATAATTTTCTTAATTTCTGTTCACCTTTAAGTATTTATAATAATTTTCTTAGATTTTTCCTAAACATTTTACTATTTATTATAATTAAAAATAGTTTAAATAATTAATTAGGTAATATTAGTAATTAATTAGTTTTCTTAAATTTTAATTAACAACAGTAGGTTTTTAAAATTTTCCTAAGTTTTATAAATTAGTTAAGACTTTTAGAAAATATATTTTTAATTTCTACTGTTCATTTTCTAATTTTCTTATTTAAATTAGTTAAATTAGATTTAAATTAATTAATAGGTAAATAATTAGTAAAATAGTCAAAATATAATTTTTAGAAAATTTTTATAATTTTTTAGGATTCCTGTGATGGTTAATTAGTTTTATAAATTTTTCCATAATTATCTAAGTCATTTAGGTATTATTAGTAATTTAAAATAGTTTAATTAATATAATTAGTTTTTAATTAATAGAAAAATCATAAAAAGACAAAAATACTTATTTTTAATTTTTGTACTTTCTTCAAGTTTATTTTAAGGTTTAGAAATTAGTTTTGCAAATTTTTAAGTTAATTTGTAATCTTTATCATTTTTAGTTAATTTAAATTAGGTTTAAATTAGTTTTGAAATAGTTTTAATTAATTAAGTAATATTTAAATATTAAAATAATCATTTTTATAATTTCATTTTCATTTTAATTTTTCTTTTAATTTTAAGTTTTAAAAAAGTTTCACTTGCAACCCCTGTAGTTTGTAATTGTTCAAAACCCACTTTTCTGTCTGAATCCCAAATTGTGAATTTGTGAATATATCTGTGTATCTGTTATTGTGAATATTATATCATTGTCCAAAATACCAAATATCAGTAGCATAATCAATTCCCAATCATCTTGGCTACTGTCCTCAGTGCCACTCATTCTCAAAAGCGTTTTCCAAAATACCATTGCAATCTCGCTGGGACATAACGACCCGGGGACACACTATACTATCCACGGAGAATTGGAACTGAGCTGTCTTTGACTTGTTGACCTTGGTCAATAATATCTAACCGTTTCGGGACCAACCAGAAGCTGATGAATATGCAATGGCCTATATACTTCAAGGAATACCAAATCCAATTTATCGAAGTGTTGATGCTCAAAAAACGGCTAAAGCTATGTGGGAACATGTTCATCTCCTAATGGAAGGCACTCAATTGAACAAAGATGATATGGAATCTAAACTCTACATGGAATACACTAACATCTCAATTGAACCAGGGGAGTCACTTGAATCCTACTATCATCGTTTCACTAATGTGGTAAATGATTTAGAACGACACAAAATTACAGTACCGAGGATTGCAGTGAACTCCAAATTTGTCGGTAGTCTTGGTCCGGATTGGCAAAATTATGTGACATTCGTTCGTCAAACCAAAAATCTTCATGATGCACCGTATGGCTTGTTGTATGGTTTTCTGAAACACCATGAACCTGAAGTGGAGAAAGATCGTGCTCTTCGAGGAGGTTACTTACCACCACCAACACCAAATTCTTTGGCACTCGTAGCTCAATCTCAGTATACACCACCTCCAATGCAAATCATGCTTATGTTCAAGAATAGAATTACTTCAGCTACCCACAACCTGCAACTCCATATCAGATGATCCCCTATGATTCTTCTTAGCAATCTAATCAACCTGTTCCCTATGAAAATAGTGAGTCAATGTACTACTCTAACTCTAATGACGATGAAGATGATGACTTCAATACGTTGAATCAAGGACTTGCTCTCATTGCTCGTGCCTTCAGCAAATTCTCAAACAAGACAAACAACCGTCTTCGCTCTTCATCAAACACTAGGAATCAAGCTGTCATTCAAGATGGAAGGGTTGAGATACAGAATCGAAATTATGGACGATCAGGTGGTTATTCGGGAAATTCTGGAAATGAACAAAGTTTCAACAACAATGGAGGGTTCAGAAACAACTCTGGTGCTAGTCAGAAAAGGAATGAAAGTATTGCAACTGGGAACTCAAACTCTGGGAATGCAGTATGGTGCTACAACTGCAATGAGAAAGGTCATATTGCAACAGCATGACCAAAACCGAGAACTCGGGGCAGTAAGTTTCACAAGCAGGCATTACTCATGGCTCTCAAAGATGAAAAGGAATGTCATTTCACTGAGCAGGAGAACAGCTTCATGGCAAACGCGTACAATGATGATGACATGGAAGATCTGGAAGTAAATGCAGGTGTGATGCTTATGGCCAACATGCAGGAACTTCATATGAATGATTCAGGCCCAGTGTATGACACTGATGGCTTGTCTTAGGTACATGATCTTAATACGTGCCTAATACATGAAATAACATCACCCTATGCTTCTGAATCAGATAAGGTGCAAGTTGTTCCATCTGACTCATCTTTATCGTCTCAAGAAGATGAACAAATGAACACAATTGTTACATTTGATGATGACACAGTTGTTTCATTTGATGATCCTATTGAGAATGATAAACATGATTCTCTAGAACAACATGAACCATTGTTTGATCCAGACCCTGACCTTATATTGTTGTCTAAACAACTGAACGCTCAACAATTGCAAATATTGAAATGCAATGAGAAAAATAAAGCTTTAAAAGAAACTAATAAGTCACTTACATGAGACATTGAGTGTTATAAAATACAACTTTCAAATCTAGAACACAAGGTTAAACATGAAAAAAGTTTTGAAAAGGCTTTTCAAGAATATTACAATAAAGAATAAGATCTTCAACACAAAATGCAAGATTTAATTGAGTCAAATGGAGAGTTGGTTTTGAAACTTGAAAGTGACAAGTGTGAACTTCAAAAACAGGTTGAACAACTTCAAAAAGAACTTTCAAAAACAAAAACAAAGTTGTCAATTTGCAAAAAGGATTTTTGTGAACATAAAATACGAAAAAGGAAATATATAGATAATTTAAGCGGCGAGATTGTTGATCTTGAAAAACAACTCAAAGAGTTTCGTAATGTTGTTTACAAAACCGGGGGCTCTATCACAACAATTCAGAAATTTACTTTAAAACCGAGACCCGATAAAGGTTTTGCACTTGGTGATTACAAATCAATGTTTCTTCACAAAGCATTCAAACAAAATCCTAAAATTTACAGTAGGGAATGTATGCGTGATGACATGATTGTGCGAACTATTGTTTATGATACTGAGGAAGAGGAAGAACTTGAAGAAGAGAGTCGATAAAAAATGAGTCAAGTTGAATATTGGAAACCATATGATTATTCTAAAGCTCCTCACATTTCTAAATCTTTTGTTCCTCAAAAGGAAATACCTGAGAAATCTTGGTTTGTCACTGAGTCATATGTTTCATCTTCTAATGCGGCTCCTGTCCAAACTGTGGCACAAGTAAATGGTCCTTTACCATCTTCTGGTGAAGTTACACCTTTACCAAAAAGTTGTCGTGTTTTAAATTATTTCAAAACTTTTATGGAAGACATCGAAATGTTGGAGGAAACAATTGAACGTAATTCAGAAATAAAAATTAAAGCTTTTCAATCCGCTTACGAGCGAGAAAAGAGAGATATTTTTCAAAAACAAATGTTGTCAATCATTCAACACCTCCGTCATTGTGCTAGAAGTTGGGAACATCATCTTCAAAAAGAAGTCAAATCAATGATAAACGTTTTCAAATCAAATGAAAATGCAATTTTAGTTCAAAAGCATAGAAACAGAGTTTTGAAAAATGATGCCGATCGACTCTTGGAAGAAGTTCTCAATGCTGATACTTTGTCTATTATCATGAATGATCTCTATAAATCTGGCACTTCTATGCTTGTGGAAGATCACTATGCTGATAATGATTTGCTCAACATCGAAATTGAGACATTAAAACAAGAAATTGATAAAATGAGGAAAAACAATGATGATGTGACAAAACGTTTTTCAAATGAAATTTGTCAACTCAAACAAAGGCTTAAATAGTGTCAAGCTCAAAGTCTTGAAACGGAATTACAACTTCAAAGTCAAAATGTTTCAAAGTCTTGTCAAAGTTGCAAATATACTGAGTCTTTTAAAAATCCGTGTCTCAATTATGAGAAGGAAATTGCGAAATTAAAAATTTAAAACGCTGAATGGCAACAAAATCGCGATGACATTAATTATTGCAACGTAAAACTTGAGTCTGAAATTCAGGATAAAAATCACATCATCATTGAATTAAAAGAGAAAATTAAACTACTTCAAAAGGAAAGTTTATTGACACCACTGTGATTGCACCAGAATTGTACCAAATAGACAAAACTTCTAAGGGAAAAGATGTTCAAAACACTAATGTTGACCCTTCCACTTGCACAGGACTAGTCTCCACTTATAGCGTTAGCAGACCCAAGCGAAAAAGTAACAAGAAGAATAGGATCTTGCAATGTAAAAGAGGAACACTAGAAGCTCAAGAAGTAGAAGATCAACTTAGGAATTCGAATAAAACTCATGTTGCATCTGATTTAGATACTAATCTGGAAAATTGTAATCAAAATCTCAATGTAACGAATGATGAACCTTTGAATGTTTTGAATATTAATGCATCTTGTGTGTTTTGTCGAAAAAGTGTATCATCTGGTGATCATGCAAAATGTGTAGCTAATTCTCTCTTAAATCGTCATAAGAACGTAGGACATGCATTCCTTATAGGCCCACTATTGCCTCTAAGTCTATATTAGGAAAACCGCCATCTACGGCTTCTAATGATGTTGTAGTTACCCCCATAATTGTAAAGAACAAATCTAGGAACAAGCCCAAAACTAGTGAGTTCACCAAAAAGAAAGCAAGAACTAGTTGGAATTGGCAACGTTGGTTACAATATAAACCAGAATTTAAATGGATTCCTAAATTATTGAATACGTGTGCTTCTAACCAACAGGAACCCGCACTTTCTTTGGGTTCCACCCTTACTTCTGTTCCATCCTGTCGTCTTCTTGTGATGCAGGTGCTGCAGATTGTTCTCTGGATTGTTGATAGCGGATGCACCCGACATATGACAGGCAATCTCAAACTGTTAGTCAACTTTGTTTCAAAGTTTATCGGAACTGTCAGATTCGGGAATGATCATTACGCTTTAATCACGGGATACGGTGACTATGTCAGTGGGAACATTGAAATAAGTCATGTTTATTATGTGGAAGGCTTAGGTCACAACCTCTTTTCGGTCGGTCAATTTTGTGATGGGGATTTAGAAGTAGCATTTCGTGAGAAAACTTGTTTCGTTCGCAACTTACAAGGAAATGATCTTATGTCCGGCTCATGTAGTTCAAATCTTTATACTATATCAATGTCTAACATGATTGCAACATCTCCGATATGTCTTCTCTCCAAAGCAGAATCAACTAAATCTTGGTTATGGCATAAACGTCTTTCGCACTTGAATTTCAAAACTATGACTGAACTTGCTCGTCATAAACTTGTTGTTGGTTTTCCAAGATTCCGATTTACAAAAGATCACTTATGTTCGGCCTGTGAACAAGGAAAAAGTACTCGAGCTCATTTTCCTTCTAAACCTGAGCACAGTACAAATCATGTTTTACAATTGCTTCATATGGATTTGTGTGGCCCAATGCGTGTTCAAAGCATCAACGGTAAACGCTATATACTTGTAATTGTTGATGATTACTCTAGATGGACTTGGGTTTATTTTCTTCGAAGTAAAGATCAAGCTCCTTCAATGATCATCACCTTTCTCACTAAAATTCAAGTTCAGTTACGCAACACGGTCAGAATGGTTAGAACTGACAATGGTACATAATTTAAGAATCAGACACTTCGGTCATATTTTGAGAAAGTGGGAATTGAACATCAAACATCTATTGCAAGAAGTCCAGAACAGAATGGAGTTGTTGAAAGACGCAACAGGACGTTAGTGGAAGCTGCAAGAACCATGTTGATTAATGCTCAATTACCAGATTACTTATGGGCAGAAGCTGTTTCAACTGCATGTTATACACAAAACCGTTGCATGATCACAAAACGCCATCGCAAAACACCTTATCAACTTGTTCACAAAAGAAAACCAAACATCGATTACTTT
This sequence comes from Artemisia argyi, assembly GCA_030686995.1. Lineage (NCBI taxonomy): Eukaryota > Viridiplantae > Streptophyta > Magnoliopsida > Asterales > Asteraceae > Artemisia > Artemisia argyi. Next base: position 33,851,809 of record CM060683.1, read on the forward strand.
CATGTATTTGGAACACTTTGTTATCCAAAAAATGATCATGATGATTTAGTTAAACTTAAAGCAAAGGCTGACATCGGAGTTTTCGTCGGATATTGTGAAAATTCCAAAGGCTTTCGGATATGGAATCGTCGTACAAGAGAAATTCAAGAAATTATTCATGCTAATTTTGATGAACTCACACAAATGGCTTCTAAGCAAAACATCTTAGGACCCGAACACAACCGTCTTAACTTTCCGGACTCTTCGGCTGAACCATTGCCTCTCAACCACAACGAATTGGAAACCCTGTTTGCTCCACTGTTTGATGATACAATTGTATACCGTTCTCCTAAGGTCTCACCAATTTCCGCTGCACAACCTGAAAATATTCAAGTACCTGACTCACCTCAACAAACTACTACAACTATTGAGAAAGACGGTCCTCCAATTGTATCTCCCATAACAGCAGAACAAACCGATTCCAACTCACGACAATCGGCTAAAGATCCGACACCACAATCAGTTCCACAACCCGCAGAGTATGATCCAAATGCGTTCTTTAACCCGTTTCCACCGGCTCCAACATTTCCTGAAGTAGCTGAGTCATCCACACGCAATTTGGATCCTGCTAACATGCGAGATACCTATCAACTACACCCTTCGACACACAAATGGACTCGAGATCATCCTTTAGTTCAAATTATTGGCCATCCAGATGCACCAATCATGACGAGACAACGGCTTCACACTGATGGTGAAACTTGCATCTATGCACTCATAGTTTGTCAAGAAGAACCAAAGAACATTAAAGAAGCAATGACTTATGACAACTGGATTGAATCTATGCAAGAGGAATTTCAGCAATTCAAAAGATTAGAAGTCTGGGAATTAGTTGAAAGACCTGATGGAGTCTTTGTCATTGGGCTAAAATGGATTTGGAAAAACAAACTGGATGCAAAGGGCACTGTCATACGTAACAAATCACGCTTGGTAGCTAAAGGATACTTCCAAGAAGAAGGAATTGATTGTGAAGAATCTTTTGCTCCAGTTGCTAGACTTGAAGCTGTTCGGATCTTTCTGGAATATGCTGCTCATAGGAATATGGTTGTTTATCAAACGAATGTGATAATGGCATTTCTGAATGGTGAACTCTGTGAAGTGGTCTATGTCAGCCAACAAGAAGGCTTCGTTGATCTTGAGCATCCCAATCATGTTTATCGACTCAAAAAGGCTCTTTACGGACTCAAGCAAGCCCCAAGGGCGTGGTATGACAAACTATCTGCTTTCTTGCTGGCCAATAAAATTTTCTAAAGGTTCGGTGGATCCAACATTATTTACAAAAACATACGAGGTGGACTTACTAATTGTTCAAATATATGTCGATGACATTATTTTTGCTTCAACAAACAGAAGTCACTCAAATGATTTTGCAAATTTAATGAAAGAAAATTTTGAAATGTCCATGATGGGTGAACTTTCGTTCTTTTTAGGACTACAAGTTCATCAATCACCCCGTGGAATTTTTCTAAATCAGTCCAAATATGCTTTAGAAATTTTAAAGAAACATGAAATGATGAGCTGTGATACTTATAATACACCAATGGCGTTTGGCACAAAACTAGATGCTGATATACATGGGACTCCAGTTGACCCTACAAAATACCGAACTATTATTGGGTCCCTCATGTATCTCACAGCTAGTAGACCTGATATAGTTTTTGCTTTCTTCATGTGTTCTCGTTATCAATCAAAACCGACTGAAAGGCACCACAATGAGGCTAAAAGAATCCTTCGATACATAAAGGGAACCATTAATTTGGGAATCTGGTATCCGAAGGATTCTGGTTTTGAACTAATTACTTTTTTTAGACGCTGACCATGCAGGATGCTTAGACACACGCAAAAGTACATCTGGTGGATTACAGTTTCTCAGAGATATACTTGTGTCTTGGCAATCTAAGAAGCAGGACTGCACATCGCTGTCGTCAACGGAATCTGAATACTTTGCTATGTCTACTTGTTGTGCTCAAGTCATTTGGATGAGATCACAACTTAAGGACTATGGCTACCTATTCAATAAGATTCCGATCTACTGTGACTCCAAAAGTGCCATTGCCATTTCCTGCAACACCGTTAATCATTGCAAATCCAAACACATCGATCTCCGCTATCATTTCATCAAGGAGCATGTCGAAAAGGGTACAATTGAATTATATTTTGTGAGAACTGAATACCAGTTGGCAGACTTACTCACTAAAGCATTACCTCCAACAAGGTTTGCTGATTTAGTCCACCAAATTGGTATGCGATGTTTGACTCCATAAGATCTGGAGAAGTTTTTAAAACACAAGTGATTGTCAAACATCAAAATTATCTTTGTAAATATTTTTTCCAAAAACAAAATACAAAAATATAAAACCAACAAAAACACAAAAATGTTTTATCTTTTCTACTCTTTTCATAAAAAAAAAAGAAAAAAAAAGAAGAAAAAAATGCAAGTACACACCTCTCTTTTCAACACTTTAATTTTTTATAAATTTATAAAATTATTACAAAAACAAGTGTTGAGGGGGAGTTACAGTAATTTTAAAAATTTCAAAATGTTTACTTTGTACTTGCATTTTACCAAAAAAAAAATTTCTACTTATAAAATTAATAGTGTTGCCTAAAAGGTTTTTCGGGTTACTCTCCTTGACCTTTGGAACAAATTTTCAAATTACAATAGCATCGGTCTAAGGTCAAGGGGGAGCAAAGTTATCCAAAAATTGTTCTTTATAATACTTGGTGTAGTTAACAATTGTTATATATGTGAGTTAGTTGAGCATTATGCTTGTAAAGTATACTAAGGTTAAGGGACTTATTATGTCAAAAATGAAGCTAGTAATAACTCTAGTCAAAACACAATTTTGGCCTTCACATTTACTACACATGCAAAAAGTTATTATCACATTAACTACACTCACCAAACTTCATCAACGACTCACAATCAATCTAGTAATCCAAACGTTGTTCTTCAAATTTGTAAGTGCCAAAGTGTTTTGATCATGTTTCTTATCATTGGTTGTTAATTTCATCTAGATTCAACGGCTAGTTTTATCAATAACCGTTAATATGGCTTTAGGGTTTGCGTAAAATTAGAACTAATATTTTGGAGTGTTTGTGATTAAATAGGCTGGTGGGATTTGATCCTAAGATGAATCTAAACATGTTATTAAACTTTTATCACACCCAGAAACATTCTTGGATAAAAATCGGATTTAGAGTTCATACGTATGAATTAGGTGTTTTTGATCTGTGATGATTTGGTTCAATTAATTGCTTAGGATTATGTTTATAAGTGATTATGATCATATCCTAGTACTTTAATTATTTCAAAAACGTGTTTTGAGTTTGGATTGATGCATTTAGGTCAAGCGACACTAGCAGTTATGATTATGAGTTTTTGTGGTTAAAATGTGTTATAAATTGGTCAAAAGGTTCCTTAGCATGTGTATAACACTCACCCATCTTCCATTTCTACCCATAATCAAGTCTTAAATATGTAATGATTTGTTGTTCATGCGTTCTTACGCATAAGATTGGTTCTGTGCATGTCTACGCATAATTATTGTGATTCAAAGCATTTGGGATATATTTGGATAAAGTTTTGATAAGTGGTGATGTTTAAATCTTTTTGGAATCAAAGTAACATAAAATTCGCAGGTGATTTTTAAATCAGATGCATTCCTATGCAAAAGATGAATCATCTTACGCTTAAGATGAAATCTTGCGTGTAAGATTCGACCCGTTTGAAAAACTTGTCTTGGATAAGACAATGTTTACGCAAAAGATTATTTCTTACGCATAAGTTTTTCTTACGCTTAAGTACTTATCTTACGCATAAGTCAAAACTTACGCATAAGTTATAACTTACGCATAAGGTTCAAACCTTTGCATAAGCTCAAATCTTACGCAAAAAATGTATTTCTACGCATAAGATTTGGCCTACGCAAAAGTTTGATCTTACGCGTAAGATATAAGTTAAGCCTAGAGTCTGATCTTACGCATAATATAACTCCTTATCCATAAGAAATGTTATGTGTAGGATTTCTAAATCTTACGCGTAACATTGGCTGATTCATTGTAATTTGTCTAAGTGTTGTAAATTTTCAAATGTATAAACTCTTGTATTTGTTAACTCATTTTGTGCTTTGATTGTAATCATATTCTATTAAGTTTTAACATCTTAAGTACAAGTTTAACATATCACAACATTTTGAACACAAACACCCACTGATCAATCCAATTATGCATAAACCAGTAAAATAATATATGAGCTAACAAATTATATTATGGCAGCGTCTGTGTTTGTGTATGATCAATTCAGATGGCCCAAAAAGCTAACATTCCACAAGAACCAGTACCTGAACCAAAGCTCACATGGGAAGAAACTTTTCCCGAAGATTACTCCAGTGATATTGGAAAGAACAAATTAAGGGTCAACTTCAACAAAATCACGTGCAATGAATCCTCTTGCATTGTAGCTGTGGATGATTTAGTCTATCACCCGTACAAAATCCTGCTCACCAAATCAGCATTAGTAGCTTGCTTCTACATTCACCAGTTTTGGCGTACAATACAACTGGACCTTGGCGAAGAATCTTTCACATGTATGTTTCATAAAAGACAAGTCACTGTGGACAAAGATACTCTTCGTGGCGTTTTTGGTTTGCCCGAACTTGGTCTAGATGAACAGTACCACCCAGTTCCTAATGAAGAAGAGTTAATTGCATGGTTACGAGATATTGGATACGATGAGTCAGAAGAGGTGGTGACTAGACACTCAAAGGTCAACACAAGATTTCTTCCACAACCATGGATGTAACACCCCCATTTTTAAAGTTTGTCGCAGCGGAAAATAAATTTGGGTGTTACGGTGAGGATCGAAGTTTTAACCAATAAAACGGTTTAAAAGAAACATTTTGAAAGTCATTTGTCATTTAAATAATAATTTTGATAAAAAATGAACCATTTGATTTAAAATCTTATGAAAAGATATAAAGACTTGTAAAAATGACAAATTTGATTTTTACACCATTTTAATTTGTCAGAGTAACAAATGCCCACTCCGTGTCTTGTCCTGCTCCGTTAAATTACCTGAGATACACATGCTTAAAAGTGTCAACACAAAGGTTGGTGAGTTCATAGAGTTTTAGGAAAAACCCTTTATTTTATTAGATTTCAGGAATATTTGGTATTGTTAAAATACAAACAGAAATGAAACAATTATCGAATATATTCACAATTAAATCATATAAATATTCAATCACATTCAATAAAGAATCAATAATCTTAACATGAGCTGGAAACTCATGATACTAAATCGATCAGATAAACAATTCACATATGGGCGAACCTATACAGCTGTATCTAAATATATGTTGAATACATATATTCTATTCCTTTATAGATATTGCACCAAGCCTCATGACACGCAAGACGTTAACAAATACCGTAAACGGCGGGTGTTCATCAAATCAATGATGAATTTGCCCTCGTGTAATAGGTGATTTGCCAATTCCTATTTTTACTCAAATATAGTGTATCACGACTAATGCGACTAACCACATGCATAATGGCATTCCGTCAAGCATTAGTGGGATCGGGGGTCAATCCAAAACAGGTTTCGAATCTGTCCACTATATTCGCGCTCACATTATAGTGATTAATGGCTCATGATAGAGGGGCTTTATGGCGATAAGCTAACTTAGGCAATATCAAGGACTTATGGGCTCATTTAGCATAACATCATGAAATCAAGTATCGTATCACAGAAATCAATTTGAAAACAGTATCGTTTGAGTATCAGAAATTCAGTTTGAAAATAGTATCGCTTGAGTATCAGAAATTCAGTTTGAAAATAGTATCGCTTGAGTATCAGAAATTCAATTTGAAAATATCATCTTTTGAGTATCAGAAATTCAGTTTGAAAATAGTATCGCTTGAGTATCAGAAATTCAATTTGAAAATATCATCTTTTGAGTATCAGAAATTCAGTTTGAAAATAGTATCGCTTGAGTATCAGAAATTCAATTTGAATATATCGCTGGTAACACATCTATATCACATATCACAATAATCGAATTGGGAACAATTTTCACATGAATATCAATATTTTAGTCAAATAATTCATCAATATAGATTCTTCACATACCACAATAATCACATTGGGAATATCAATATATTATAAATCACAAATTATATTATTTTAATATCAATTAGGAAATTGATTTGAATCATATATTTTATTTTATTTCATATACTTATCAAATTATCAAAGTATATGTAAGCATGTATCTCCCCCAATGAGTTAAAAATAATTATTTGAAATGGGGCTATGACTCACCTGGATTGATTTGGAAATGATGAAAAGTAAGATAGGATAAGATTTATGGGAACGTCTTTGACACAGAACCTGATAAATAAATTTATCAGAGAATATAACCAAATACTATTTGGTAAATACGAACGAATAACGAATAAACATTATTCGTTATGACAAATAGATGATGTACAGTGAAATATTATGTCATGCATGATATGTTAAAATACTTTATTTAAAATATCCATCGTAGTTTTACCTTTTTAAATAGTAAGTAAAAATAATAACTTTTTATATATCGTTATATATATAGTTAACGTAAAAATAAATAATATATATATAAAACATAACAAAATGCACATGACGTGAGAATTGCCGTAAAATAGAAAATAAAATAAGAATGTCAAATAAATAATGTGTAGTCCTTGTCCTTTTTCCAATTTTACACTTTTTATACTAACGACGTTAGCGTCACAACGTTAGTCCTTTTTATATATATTTACAATTTTAGTCCACTACATGTCCAATATTACCATCTAAACTTGTAAAAATATTATATTATCAATTTTTATCCTTTCTTTCTGTTTCTACATTTTTAGTCCTTAGTTTTCACAATTTTCACATTTAGTCCCTATACGTGTCGTCGCGTTACATTTTTAGTCCTATTTTTGCAAAAGTGATTATAAAAATTTTAGAAAAATTTCCGTGGCTTCTTTTATTACTTTCTAGCTTATTTCAACTGCTTATTCCATAAAAAGATTATTTATTTAGCTTATGGGCCTTGATTCAAACCAAACAAAGGCCCATTTAAAAATTTAGAGGCGAGGGCATAGAAATTCTTTTGGGCTTGAACTTGGGCTTCCTTTATGATTCTAAAAATATATTTTATAGGCCCAGTGGGCTGTTAAAACGTAAGGTCTTGTTGGGCCTTAAAGTAGCCCACTCGACAAAATTAGTTTTTATATAAGGTTTTGATTTGGAAAAATTGGTTTGTGTCGATTCAATTTGGTTCGATTGTGGTATCAAAATGTGAATATTTTTATAAGTTGCGTAAACGAAATTAATAGTTTTCTAGGTGGTCTATTAGTACGTATAAAAATATGGTAAGCTTATTATGCGAAATAAAAAGTTATACGTCGCTTTTGTAGGAGGTTTGGCTCGTTTTTATATATAAGAAAAACTAAATGAAATTTTCTAAGTATATATGATATGTTTATACGTTTGAGTATGGTTTCAAAACAAGTCGATATGAAGTATGCATGTTAACTTTAAACGTAATTTAAGCGTGATACGTGACTCCTAGGCCTTCCAAGATAGAGGCTAGTCACGTAACGTTTACTATATGTATATACGTATGAAAATAATGAAATAAAGTTACTATACGTTCGAAAAATAATATATATGATGCATGATATGAAAATAATAAGTAGTATGAGATGAGAAAGAGTAAAGACGACTTACTACACCACTAGGGTGGTAGAGAGTCGAGGGAAACGGTTTGAAAAACTTATATATATACACGTTCGAATAAGATTCAACAAGAAAGGATCGTATAACAAGGAGTTACAAACTTCTTGCTTCCAAATGATTTCATATGAATATCTTGATGTTTTTAAGATATATTAGAATGAAGAAAAGAGTAGAAAACGATTTGAGGATGGGGAAGAAAAAGGAACGATCGGGTGTAATATATATATGGAGATTGGAGTTTCGTATGGTTCAAATAATTGGAGGGGACAAGAGTACTAGGCATGGTCAGAGGATAAGAGTTCTAGATTGATAGTTTTGAATAAACAATGAGTTCTATAGGCATTAGAAATATTATAGAATCGTCCTTGTGAGTTTTATATGTCGACACACTTTTAAACATACAAACGAGATTATCATTTGTGATTCAAAAGGTTTTAGTCGATCATAATTATTATTTATACATGAAAACATGCTACAAGTAATATTAGAAACTCATAGGAACAAACGGGAACAAAAACGAATAAGAAATGAATAAGTTGTGAATTTGTTGAATCGATTTATTGTTAAACACTTTACCTCGTAAAAACGTATCAAAACTCAACGTATGCACGTGAGATTTGACACACTAATAGTTGGCTAGGAGCTTAATGAGGATGGGCAAAAAGATACATGGGTCGTGTGTAGAATTTAGAAATGAACTAGACGTTTTGGAGCTTACTTGATCGATTGTTATGAAATATTTATTAGTGTAAATGGGTTTTGGTGTTTGGGCCGGTTGGGCTTATGAAAAATTAAGGGTCCGTTTGATTTTGTAATTATTTTTATTAATTAGGATTAGTGAGTTATTAATATTTTGTTAATTGTGTCGAGAACTTGTTTTGTCGTTTGGTGAATTTTGCAATATCGTAATCGTGACCATTTTAATATATAAAGAAAATTTTAAATTTCCCCGTAAAAATGGTAATTACAATAATGACGAAGATTATTTATATAATTAACCGAAGTTAATTATACGAATTTTTGCGAGGTTTTACAATGGAGAACTTTGTACATCCTAATTGCCAAGTCCTTATCTGGCAGAGATACTGGTCACGAACACCCCAAACTCCAACATCTCAAACTTTTTTGGGCTATGGCAAATGTCAAACGGGTGGACTTTGCTAGTATTATCTGGGAAGATATACTGTGGCACATACAACATAAGTCTGCAAAGATTCCATTTGTTCACTTCACCAAGCTACTCATTGAAAGCTTCCTTCGTGAGTATGACGACATTCCTCAAAGACTGGATGATGATAACAATAACACATTCAGAAACGAGTCTACTCTCAAGCAGATTAAGAGACTTGATACCAGTACACGTAAGCAAGGAATGATACTTCCCGAATGTCTCTTGAATGATAAAGTAAAGAAATGCAAGAACTCCAAGTATTACGTTCAAGCTCTAAAGGAAGAGAAAGTGGGGTTCTTAGACGAAGTCCTTCTACCTTCGTTCATGCAGAAAAAGGGAAAGAAAGGTAGCAAGTCTGGAAGCTCCGAAAGCTCTACCAAATCTGCTAAAAAACCTCACAAGAGATCTCTTAAGATCAGAATACCAGTCAAGAAACCTATTCCTGAACCAGTTCCTGAACCCACACCACCATCTTCTCCAAAACCATCTAACTCAGAAACCGAATCCGATAGTGGTCCAGTTTATAGGGAAGCTTATAACAAACAGGATGACGATCTTGAAGATCTGGACATGACCATAGAAGATTGGGACATAAGCATCGATGAATTTGTAGAAGAAGTAGAAAAACAAACAACATTCATCCAAAGACCTTTAACTGAAGAAGATGCTAAGTTGGAAGAAGAACGGTTAAGGGGTGAAAAGTTGAAGGAACCTATGACTGCAGAACAAGAAAAACAGGAAGAGGATCACAAAAACCTTGGTCTGTCTGTGGAAGAAGAAAATGAAAGAGCACTCAAGTTAGGTCTCCTCCACAGCAAAATCGACTCCTTCCAAGCTGATCAACCTCCACCTCCTCCATTTACTAAAACAAGCGAGGCTGGCGGATCAAGCAGTATTCCTGAGGCAGGAGGATCTAGCAGTATTCCTGAGTCCACTCCAGTTGATCAAACTCAGGAAACAGGTACCACTGCTGAAATGATTGTCTACGAATCTTCCACAGTATCACCTGAAGACGTAGAAATGCAAAATGCTTCAGAAAGGGGAGACGATGATGAAGAGAACCATATGGATACTGATTTTCCACACCTAATGACCATGGAAGAGATGGAAGCAAGAGAAAAGGCTCAAGAGGAAGAGCTCAAAAGAAAACAAGAAGCTGAAGAGGCAAGGCTTGAGGAAATAGAACAAGCCAAACTGGAAGAAGCAATACGAATGGAAGAAAGCAGGAAAGCTGAAGAGGCAGCAAAACTTGCCAAAGAATTAAGGCTTCAAGAAGAAACAAAGAAAAGAAAAGAAGAAGAAGCCAGAATAGCTGAAGAATTAAGGCTAAAGGCAGAAGCTGATAAATTGGCTGAAGAGCAGAGATTAAGGGCTGAAGCAGCTAAAGTTACAGAAAAGAAAGAAGAGCCCAAGGATAAACCCGAATCACCAAAAGGAGATGATAAGGACACTTCCACCCACATTGAATCTTCATAATCATCACCTCCAGCATCACAATCAACACATGACAAATCAATCAAGAAACCATCAAGAATTGAAGCCTCAGCTGCATCAAAGTTGATTAAAAGGGCAGTAAAGAGAGTTCGTGATAAGAAGAAAAGCAAGATAGAAAGTCAAGTTGAATCACTAGCAAGTCAAGTTGCTGAATTGACAAAGCAAATGACAACTGTTCAGGAAATGCATGAAAAAGTTGACACCTTCTTAGCCAAAGATGTACAAGAAGATATGGAAGCTACATTGGCTGCTCAAGCAACTCAGTACATGGAACAACACTTAGTTGCAAAATTGAAAGAATTGCTGAAGCCGATGAAGGATGAACTTACAAAGATTGTTGAACAAGCTGTCAAGAAAGTGATCAGAACTACTTCTTTCACTCTCCGAGCTGACAAAACACCTCTACCACAACAAGAAATGACAGTGAATGAATTAGAGGCTCAGCTCTTCAACATATTGGCAAGTAAAACAACCATGACACCTGAAGATATTAAAGTATGGGAAGCTTTACAAGCCAAGATGTCCAAAGAATCATGCAGCACTGAGGCCGATAAATTGAAACGTCAAAGAGATGATGAAGACAAAGATCCTAACTCACAGGCTAAGAAGCAAAAGCAAGCCGAAGGACCCTCATCTCAGCACAAACAACCTGTCATACCTCCAACAACCACAACGTTAACTCAACAACCTAAGGCATCAGGATCAGGTCCAAAAGCCCAAGACCACTTTGAGTACATCGGCGGAGATGATTTCCCTCAGCCCGACGAAATACCAGAACCTTCATCAACAAAAAAGAAAGAAAGGAAAAGAAAACATCATCAGCACAAACCGGACACCTCTTCAAAAAGCAACAAACCTAAGAAACCAAAAAATATTCTCAACTGGCTGGACGAAGACAAAATGGCTGAATACTCTTGGTTTGATGAAATGGTTAAAGCTCAACCACCTCTTGCAGAAAACCAATTACCACAATATGGCCGAACCATGGAATATGCACAACTTCTGCAAAGGGACTATGGTTTAAGGGAAATGAGCAAGAAAGAGTTGAGAAGGGTAAAGAATGCCGCATTCAACCTCTTGAAAGACCGCTCTGCCAACTCTGTTAAACTCGAATATCACCTGGAAAACATCGCCCGAGCATTGTCAAACGACATTGACTGGCTAAACCCCGAGTCCAACATTGATTACTACTCAAAGAACAAAGGGCCTTACTACACCGAATGGATCAATCCTCTACCCCTGGTTGGAAAGCCTAAGCAAGAGAGAATTCCTTATAAATTCTTCTTCAACAATAACTTGGAATTTCTACAACACGGTAGCAAAATTGAAACGAAGTACGCCACATCACTCACCTTCTCAATCCCTGCAGCTAGATACCTCAACAACACCATCGAAGAAGAAGCTTCAGACTTATCCGTGGACAAAGTTGTTGCCTATGACCGGAACGCACTCTACAGGATTCACCATTGGCCAGAAAACCGTGCACAGTATTATCGAAGCAGCAGACTTAATCAGACTATGGGAAATATGATGAGTGAGTTAAAGATTGTCTCCATTCAGTTTATTTCTACAGTCACTCACTTTGGGTACTCCTTTCTCATCAAAATCGTGCTCAAAAGACTTGATGAACAAGAGTACGAGATTTCTAAATCAGACTTTCCATGATTGCTCCTTAATGACATCGAAGATATGTATCTGCTCAAAGTCCAAGGAAAGCTTTGCAACCTACCTAAGGATATGCAGCTTGCCTTCATCACAGCTCTACTCATTTTCATGCGACACATCATCATCAAAGAGCGAGTAGAAGATCTTCAACTGGGAGTGGAAAGTTACCAGAAGAAGCTGAATCTCATAAAACCTAAACTTTACAACATCCCCAACCTTCAACACGAATCTCAATACACCTTGATCAAGCATCCGGCATTTGGTTTCACCTATCGCAGTGTCAACCGACACAACTGCTTCATGGCTTATGATGAAATCCACAAGTTCTGTGATGAAACACTTAAGTTCGTCAGAGATGGAATCAAAGGCCGACTAGATGATGTTGCACTGTACAAATCCAAAAGGTGGAATACCGATGAGGCCAGACAAGCTCGTAGATTCATCACAAGGATTGAGAACCGGTTAAAGCGTAGGGATCAAATAAGGAGATTGGAAAGTTACGTGGGAGGTAGACCAGGATTTCCAGTGTTGACGTTTCAGAGACCCGAATGGTAGAAGTTTGTAAGATCTTGATTTGATTTGTCAATACTTATATTCATTATGGCTTGCGCCCGCATTACAGTGTACAACCCGGACTTGTAAAGAAAGGACCTTGAGGTACGCATCAGTGCCTCAATCCTAATATAAGGAGCGAAGGCTTCTTACTTTTGAGTAGAATTAATCAAATGTTTTATGATTTTCATAATTCTGCTCAAAAGGACAAGTATTTCACCTCAATAAGACCTAATTACTTGTTGAGGGGGAGCACTTGTCAAACAAAACTACTTTGTTCTAAAACAATGAAAAGTTCTTGGTGAATCTCCCTATAAGACTCAAAAAGGCATATTTTAATCAAAAAAGCTTGTCAAAAATATCATTTCATATGCTATTTTTGAGGGGGAGAAATGTAAAAGTGATTAAAATTTAAGTGGTCAAAAAGCTAAAAGGTGTATCTTGTGCGAGCTAGACTCAGAATTGACCCAGGAATTGACGAAACATGAAAGTTAGTAATCTCGAAAAGACTTATCCTCGACGGGTAATAACATCAAGTTAGTTATTAGAGCTAGTTGTCACCTAAAAGCTGACAATGTAACTCTCTAACTAACTACGTAAGCGTGTCTCGAAAAGGATTTGTCTTAGTAGAAATGTACCGTCTCGAGAAGCTTTCTGTGGACTTGACCTGGCCGGCTAATAACTTCAAGCTAGTTTAACTAGTGATGTAAGTGTGTCTCGAATCGGTCTTGTTCACTGAAAGTGGATCAATTCAAAAGTGCTTGCTCCTCCCACATGTGCAAATTTATTAATTACTTATGAGCACATGTGAAGGGGGAGCCCTTAAAAAGAACACAAAACTCTCAATGTGTTAAACAAAATGTTTGATAATTACAAACACTTTGAGAGATTTTCAATCAAAGGTTTCATGGCTTCTGTCGGTTAATCATGGAGTTATAAGGTGATTAAGATAGGTAAAATCGTCCTATGATCCTCCAGAGCCGGAGGGATCTACCCAAGGACATCACCAATAGTTAGAATTAGAAGTCCTTAGGTATGATACGGAAAAATAAAAGGAGAAAAGAATGAAAAGGGAAAGAAGGAGTTGAAGAATTAAAAAGAAAAGTAAAGAAAAGGGTGAAAAGAAATAGCCATCCACATGTTCAACCTTATGGCAGACACCGGGTTCAATTCGTATGCTACTGGTTGTTGCTAAGACAACATCGGTATTGAAGATAAAGTCGTCATGGACCCAGTGACGCAATGCACTAAACCTTCTTAACCACTTAAGTTCTCTTAAAAGAGCTTGTTTCATTCTCACGGGGAACCACTGTAATCTATCGACTTATCTCTTAGAGATGGTTGATATTGAAGCAGGAGACCCCTCCCTAGTCTCCGCATAGGAAACCTAAGTGAGCACTTATCGAGTCTAGAGCCATGAGATACATCAAAGATCTCTTAGGAACACTTAGTATTTCTACAACTGGTGTTCTACATCAATGGACACCAGCTATAAATTATCGAGTCCTTCGCAGATCTTAGCAATCTACCGAGAACGTTTATGAGAGAATTACTTAAGTATTTCTCAATGATTGAACGGAAATTCCTGCCAGGGTCAACATCTAACAGCCCTGACAACAGGTCACTTCGGTAACCCTTCATGGGTTACGCTTAGTGTTCGCGGTGGTTCCATAGCGGTCTACAGTCGTGGAGTGATCCCCAGCGACTCACCCAGTCATTGAGCTACTTAGTAGGTCTTGTAAGCTCCTTTGGGAGTATCTGACATGGGAACGGCCTTGATAAGGATTAGAAGGAGTCTTCACACTATGCTGTTGATGAGCTCTAATTCCTTATCTGTAAGTACCGGTTGATTATTGCTAACTGTTTACCTACAGGTACATATCACCTCCATGATGGTAGATTCCAGCATGCTCATGCATACATCTTGAAGTCAAAGAAAGCTCCCCCAAAGATCTAAGCACCACAAAGTTCAAAGACAGATTCTACACCAATAAGAAGAATCTATAAAGTTTAAAGACTAAGATCAATATGTATGAAAAAGAACTTCGTGCACTTGAAAGACAAAGTCCAAAGATGTATGAGCATGTTGGAATGGCGGACAACCACCACAGACACAGGAGTGACGAACGGCAGACAACTTCATAACACAATCACTACATCATCACCAAAGAACAAAGACTAAGAGCAAAGTACATTCATCTTACAACATTTTTTGAAGATGTCAAAAGTTTTACATGCCAAAAGTCAAAGACAGAGATGAAGACGTCGAGCAACCCTGATGACCGACCCTTAGGGGGAGATTGTTGGGAACATACTTTTGTATTTAGTAAAGTCTCGGTCATCACCTTTTGTAATAGGTTGCTTAGTTATTTATTTCATTATGTTTAAGTTACTAGGCTTTTGTATTAATGTCCAATGGGCCTTGAAGCCCACGATTTAGAAGAATGAGGGAGGAAGGGAGTGTTGCCCTACTCCTCCCCTATATATACTAAGCTTATGTAACCTTGAATATTGTTGATTATTTTGATATCTTAATGAAACTATTGTTCTTTCACTTTTCATAAATCTAGTAATCAACCAATCCTTATATCTATCTCATTCTTTACTTGTTTAATATGGGCACCTAACACCCATATTCATGAAAATACCCTGTTTTGTCTCCTAATTAAACTAAACATTGCAACCAAAACACAAAAATCAAATATTCAATCACCATTACTCTCTAAGCCAGAATCATTTTCTTGTACACATTGTTGCTCAAGAGTCATCATGGAAATGGTTGAAGACATTGATACTGATATTTTACTTCCAGATAATGAAGTTGAAGTTAACACAATACAGTATGAGGATGAAATATATGCTTCATCTGATGAAGAAAATGACAACCAAGTAAATCGAAAACTATCTAATAAGGGCATAACCAGGCTAGCTAAGTTTCATCGTCAATATGGCCATGCTGGTCAAGTAAAGCACAAGGTAACCATCGATGCGTTGAATAGGGTTACAGGGTTAAATAGAGCACTGTTTGCGAGTTTTTTAAGAGATGTGGTTCGTGAGCATATAGGTTTGAAGGTTCTATCCTGGAAGAAGGTGGATAAAGAATCAAGACAAAAATTATAGGATGAAATCACGATACATATATACTAATTTTTAACCCAGTATATAAGTTTAATTTATCAATTATCTACAACTAATTAAAAACATTGTGTTAATCTTTGCAGCGATATTTTGATGTTGACGTGACATTCAAAAAGGTGGTAATGAATCGTCTTGGTCAACTGCTAAGGAATTACAGAATGAAACTCAGGGAAAAATACATATTGCCCAACCTAGATTCACCTGAGAAAAGTATAGTACAATTATGACACAAGAACAATGGGTTGAGTTTGTAACCTACACGACCACCAATGAATACAAGGTTTTAAGTAGTCATCTTTGTTTAGTTTATATGTCATTTCATAATTTTTAGTTTGCAGCATTACTGCATATCTAAATGCCTTATGATTTTGTGTTTTTTAGGAGAAATCAGAGAAAGCTAAACTGTCGCGTTCCAAAAATATTTATCAGCATAAAATGGGACGAGTTGGATATGTTTATGTTAAAGAGAGAAAATGGTAAGGTTATACATACTGTTTGTTTTACTAATTGATCAGAATCAATTATCTTGCTTTAACTTTACATATATGTGTTTGCACTTGATGTCCATTAGATCGAAAAAAAAGAAATTGAAGCAGATGTTGAACTGCCGCGTGGTGTATTGTGGGTCAAAGGAAGGCAAAACAAAGACGGAGAATCTCCAGATGCTGAGATTAGTTCAGTGGCAGATAAACTTGTAAATTTGACTGCAAATTCTATTATTATGCTTATATACCAGCAACATTAACTTTGTACTAGACATACTAACTTGTATACTAGCAGTACTAACTTTTAATACCAACAATTCCTATATTTTTTTGCAGAAAGAAGCTGATGAAAAGATCAAGGAAGGAACCTTGGCTGTTGATGATGGCACTGATGCCATGATAGTTGTGTTTAGTAAGCAAAAAGGAGTTTATGCAAGAGGAGTGGGAAATGGAGTTACATATAAGAGGTATTTTAATCTTCCTCGAACCAGAAAAGAAACTGATGAAAGAATTGAGTTACTTCAAACTCAACTTGATAATGAGAGAAGCGAGCGTAAAAAAAAAGATCTAATACTCAAGAAACTGTCCATCGAGATGACAGAAAAAGATGACCAAGTCAAGAAATTGTCCGTTGAGATGGCAGATACAAAAGGAATGGTTTCTAAAATGCTGAGTCTTTTGAGTTCACAAGGGATTAAGTTAGATATGGCATCTCAATTGCCATTAGACTCAGATGTAAGCCATTTTTTATGTTGTTAACAATTTCATTTTCTAATGCTAACACCAATGTATTTATTAATTTAATTTAATTATATTGCAGGTGACGACTCCAATGGCCATTGATAATATAGATATCAGCACTAATGATCATCAGGTGGTCGACGGAAATCAGTCCAGTGTTGGTGTACGTGCACGTGATAAAGATGTGATAATTCAGAAGAAGCCTACAGCTGGGATTGAAACTTTGGAATCGGTAATGGAAACAATGGTAAGGAGTAAAACATTATCCCCCTTTGATTTTTTAATTTTACCTACATGACTAATGTACCGTGTTTTATATATACATATAGGAACGTGTTAACAATGTTAAAAAAACACCAAAGACACGACAAAACGGGTCTGCAGATTCCCAATCGCAAGGAGATGCATCTCCAACAAAAGAAATACCAAAAGTATGTATTTCATGCAACATGTTTCTTGTTATTTTATTTTTAAAATAATGTACCGTGTTTTATATATACGTATAGGAACCTGTTATAAATGTCGTACCTAAGAAAACGGGTAACTCACGACGAAACGGGTCTCCAGCTTCCCTATCGCAGGATAATGTGTCTCCAACAACACAAGCACAAGTATGTATTTCAACATGTTTCTTCTTGTTATTCTTAATTTTGTTTAAATAATTTCTGATATATACGTATGCAAAAATTCTTTTTTTTAGACAATCAATTGCAAACTGTGGCACATAAAGAAATCAAATATTGTTGCTTTGGGTCGCATACACAACATTCCAGGAAAACAAATGCTACATAACAAACCACTCCCAAATGATTGCTACAGAGTCTCAATTGATAAATCGTTAGTGGATGCAGCATGCATACCGGACGTAGGGAATATTGGGTTAAAAACAGTTAGGGAAGGCGTAGGTTGTTTCTTTGCATGGCCAAAGGATCAAGTTATTCTTGCTGATCATGAGGAGGTATATACATGTGTTTTTTCAACCTACATATATATATATATATATATATATATATATATATATATATATATATATATATATATATATATATATATATATAATTCTTCATATTAAATTCAATGTTTGATACAAGCGTCTTTTGTTTACTACAAGTTACACCACCAACTACGAAACCAAAAGTTAGTGAACCGATTCCTAGACCAAAACTACAACCGAAGCGCAGAAATTATGTCTCTAGTGCAGAAGTGCAAAAGCAAGCTAGGGGTCCGAGGAAGATTCAAAAGGTTTTAAGTTATAGTAGTTCAGAATTTCATTATATGCGACATTAAAATTCTATATATATTTTGTTCATTTATATACATTCGAGTTGTATGGAATTTGAAATTGCTTTTTGTTTTTAATTTTGTTTTATTTATATACTAGCAGTAGTAACTCTGATCCAGCAGTAGTAACTTAGTACTAGCAATACTAACATCATTGGTCACTCCAAATGCCACACGAATTAACAATTCATGTGACCATTGGATTAACATTAGTCACACAGAACACACATGTCTGCATTTTAAACAGCATATGGTCACACTTATTAACACTTTTGGCCACTGTTTGCTTAATTGTATGTGACTAAATACCCAAAAAAAACATGCATTGTGTGACTAAATATTACAAAAGGCCACACAAACATAAAATTCATGTGGCCATTGGATTATCAATAGTCACACAAAATACACATTTCTTCATTTTAAACAGCTTATGGTCACACTTATTAACGATTTTGGCCACTATTTGCTTAATTGTATGTGACTAAATACCTAAAAAAAACATGGTTTGTGTGACTAAATATTACAAAAGGCCACGCAAACATAAACTTCATGTGACCATTGGATGATCAATAGTCACACAAAATACATATTTCTTCATTTTAAACAGCATATGGTCACACTTATTAACGCTTTTGGCCACTGTTTGCTTAATTGTATATGACTAAATACCCAAAAGAAACATGCTTTATGTGACTAAATAATACAAAAGGCCACGCAAACATAAACTTCATGTAGCCATTGGATGATCAATAGTCACACAAAATACACATTTCTTCACTTTAAACAGCATATGGTCACACTTATTAACACTTTTGGCCACTGTTTGCTTAATGGTATGTGACTAAATACCCAAAACAAACATGCTTTGTGTGACTAAATATTACAAAAGGCCACGCAAACATAAACTTCATGTGGCCATTGGATGATCAATAGTCACACAAAATACATATTTCTTCACTTTAAACAGCATATGGTCACACTTATTCACACTTTTGGCCACTGTTTGCTTAATGGTATGTGACTAAATACCCAAAACAAACATGCTTTGTGTGACTAAATATTACAAAAGGCCACGCAAACATAAACTTCATGTGGCCATTGGATGATCAATAGTCATACAAAATACACATTTCTTCACATTAAACAGCATATGGTCATACTTATTCACACTTTTGGCCACTTTGTGTTAAATTGTATGTGACTAACTCCAAAAGAATAACACCCATTGAGTGACTAAATCATCACAAACGTCACATTTATTGTATATTCATGTGGCCATTGGATTATTAATAGTCACACAAAATACACATTTACTTGAATATATCATCTCAAATGTCACATATATTATATATTTATGTGGCCAAAGGACGAACAATAGTCACTCTCAAAAAACATTCGTGTGACTATAAGGTGTTTACGGTCACTGATAATGACTAATCCAACAAAACTTGTGCCTAATTTGTCACACATATTCGGGGTTTTGGTCACTCTTTTTCGATGGAAAAGGCCACGAACTCAACAATGTGACCATATGCCACCTACGGTGGTGGGACCTTTAGTGGCACACAACGAAAAAAACGTGTGTGACTATATGCATATCGTCACACATTTTTGGCGTGACCAATACAACTTTTTGTACCGGTGACAGCTTACCTAGTACAACATGAGATAAGCGACAATCTATAACACTTGCTAAATCCTCTAAAATCATAAAGTCGGTGACATAGGTAAAATTCCCAATAAAGATATGCACTCCTCTAACTCTCTGAACAAAGTTACAAACTCCGCCGGGATATCTGGGATCTCTCGTAGGCTCAAGTTGTGCATTCATTATGTCGTTATAAACGCTTGAGAACATCACATTGATTGGGGATTCACCGATTCACAGTTAATGTAAGCTTGTTCAATGTACTTGTACCCAATCATACATGGTATTTTCACATTCCAAGGGTCATCCTTCTTTATTTTTGGATCAATTTTGACAAAGGGTGGTCGAGGGTTATCAATTATATGGTTGTAGTAGGCGACTTCTTCCTTAATGGGGTATAAATTAAAGTATTCATGATCTAATTCCCCATCTCCCTGTTCCTCAACAACTTCAACAACCGTAAAATCATCAGGTCCTAAGTCCTCATTTGAATACATGGCGATTGCTATGTCATTAAGTGCACTATCAAGCTCAATATCAATCAATCTATTAAGCTCCCTAAGTTCTTTAATTTCGCTTTCAAGGGGCGGATTCGAGTTTTCCATAATGGCAAACGGAATAGTCAATGAATTTAATTTACTAACAAGGGCACAAAGAAAAAGATAGACTAAAGAAAACCTATAAAAATAAAAATAAGAATCTCACTAGAAAGGAATCTAGTGAGTAGACCTAATACAAATTAATTTCAACCTAAGCAATAACTATTCCCCGGCAGCGGCGCCAAAAACTTGATGCGTGGATTGCGGTCTACGTAAAAGGTTTTACCTCTAAAGGGATCTTGAGAAGCTTGCAAACCTCACCAGGCAGTGTATCTAACCGATGTAGTATAGTGAGTGGCAAGTACCGGGGGATTGATCGTTCTCTCGAGAAATAGTGTTCGTTAGGATTGAAACTAATCTAACTAGGTCTAGAGGCGAGGGATGATTCTTTTTGTGCTTTTATGTTTTATGGAAACCAAGTAAAACATCTCGGGTATTGGAAGAGTGGGCGGAATTAGTTGCTAGTCAACTAACCCAAATAACTACTTAAACAAATAAATAAATAATAAGAAAATAAAATGTGAGAACTTCTAATATGAAAAAAGCGTGTTTACTTAGATTTCATTACTTCCTAATTATCTTTTATTGATTAATTGGTTTGTCACAATTGCATGGGTGAAGGGTTGCATTCCTTAATACCATTCGTGGGGCCGTGTACGACCTTCCCCAACTCTATAAGCTTCTATCTCTTCCTATGACGACACGTTTAGTATCCTATCATAGCCTCATTAATAGTCACTTGTGCATTTAATACATACAATAAAACCGTAGTACACATCCGATTACGTTTCTTAAGACGTTCCAGCAAGTTACCAATTAGGAGATTAGCCAGTTTTCTTAAGCCTAACGCGAAAATCAATCACCCACAACAATTAACGACGAACTGACAACCAACAATCAATAACTAGGTTTCATTAGATATAAGCAAACACAAATATATCTAAGCTACGATATAATCAAACAACACATAGACATATTGAATGATTGAAGGAAAACTTATCTTTAATTGAACATGGAAGAATAGAGGGTTTGGAACCCTAAAATTGCTGCAGAAGTCGACTAGGGTTCGTACCCAAAAGTTCCCTACTAAAAAGTCCTCTCTAATGAATGAAAAATCAAAAATTGCTGCAGAAGTCATCTCGCCGTGTTTAGGGTTTCTTGTTGTCCAATTAAACTTCTTGACCCCGTCCCCTTGTAAGACTTCTGGGCCATCACGCCTTGGGAAATACACGTGACGGCCTACTTTCTATATAACGTGACTCCGTCACGCCTTATGCTTCAAATTTTCTTCTGGTGTGTCAAGTGAAATTGTGATATCCACCTCTTGTTCTAATGAGTGACGCCGTCCCTTTGGAATGCTTGACACCGTCAGGTACAATTTTCAGCTTAGATTCTTGAGTTTGTCGTTTTCTTCACTTTTTGCTCCAAAAACGTCCAAAATGCTTTTTTTTTTCCAGAATTCTTCTCAAAAGTACCTAAATTGACAAAAGAAACGATTTAAGATAATAATTGATCATATTATCACGACTTAAGGCTCAAATGACCCCATAAAAGCGTAACAAATTTCTCCTTCTCACTTTCTTAATATCGAAAGTTAATTTTTTTAATATCACCGTAACTTTTCTTAATATCATAATAAAAAAACAGTGATACTAAGGTTTTTTTAGAAATATCAAATGTAGGACCGTAGAACAACCTTAATTACTAAAGAATGAAGCCTAAATCTAGAGAGAGAAAGTAAGTAGAGAGAGAGAGAGTGGGTGGGAACTCTAGTGTGTGAAATAATGACCTTGATATAACTAAGAGAACCAACCTCAAAATGAGGTATTACAAGAGTATTTATACTTGTAGTCTAGGGCATCTCTTATCTTTTACTTTATTACACTAATAGCCCTTAGACTTTTACAAAACATGAATACTAAACATAAACTTCATCATAATGATATTCTAAAGCAACCTATAACAATACATTAATGACCGACACTTTTTATAAATAAAAATACGATTCTAACAATCTCCCCCTAAGTGTTGGTCATTGAGGTTGCGTGATGTCATCATCTTTGTCTTTAAACTTTAACATTCATAGCTCTTGATGTCTTTAAGAATCATTAGATGAATCATAGTTCCAGTTCATCATGCTTCATTATTGTTGAAGTGATCCAATGATGTCATCTGCCTTTTGTCACTTCTGTATCTGTGGTGGTTGTCTGCCATTCCAACATGCTCATACGTCTTAAGTCTTTGTCATACATACATTTGTTATTCCCGTTCTTTCACTTTGATCTTTGTCACTTTACTTTGTAGATTCTTCTTTTTGGCGTAGAATCTTTCTTTGACTGTTGCTATCCTTTGATCTTTGTGAGAACTTTCCTTTGACTTTGTGATGCATGTATGAGCATGTGGAATCTTTCGCCATGGAGATGATGTATAGCTGCAGGTAAACAGTTAGCAATAAACAACCGATACTTACAGATAAGGAATTACAGATCGTCAACAGCATAGTGTGAAGACTCCTTCTAACCCTTACCAAGGCCGTTCCCATGTCAGATACCCCCCGAAGGAGCTTACGAGACCTACTAAGTAGCTCAATAACTGGGTGAGTCGCTGGGGATCACTCCACGACTGTAGACCGTTTGAAACCACCGCAAACACTAAGCGTAACCCATAAAGAATTACCGAAGTGACCTGCTGTCAGGGCTGTTTGATGTTGACCCTGGCAGGAATTTCTGTTCAATCATTGAGAAAATACATAAGTAAATTCTCTCATAAACGTTCTCGGTAGATTGCTAAGATCTGCGAAGGACACTTAAGTTTACATCTGGTGTCCTTAATTATGAACAACCAGTATAGAGATATCATGTGTTCCTATGAGATCTTTTGATGAATCTCGGGGCTCTAGACTCGATAAGTGCACATTTGGTTTCCTATGCGGAGATTAGGGAGAGGTCTCCTGCTTCAATATCAACCATCTCTAAGAGACAGGTCGATAGATTACACCAGTTCCCCGTGAGAATGAAACAAGCTCTTTTAAGAGAATTTGAGTGGCAAGAAGGTTAAGTGCAGTGCGTCACTGGGTCCATGACGTCTTTATCTTCAATACCGGTGTCACCTTTAGTAACAACCAGTAGCATATGAGTTGAACCCGGTGTCTGCCCTAAGGTTGAACATATGGAGGCCTATTTCTTTTCACCCTTTTTCATAACTTTTCTTTTTAATTCTTCAACCCCTTCTTTCTCCTTTCTCATTTTCTCCTTTTTTTTTTCAATCATACCCAAGGACTTCTAATTCTAATCTAATGGATTTATCCTTGGGTAGATCCCTCCGGCTCTGGCGGATCGTAGGACGGTTTTTCCTAACCTTAGTCACCTTATAACTCCATGACTATCCTATAATTGCCATGAAACCATTCATTTGAAAATCTCCCAAAGTGTTTATGATAAATAAAACACATTGTTGACACTTTGAGAGTTTTGCATTTCTTTTGAAGGACTCCCCCTTCGCATGTGCTCATGGATTTTTAAGAAATTTGCACATATGGGAGGAGTTTGCACTTTTTGAATTGATCCACTTTCAGTGAACATGACTGATTCGAGACACGCTTACATCACTAGTTAGACTAGCTTGAAATTATTACCCGTCTTGGTCAAGTCCAAAGAAATTCTCTAGATACGGTACATTTTACTCAGACAAGTCCTATTCGAGACACGCTTACATCACTAGTTAGACTAGCTTGAAATTATTACCCGTCCAGGACAAGTCTTTTCAATTACTGACATTTTAAGCTTCGTCAATTCATTGGTACAGTCTGAGTCGAGCTCTTCTGAGATCCAGTCACAAACTTTAAACATCTTTGATCACATTTTAATCATGTCTTCTCCCCCTCAAAAATAGCATATCGTGATATTTTTGATATCAACTGATTAAGAAAAAGCTTTTGGAGAGAAAGACAGATTTGTTTTTGCATGAATTCGGAACTATTTTGTTTTTGTACTCCCCTTAATGATAGCACATTTGAAAATCAATTAAGGGTTTAGAGGGAGTTTTCTTGAGCACTAGTTTTGAGAGATTATGAGAAATCTTTTGAACAATCTTGAAAAAGTGCTTCAAGAAATCTGTTTGAAAACGAGTTTATGTTTGAAATCCTTTTCGTTTGTTTAGACTCGAACTTTTTGAAAAAGATTTCGTCCTTGAAAATACGAGTCCTTGATTGGAAATAATCAGAAGTCATCATTCGGGTCCTTATTTGAAATCTTTTCGAGTTATTATACCCGAACCCAAGTTTTGAAAAGATTTCACTTTGAAGCACTGGTTTCGTACTGAAGTATACGAAAGCCATCATGAAGAAACTTTTGAGAAACGACATGTTTTAGAAAAATATTTTAGAACTCCCGTTCAAGCATCTGTACATGTCCGTATCATTATTGAATGACATTTCTAGAAACGTACAGAATATTGATTTATACGAGAGACATGGCGTAAGAAGAATATTTTTAGATGTTTTGATTTTATATTGTTTTTGTATTTTGTGAAATTTTATATTTTTGTATTTTGTTTTTGTTGGTTTTCCAAATTTTGTATTTTGTTTTTTTTCAAAAATATTTACAGCGAAGCGATTTTGAAAACATTTTTCAAGAAGATTCGAGAAGACGTTCTAGCTCCTCAGAAGTTAGGCTTCGCATGCCAATTCGTCGAACTAAATAGTCAAACCGTTCTTTTGGAAGGGCTTTAGTAAATAGATCGGCGAGTTGGTAATCAGTCTTAACGAAAAATAATTCAACAGTGCCCTCTTCCACGTGTTCTTTGATGAAATGGTAGCGGACTTTGATATGCTTCGTCTTAGAGTGATGTGCGGGATTGCACGAGATGGCTATGGCACTTTTTGAGTCACAATACATAGTTATTCTGTCAAAAGTAAAGCCATAATCTGTGAGTTGTGTCCGCATCCAAAGAACTTGGGCACAACACGCAGATAAAGACACATACTCGGCTTCGGCGGTTGATAGTGCAGTACAATCCTGTTTCTTTGACGACCAGCTTACTAGCTTTTCACCCAAAAATTGTGCTCCACCTGATGTACTCTTTGCTGTAACTTGATCACCGGCATGGTCGGCATCTGAAAAAGCTGTTAGATTAAACCCCTAATCCTTCGGATACCAAAGTCCTATGTTAATGGTGCTTCGTAGGTACCGAAAGATCCGTTTAACCTCTTTGAGGTGAAGTTTGGTAGGCTTTGCCTGAAACTGTGCTAATAAACAAACAGCAAATTGAATATCGGGTCGACTAGCAGTTAGGTACATGAGAGAACTGATCATGCTCCGATATTTCTTCGGATCGATGGGTTTCCCAAACAAATTAGCACCTATTTTTGGTGAAGTGACCATTGGTGTTCCAACATAATCACAATTTTCCATTCCATGTTTTTTCAAAATCTCTATTGTATATTTAGCTTGATTGATAAAAATATCACAAGGGGATTGATGTATTTGTAAACCAAGAAAGAATTTTAGTTCCCCCAGCATGGACATTTCAAATTTGCTTTTCATGAGATTTTCAAAATGTTTTGAATGGTTAGGGTTGGTTGATCCAAAAATTATGTCGTCCACGTAAATTTGAATGATCAAAATGTCATCTTTGATTTTTTTGATAAACAAGGTGTCATCAACCGTTCCTTTGTTGAAATTGTTTTTGAGCAAGAAAGATGATAGTTCATACCACGCTCTTAGAGCTTGTTTTAAACCATAAATGGCTTTCTTAAGCTTGTAGACGTAGTCTGAATGATCTTTGTCGATGAATCCCTCTGGCTGACTCACATACACTTCTTCTTTCAGAGTTCCATTCAAGAAAGCTGTTTTAATGTCCATCTGATAGACGGTGATGTTTTTGTGAGCTGCATAGGCTAAGAAAATCCGGACTGCTTGAAGTCTAGCTACAAGCGCGAATGATTCTTCAAAATCTATACCTTCTTCTTGTGGATATCCTTTAGCCACGAGACGAGCTTTGTTGTGAATTATAGTTATTTCCTCATCTAGTTTGTTCTTCCACAACCACTTCAGCTCAAGAACGCGTTTATCAAGTGGTCGTTCAACAAGTTCCAACTATCATGTAACTGGTATTGACGAATTTCCTCCTGCATCGCTTCAATCCAAGGGTTTTCTGCCATTGCTTCCCGAATGTTCTTTGGTTCTTTGAGGCTTATTGAGCAAATGTAAATGCACAATTCGAGATCGGTGGCAATTTGTCTCCTCGTCTGAACTGGCTTTGAAGGTTCACCAATAACGTGTTCAATTGGATGGTCTTTTGTCCATTTGAGTGTAGAAGGGTACCTTGGGTTAAACATATGTGTGTTAGATGGTTCTTGTAACCTTGAAGAAGATTCAGTAGAGTCTGTTGCAAATGGGTTTTCAAATACTTCTTCTTCTTCTAACGCAACATCGTTTGAATTATTTGTTGGTTCTTCTTGAAAATTTGTGTTTTGGTTTTGCTCATCAACTCTTGGAAGATCAGTTTCAATAACTGGAGTTGCTGGAGTAGATGGTGATGATGCTGAGGTAGTTGGTGCTTCAGCTTCGACTGTTGTAGATACATCTTGTGGTGGTGGTGGTTGATGGTTTTGAGCGGGTGCAGCGGAATGTTGTTGAGATGCATTTGTCGAAGTTCCACCATCATATTCATCAAACATTAACTCGAAGAAATTTTCCAGTTCTTGTTCGGAAGGTTTGTCCGTGTTTGTTGAATGAGCTCCTTGAGGCATGAGTCCTGAACTGATGTGTCCAGAAGTCTGCGGGTTTGGTGCGGGTCCTAATCCGTTTTGATTAGAAGCCATTGGATTAAGCGCGGGTTCTAGAGCGAGTCTCTCAGAAGCCATTTGTGAAATCTCGTCAAACTTCACATTCATCGTGTCCATTATCCTTTTCGTTCTTCTATTATATACCCTGAATGCCCTCGAGTTTTCTGAATATCCAATGAAGATTCCAATATCACCCTTAGCTTTCAACTTTCCTAGATCTTCTCTGTCGTTCGTCGGATAGCACAAAGCGCCAAACACGTGAATGTTGGATGGATTAGGGATCGGTTTTGAGTGAAACAAGCAGTGGCAACAGCATCAGCCCATAAGAATAGTGGTGCACTAGAATAAATTAGCATTGTGCGAGTAGCTTCCACAAGAGTTCGGTTTCTTCTTTCAACTACCGCATTTTGTTGTAGAGTTCTAACAACTGATGTTTGGTGAGTGATTTCAACATCTTCAAAATAGGTTCTTAACTCCTGATTTGTGAATTCTGTGCCATTATCTGTTCATACAATCCTTACTGGAGCTTGAAGTAGAACTTGAATACGCTTCAGAAAAGTGATGATGATGCCTGGTGCTTCGTCTTTTGATCTCAAAAACTTTACCCAAGTATATCTTGAATAATCATCAACAATAACGAGAATATACTTCTTCCCATTAATGCTTTCAACTCTCATTGGGCCACATAAGTCCATGTGCAACATATGTAACCTTGCTTCCGAACTAGGTACGGTTTTGGGTTTATATGATGCTCTTTTACTTTTTCCTTGTTCGCATGATGGACATAGGTGTTCCTTGATGTATTTGAGCTTAGGAAGTCCGGTGACGATGTTATCTTTGGCTAACTTGTTGATGGTGTCGAAATTGAGATGGGATAAACGTCTATGCCACAGCCAGGACTTAATTTTGGTTGCCCTTGTCATTAGACAAATTGGTGATGTAGAAGCCATTTGGTTGATGTCGATAGCATACAAGATTGTACTACGATTACCAGTTAAGAGATCATCACCAATCAAATTTCTAATAAAAACCGTGTTTCTCCTTAATGCAACTTCTAAATCTGCATCACAAAACTGCCCAACTGAAAACACATTGTGTCCCAACCCTTCGACGTAGTAAACTCGAGTGATCAAAAAATTTCCAAACTGAAGATCTCCAAAACCCAGAATAGCTGCTACATGATCATTTCCAAAGCGTACAGTTCCCATGAATTTCCAGACGAAATTGATCAGCAGCATTAGGTTCCCGGTCATGTGCTTGGAGCAACCCGAGTCGACGATCCAAAGACATATTTCGACAACTTGCGAAGAACAGGAGATTTTGTATTTGGAAACCGTTTTGAATTTGGTTCCATTGGATTAGGGGTAAAATCCATATCACATTCATAGAATGTTTCTACATGTTCAATTTGAACAACTTTCAATTTTCCATCCTGGAGAATGAATTTTCTACCCGTTGGTTTCCATACACAATACTTAAGATAGTTCCTAGGCATTTGGTTACTAGTGGTAGACCTAAAGCGCGCAACTAATCTTTCAATAGATCTAGATCTAGCACTAGTTCCTTTTGGAACATTCTTCTGTTCAGGCGTAACATTCACATTCTTAGAAACACATTCATCATGAACATAATTAATTAAACATTTCTTGCATATCAAGCATACAGAGTCATTACATGCATTAGAACCAGTACTCTCGACATTACATTCAGATGAAACATGTATCTTATTAAAAAGCGATAAATTCCTAGGGTGTTCTTCTACTTTATTCTTGCTACTACTCATAGAGGCAGACGAGACTCTATTGTTCCTTGTATTGCTCCTAGGCTTTAGTCTGCTGCTCCTAGAGGTGCTTTCTAATCCTGTAGAAGGTAAGGCACACACATTAGGATTTATATTGTTGTCCTTTTTAGCATCACTAAACTCTTTAGAATTATCCTTTTTGCACGCATTTGTCTTAGATGTTGAGGCAAACGCAATAGTTGGACTAATCCTAAAATGTCCAGGTGCTATCACTTTTGGTGTTTCGACAAACGCTTTTCCTTTATCAACAATCTTTTCATTTTCACTATTCTTGGGCAAGGGTGTTGGAGTGGCTGGTTTTGTCAAATCCTTTTTCTCATCGACTTTTGGAGCAAACCTTGAAATTGACATTTTTGGTTTTTGAACCGTGTTTGAAGCATTTCGTTTCTCCGAAGTCGACGGTTTTGCAAACTTAGTTTCCTCACCCATCCCTTTTTGACTTTCAAGCTGAGCCCTCAAAAGATCATTTTGCTCTTTCATGTTCTTTAAGGAACGCTCATATGACAGTTTGTCATATTTGCATTCTTCACTTTTTCGATCAAGTTGTTTAAAATATGACACATTTTTTTTTCAAGCTTTATAAGAGCATTTTCATATTTTGAAACAATTCCAGAGGTCTCAGCTCTCAGTCTTTCATCGTCTTGAACAGAATATGTTTGTAAAATGATGGACATAATATCAGTAGACATAATGGCTTCGAAGAGAGAATCATTTAGGTTTTCCAAAACATTGATTTGCTCAAAAGATTCATTAGCCTTCTATATCAGGGATTTGTGATCCGTGACGAAGTCAGCTGTTTCTTTCAAAAATGCTTGTTCAAAATGAATTACTCGAGCATGGATGTTATTAATTTGAGGAGCAAAATCACTTTCAAGAATCTTTTTAAGCTGTAAATGAACCGTGGAATTCCAATTGATCTCATTAAGTCTCGTTTTAGATTCTAAAGTCGTTTAAAGTTGCCCAATTCTGGTTTTAAGATCATCAAGATATCCCCTTGCAGCACTTGTGTTAAAAGTGTTGTTTGAGGAAATCTGTTCTATGCTAGAAATCAATTTGGAAGCAACTACTTTCTTAGAAAACATTTTTGAGAATGGTCGTTTTATGGAAAACACGGATGGTTCTTTTTGTGGAACAAAAGTAATTCCCGAAAGTATGTTCATTTTGTTGTAATCAATCGGTTTCAAATCCTTTTGTTTCATTTTAGTAATGCTCTCTTCGACAAGTTCCATCGTTTCCACAGAATCCCGAACGACGGGAGGATCATGTTTGGTGTAAATAACACTACCATTATACAAGACGTTTTGTTCTTCCTGAGCTTTCTTGAGATTACAAGGATTGTTGTTACCAAGAGCCATTTTGTGTTTCGTATGGTAAATCGGATTAGTTTGATTTGTAATCATTTTAATTGTTTGACCTGACTGACCCGACTTAACCACTAATTCCTCTAGATGTGCAATCTTGTGTTCTGACTCTACGATTTCTTCCAAAAGTTTATCTTCTTTCTTTGCAAATTCCCTTTTCAACTCATCCCGTTCTTTTTCAAGATTGGAGTAAGCTGTTTTTTGTTTTGAAAGTTGGTTTGTTAACTCAGAAATTTCTTGTTTTAAAGAGTTAATGGTTTTTGTTGAACTAATTTCAAGAGTATCAAACTTGTTTTTCCATTCCCTATCTTTAACAAGTAACTTCTTATAACCAATTACAAGTTCTGACTCGCGTTCTTTGTGAATTTGAAAACTTTTAGAATTTTCCTTGTATCTCTCAAGCTCAGTGGTCAATTTCTCATTTGCGGCCTTAACTTCGCGATTGACCTTTTTAACCTTCTCAATCTCAATACCACAATTGTTTAACAATGATTCAAATAAAGCACGTGTTTCCTCATCATTCTCAGCATGCGGTGAAACGAAGCCTCCATTATGATTCACATCTGGAGTTGCTGAAAGAGTATTGCTACTACTTGGCATGTCCAGGTATGTATCATAAGTGGGTGCTTGCTTCTCAGAATGTTGTTCCTCATGAGGAGACATATCAAATATATCATTATTATGACATGTTTTGAAATTTGATACCTCAGATGGTGCGCTAGTGTCATAAACAGGAAGTGTGTTAGTATCCGTGTCATACTTAGCTTCCTGAAGATTCGCCATGAATATGCAGTTTGCATCGATATCCTCTATGTCTTCCATTTCATCCATAAGAGACATAAAATCATGTTCCTCTGCATTCAACTGAAACCCTGCCTTTTCCTTTTGTGCTAACAGCACTGTTTTCTGCAAATACTCTAGATCTTTCTTCTTCGGCTTAGTAGGACAGTTCCATGCCATATGACCTACACCTTGGCAGTTGAAACACTTTACCAGATTACCCTGATTCACATTTCCATAATTCCCAACAACTGGAGCTGCCACATTCCTATTCTGATTACCAACATTGTGACCCCTCTGATTTCCAACAAACTGACCCATCTGATTCCCTGCATACTGACCATACTAATTCATCTGATTCCCTGCATACTGACCTGCATTCTGCATATTCTGATTACCCATATTAAATCCAGTAGCATATCCCTGTTGATACCCATAAACTCCAACCAATTGGCCTCCGTTGCCTATATTGAAACTCGGCTGAGCAATCTGCTTGTTGCGAGTGTTCGATGAAATCCTTTGGTTGTTGTTAGTTGATGTAGAATAGCGTCCTTGGAAAGCCTTTGTCAAAAAAGCAAATGCTTGTGTCAAGGCTGCAGTAGCATCATCATTGTCAGTGAATTCTGGTTCTTGGAATTGTGGGTATTGCTGTTGTGGAATAACATGTTGTTGCTGTGGGTAGAATTGTTGTTGGTAGAAAGGTGTTGGTTGTTGAATGTAGGATGGTTGCATGTAGTTGTGAATGGAGGATGATGATGGTTGTTGTGTGTTCACTTGTAAAGGTGTTGGTGTATTAGCCATTAATGCTAGAGGATCATGCTTTTTAGCAAGTATTTCAGCCCTTACTTCATTAACTTCATCTTGATTTTGCTTCAAGAAGTCATACAACTGATCATAAGTCACTTCATGCAAATTCTTTGTCTGATAAACAATAGTGACGTATCTTCCCCATTCTGGTTGCAACTCATTCAGAAAATTGGTGTTGTTAGCAATATTTGTCTGACTGAGGTTGTGTCTCGATAAATCATTCATGATCTTACAGAACCTGTGGTAGTACGACTCTATGGATTCACCAGGTATTGAAGTAAACTTGCGAAGTTCCTTAAGCAATTGTGTTTCCATTTCCTATTTCCCGATGTTTGTCCCATACATTAACCTCTTGACTCTTTCCCAGACTACATGAGCACTTACTTCACTATCAGCAGTAGCATAAATGGTTTCAGGTAAACCAAGAACGACGTAATGAAATGCCTGATCATCAGCTGCAATCTGTTGTCTGTCTTCCTCAGAGTACTCAGTCTCATTCTGATCTCTGTAGTATGGTTGTATTGGGGGAGGGGGGTTCCATTTGGATCTCCAGGGTCTAGTACTTGTATTGGTTTGAAGGGTCCATCCACAATGGATTTGATAAGAAGTTTTCCATTTGTTTTACTCTTAAGATAGCGCATCATACGACAAGCCCATTGTGAGTATCCACCCTTTGACAGCATGGGAGGTCGGTTTCCGGCACCGGCAGCATGAATATCTTGTTGTGTTGCCATTGATTGACTTCTAAGTGAAAATTTGTTCTTAGGATCTTTTGAAAGATAACAAAGGTTGTAGTTGTAGATAAGATGGTTTTGGTGAAGTTGAAAATTCGTTCTCGGTAATTATTTTAGTGATTTCGTATTTTCCCTCCAAAAATAAAATTTGAAAAATTTTCTCGCCCAAATTTGAAAATCACTATTAAATGAAATTCTAAGGTTACCAGAAAAATTTGAGTTTTAAAAATTTTGACGCCAAATTTTACCCAAAAAATTTGAATTTTGGCCTAAAAATTTGAATTTTCGGCCAAAATTTTCAACGTTATACCAAACTTTGAATCTCGCGTAAAAATTGAACGTTTAGTCTCCTGTAAAAAATAAATTTAACTCAAATAAGATGGTGTATTGGGCTAACTCGGTAAAGTTGTCTGAGGGTAGCTAACTCGGTAAGACTTTCAAGAGAACATAACTCGGTAAAGTTGTCTAAGGGTAGCTAACTCGGTATAGCTTGCTGAAATTGTAACTCGATAGAAGTTGTAATGCTAACTCGGTAATGTAAATTAAGTTGGGCAGAGTTTCCCTTAGGTATTAGAGACATAAAACCTTACTCGATATACGATAAGGATTGTTAGCTAACTCGCTAACTGGCTAACTCGCCAAACATTCTAACTCGCAAAACAATTCCTAACTCGCTAAAATTCTGACCTAACTCGATAAAGTTCTGACCTAACTCGCAAGAATACGTATGAACAGCCCACGAAATGAAATTTTCTCCCAAATCGAATCTAAAACAACCTAAAATTATCCCTTGGCGATTGATACCACTTGTAGGACCGTAGAACAACCTTAATCACTAAAGAATGAAACCTAAATCTAGAGAGAGAAAGTAAGTAGAGAGAGAGAGTGGGTGAGAACTCTAGTGTGTGAAATAATGACCTTGATATAACTAAGAGAACTAACCTCAAAATGAGGTATTACAAGAGTATTTATACTTGTAGTCTAGGGCATCTCTTATCTTTTACTTTATTACACTAATAGCCCTTAGACTTTTACAAAACATGAATACTAAACATAAACTTCATCATAATGATATTCTAAAGCAACCTATAACAATATATTAATGACCGACACTTTTTATAAATAAAAAAATGATTCCAACATCAAAGTAACTTTTTAAGTAAAAATCGTTAATATCACAGTAGGACTCATAATATTGTTAATATCACGGTAGGACTCATAATCACACAAAAAAAAAAAAAAAAAAAAAAAAAAAAAAAAAAAAAAGAAAGAAAGCTCAGAAAAATCTAAAAAAATAAAAAAAAAAATGAAAGAAGACAACAATAGTAATGAGCGCTCAAAAGGAAAAAAAAAAAAAAAAAATATCATTTGCATGGTCAATTGGTACCCGAAAGGTTGCGTCAGATCTTGACTTTTCACAAAAGTCAAGATCAGATCTGGAATGGGTGGTCCAGATCTGTCCGTACGTCTGCACGAAAATAAAAAATCCGCACGTGATCCTCAATATATATATATATATATATATATATATATATATATATATATATATATGTGTGTGTGTGTGTGTGTGTGTGTGTGTGTATATACACACACACACATATATATATATATATATATATATATATATATATATATATATATATATATATATATACAATTTTATATTAACTGTATATAACTAATAAGCCGTAACGACCATAGATTAATGGTTACTTTTTTTTGGGTAAAGGGTTTCCCCGGTAAATGTATTACTCCAAAAAATATTTAAGTACAAAGGATATGGGTGAAGTCTCATATTTTAGCCCGTTACATAGGCGGTAAAGCTAACATAACAAGACACTTCCTATCCTTTTTAAAACCAGAAAAAGAACCACTACTCACTAGATTACATCTGACATAAAACCAAAAATAAACTAACGTCTATAGTTCTTTGGAATCCTTATGTCAAAAGAATCACAAAATGCGATTTGACTAGCAGAAAGTTCTTCGTGGACTTCATCATCATCCTCATAAGGATCATAATCATAGGGGTAATCTCCGTAACTCTCCCTCCAACTTTTTAATAAACTCTTCTTCCCCCCACCTCCGTTTTCACTCTTAGAAGAACTAGTAACAGCAGGCATACCATACACTAAAAAATTAGCCATATCGTTATCAACATATTCAACCTCATCTTCACTATCATG
The DNA here is from genome assembly GCA_030686995.1 of Artemisia argyi. Classification (NCBI taxonomy): domain Eukaryota; kingdom Viridiplantae; phylum Streptophyta; class Magnoliopsida; order Asterales; family Asteraceae; genus Artemisia; species Artemisia argyi. Next base: position 33,886,849 of record CM060683.1, read on the forward strand.
ATCACCCAGATAATCAACCTTTTATAGAGGCTTTCCATCATTATCCACAAGAGTAGCTTTTCCATCAATAATAAGCTTTTCAAACTTCCCAATTTTTTTAACAATAGGAGTAGTACATGAAATACCATTCTCATAGTCCATATCAAGAGCATCAAATGGGTTTGATGTAGCAATATTTGTCCCACTCATACTTGCCTCATTAGTCTTTTTTTTCCTTAGTAGCACCCGGCCTCTTCGACACAGCTACATACTCCTGCTTAGGTTTAGAAAGGCTAAATTTAGCCCCTTTACCCACAACAATACCACAAAACAACTTTCTCTGAGGCATTTAAACCCCAACCTTCTTACTTTTTGCCTTTCAATTCTTTACCTTAGTGAAATCATCATCCGTCTTTTCCAATGTAGTAGAAGCTACAACTGCCGCATTATTGTCACTAGGAGTGAGCAAAATGACGGAGAACTGAACTGGAACTGAAAACCAAACCGGAACCAACCAAACCCTAACTAAATTTTAGAACCGTGTTTCGATTCTCGGTTCTTTAATATAGCAAATTTCAGTTCTTGGTTCGGTTCGGTTCAAAACCGCGGGTATCGCATCTGAAACCGAAGAGCTGCCTAATTTTCAAATATATGAAATGTTTATTGGACATTTAGTTTTTTAAGTTCACGTTTATATCTTTATGCTCCCGATTACCACCATTAAAGTAATTTAAAAATAAAAACTACTATTCAATTAAATTGATCAACAAACAATCGTATGTCTAATTAATAATTATTGCACCATTTGGCAGTGTTTATCTCTTTGATTTAATCAACAATATCAGTGCTCTGATTATAATTTTCTTTATTAGTTATATATTTTTAACCATTTGTGATACTTGAATACTTGATATATTTATTGCCTGTATCATATTATCTTCATTAACAATATCTTGTAAGCATTGGTAAGCATTATACTAACTGTGACTTGCAAATGTGTTTTTTGAAAAAGATAATCATGTAAACATGACAGTATGTCATATATGATATATCTATTTAATTAACTACACAAAACCACAACGTTATACTTCAAATTCATATATATGATCTACAAATTTTGGTTCCAATCGGTTAGACCCACAAGGAACCGAATCGGAACCGGAACCGGAACCGAGACATGCTACTCGGTCCGGTTCTCGGTTCCTTGGCCATCCATTTTTTGGTTCTTGGTTCTCTCGGTTCCTGTTCGGTTCTGTACGGTTCCGGAACCGAGCTCACACCTAATTGTCACTACGAACCGCCTCCTTAACACATTTTGGACAATTGATACGATCATGCCCATAAACTTTATACACATCACAATGAAGAGGCTTCTACTCATATTCAAATTTAATGATCTCCATAGTATAACCATTATCCTCCACAGAAAATCGCTAGATATTTGATAAATAAGGTTTGTTAAATAAAAATTGTAAGTAGCTAAAAGTATAGGGTAATTTTCGTATCTTGTTGTATAGTTTGAGGACGTTTAGTAAATAATTAATTTTTTCTTCTAAAATGTCATCGTTTTGTTTTCTGACTAAACGGCTGAACGTAAATGTAGAATATAGTAATAAGTTTATAATTTATTGCAAACACATAAGCAACATAACTAAAGCTACAAATAGATAGTTGAAATATTATTAGTTATAGTCATTATCCAGATTTAATCAATGTTTAATAATCTTTGTGTAAACTAGAATGTGGATAACGATAATTTAATTGTAATACCAAAATTTTGTAGATACACAAGACTATGGGTATCAGAATGAAAGCACAACTTATAAGTACGCACTAAATAATTTTTGTTACATTATTAGTATTTGTTGTACTTATAATTTGAACTCTGTTGGTGTAATATCACATTTACAAAACATTAAACACTGTCTTAACTAAAAATTTAAAAATAAATTGAATTCATGTGCAAATTTTGTACATGCACGAGACTTATAACTAGTAAAGATACGATATATATATATATATATATATATATATATATATATATATATATATATATATATATATATATATATATATATATATATATATATATATATATATATATGAGAGGATCACTTAATTTTGATCATACTATGAGGTGTTGGACCTTTGTAATGTGTATATGTGATACTTTGAGTGAATATGATTAAGTATGCGGAATCTACTTAACCACACTTAAAATGATTATTGGAAATGGAACAGTGATACTTGAGTTTATTTAACAAAGAACAATAAAAATATTTTACCAAATGATTCAATATTATTCAAGATAATATGAGTGATTTTCTCAGTCACTAGGGTTACAAAAACCTTGAATCTTGTGATTTGTTCTATGTCTATGTGTATGTGTGTTTCAGTTAAGTATATCACTTAGTTAGTCATATCTAAGATCTTCCTTTTATAGTCCAAGGAAAGATCTTTTACAATCTACATGACTTATCTAACCACTAGCTCTAGCTTATGACTTATCTTCATTTTAGCTAGATGATGACTTATCTTGTCAGTCATTAAGATACAACATGTATCTAGGAATACACCTCACTTGGAGTGTTCAATTTGATGACTACAAAGAAGATATTATCTAGTGACTATGCACATAATATCTTTGTACACGTATTAGTAGAATAAGTAGTACTTATCTACTTAGCAGTTGTATGAGTCATAGTAGCAGTAGAATCCATCCATCAGTAGTAATATTTTATCAGCAGGAACATGCTTTGTGCTTTATCAGCAGGAACATACTTGATGTATTCCCTTGAGCCTTTATGTTGATTCTTCTGTTTATTTAATTCCCAACAATCCTCCCCTAAACATGTGAATTACATTCAAACATGTTTTTCTGAATTAAATGAGGACTTTGTGAAGATCTTTCAAACACTTCATTGTCAGACTGTTGATCTGAACTTTGTTCTCTTTTGAGTGATTGAATGTCTTTCTCTGTAACTCATCTGCTTTCTGTTCTTTGCTCCAATCTTGGACTAAAAGATGGTGCAATTTCCATGAATGAAAAATTATAAGAGGCAATGATGCTGTGTATCTTGGATGCTTGTTCCAAGAAGTAGAAATCATCTTTCAGCATGTCTTTGGAAGTGATGAACAAACGTAGTGAACTGAAATTGAAACCTTTCATTTTTTGATCTAGATAGAACTTTCTCCTATCAGCTTTGTTCTTGTTCTTTATCAGTAGAAACCATGTCATCATCTTGTATGCTCTTATCTTTTCCTTCTTTTTATTTGGTTAAACTTCCTTTAAAAGGCTTTTGTAACCTCCCCTAAGATTCATTTCTCTCCTGAGCAATTTTCTCCCCTGTTTGGAAGATCTCTCACAATCATATCATATCACAATCATTTGATCTAGCAATTTCCATGTTTTCAGACAATTTGTAGATGAAGCCATCAATTCCTTAAGAGTTTAAATGCTGCCCTCATCACTTCTAGGTGTGTAACCTCCTATGAGTGGTGAATCACTGAGCATTGACTCATAATCCACCATTAGATGATTTCTTGAGCCTCTTTTGAAAATCATTTTTATGAAATATTTGACTTAGCAGTATGAACATGATTTTATGATTAAAAATCATACTACTTCTAACCATTTTGAAGGGATTAAGTATGATAACTAACACTTAATCAAAATTTTCGGTTTAAAGCAACCTCTAGTTGTGTGAGAACCAATGTTTTCAATTATAAATAACTGCCTGTGTACAGATAAACCTATTCAAAAGACTTTCTTTATAGGGTTTCCAGCTCATGGCATTTGTTACCTCTAACACAAGTGTTAGATTCACTTTTGCTCGCTGTTCTTTCTATCAGATATCCGAAGATTAGTCACATTATAGTTGAGAGTATAAAATGATAGAAAGTGAGTTTTACCAGTTAAGTACTGATTAACTAAATCATCAATTCAATGTGAAACAACATAATAAGGTTTTAAGAAAGAAGTTTTAAGGAGTTTTGAAGTCCCAAACTCTTTCTATCATGAACCTATTATATCAGCAGCAATAATCAGCATTGATGAGGCAAAAAATGAACCACTTTTAGGGGGTCATTTAAGCCCAGAATTGAATTTATTTGATCAAATATTGCCCTAAATCGTTCCTTTTGTGATTTTAGGTACTTTGGGAGTGAATTCTGGAAAAGGAAGCAATTCGGACATTTTTGGAGCATAAAAGTGAAGAAAACGGCAAAGACTTAATTTTCCATGCTGAGAACAGTACCTGACGGCGTCAAGAAGAAGATCATGACGGCGTCAAGAGTAAAATCCATGACAACCCAGTGAAAACCTGAAGGCGTCACAACAAGGGCGTCTAGACTATTTTTGGTGACGGCCTGCATAAGGAGTATACGTGACGGCGTCAGACCCAGATCTAGGCAGTCCGAGAAACTATTTGGCGGCGAGATGACGGCGTCAGACATTTGTTCTTGACGACGTCACCTATCAGAATCTATATATAGTTTTCTATTTTTCATTCATAAAAAGAGGAACTTGTGTGGAGAAAACTAGGGCCGAACTTTGTAAACCCTAAGTCGTATTTTACAGTATTTTCAAGGGTTTTCACCCCTTGAATCCTTTCATGTTCAATTGAGATAAGTCTTCTCTTAATTCATTCAATATGTCTATGTGTTGTTTGAATATATCTTATGCTTGTCTTAATTTCAACATGCTAGGCTAGATCTTTCTTGTGTTTGCTTAGATGTAATCAAACCTAGATGTTAATTATATGTTGATTACTTGTTTATGGTTGTAATGGATGAATGATTTCAATGTTAGGCTTAAGAAAACTGGCAGATCTCCATTGTGTAACATGCTTGAACGTCTTAGGAAACATGAACCGATGTGTACTAGGTTTTATTGGTTGTATTTAATGCATGAGCAAATTCTAGTGATCCCATGTTAGGAGCTTCTTAGCCGGCTCGACATAGGAGTGAAGTAGGCGCTCATAGGATTGGGGAAGTGAGTACGCCACCCCATGAATGGTATTAAGGAATACAATCCGTCATCCACGCAACTATAACAAGTAATTAACCTGTAAAAGATATCTAGGGAGTAGTGAAATCTAAGTAAACACAATTCTCCCACATATTGCTCACAACTCTAGTATAATTTAGTTTATTTTCATTTTTTTCAAAACCGAGATTTTTATTTGCTTTCAAAAAAAAATATAAAAATACAAAAAGAATCATCCCTCATCTCTAGACCTAGTCTTTAGGTTTTCTAATCCTAGCGACACTATTCCTAGTTGAACTATCAATCCCCCGGTACTTGTCATTATACTATACTACATCGATCAGGTACACTGCCTGGTGGGGGTTGTAAGCTTCTCGAGATCCCTCGAGAGGTAAAGCCTGGTGCAATCCCTACGCATCAAGTTTTTGGCGCCGCAGCTCGAGGAATAGTTATTGTCTAGGTTAGAATCTCTTTTTATTAGGTCTACTTGCTAGATTCCTTTCTAGCAAGATTTTATTTTTATTTTTTAGGTTCTCTTTAGTCTATCTTATTTCTTCGTGTTTTTGTTCGTAACTCTTTGCCATCCGACATCATGGACGATGGTAACATCTTTGAACCCGTCATCCCACCACAACAAAACCCACCACTTGATAACCAATCTCTTAGGCCCCGAACCCTAGGATAATATTCCCGACCTAGCCACCAAGGCTACCGAAACACCATTGAGCTCACCCAAGGAGCCAATGTGACCCCCTTGCGATCCGACACCATCCGGTTGGTGCAAAGCGGATGTGCATTCCATGGACTTCGTTCCGAAGATCCAAAGCAACATCTCAAGGACTTCCTTAAAATCGTAGATTCTATAGACCTTGATGTTACAACTAGAGAGTCAACCCGATTACGCCTATTCCAATTCTCTCTTCGTGATCAAGCTAGCCAATGGCTTGAACGTTTACCTGCGGGATCCATCACCTCATGGGATGATCTCACCACTCGTTTCCTTGCCCAATTCTTCCCACCGGGGAAGACTGCGATGCTTAGAAATGACATTTTGATGTTTGAACAACATCAGGGTGAAACTTTCTACGAAGCATGGGCTCGTTTTAAGGATCTCCTCCATAAAGTCCCTCATCATGGTATAAACCTTTGGTTATTAGTTCAATTTTTCTATGATCATGTCGACTATCACACTAAATGCACAATCGATAGGGCCGCGGGAGGTAGATTGCGTGATAAGGACGCCGAGGAGTCTTGGGCAATTATTGAAGAGCTTGTCGCCGATAATCAAGAGATATGGGAGTTTAATCATACTATAAAAGCGGCCATCAACGCAATCTCGACACCTGAAGGGACTAACCAAATCTCCGATGAACTCGTATGCAAACTTGAGGCAAAAGTTGACTATTTTGAGGAAAGGCAAAAGAGACCCTTAAGTCCTAAACGGGCTACTGTCAATTCTGTCTCGAAAAAGACTTCAACGCCGTTATCTGAGTCACCCTCTAGAGAGAATGTTGAGACTTTTCAAAACTATGCCCTACCTTATTCCCCTCCTGAGAAACTTAGCCCAGAATTTGAAGCCAGAATGAGAGAATACATGGCAACTCATTCAGATCGGCTTGCTAGATTCGAGGAAGCAATTTATAAACAAAAAGAGGAGATTCAAGAGAAAATGAATGAGATGATGAGCCTGATGGAAGAGTATGCCAACCAGAGAACCCCCGAAAGGATGTTACTAAGGAAAAAAAGCGTCATCCCCACTACCCGATTTGTTAATTCCATCACAATTGTCCACACGGATAATGAGAAGGTAGAAACCCCTACTGAACAAACCGTAGAAGAGCCACCAAAGTCCCAATCCTTAAGTTACTACCTGAAACATGATATAAACGAAAACACTATAACAAATTGGATAAAGGGTGACGGGCGTAACCAATCTTCCAAACAGGGTTCTGAGAAGAAGGAAGAGGGAAAAGATAAGTATGATACATTACCTGGAGGATCAATATTCGAAAAACTGTTGGTACAAAAAGTGGCTACTAAACAGATGGCGTGTGGGAACTTTGAGATACCGACCAGCATCGGGAATTTGAAATATCTAAGTGCTTTCACCGACCAAGGATCGGAAGTAAATCTTATGCCCTTAACTATCTACACCCAATTAACGTCAAAAATGCCAGCACCCACTCATGTTAGGCTGTCCTTCGCTGGACACTCTTACGTATACCCCCTAGGAATCGCAGAAGATGTGTTGGTCAACGTCGCAGGGTTCATGTATCCCGTTGATTTTATGGTCATTGATGATAAGGAAGATGGATGCATGCCAATAATCCTTGGGGCACCATTCCTTACCACCGCAAGGGCTGTCATCAAGTATGAAAGTAGGAAGATTGAGCTTAAATCAGGAAAAAGAAAGATCAGCTTCCCCATGACCCCACAATATGGGCAAGAGAGTTTGAGGGGGAGAAAACTCAAAAACAACATCGAATCGTCACCTATTCATGTTCAGGAGAAAATACTTGCATGGGAGGATAAAAATCTAAAAAAGTACTATTGTTAAACAAAAATTAATAAACCTAATTAATTATCTAATATTACTTAATTATTAATAAACCAATACTATTTATAATAAATACTAAATAAAAGGATAAAAATCTGGAAAAATTCCTACAAACACTTAAATATACTAGGAATTTAATAAAAATATAAAAACATATAAGTACTTGACAAAAATTTAAAAAGAAAAATTAAAAAGCTAAATTATGTTAAATGGAAGCTATCACTAAAAATTAAATTTGGTTTTTCTGAAATTTTCTTTTACAAAACTACTAAACTACTGAAAGTAAACAACTTTTGTAAAGGCAACTTATTTAGAAGTCTAGAATAAGCACTGTGGGGGCTTAAGTTCTCAACAGTTAACTTTTTATGGCTTAATATAGATTTTAAGGCTTGAATAAGATGCTACTTAAGCTAAACCCCAACCAACTAAGCAAGATTAAGTTAAAAACTACTACCTCCGTCCCAAAATTATTGTCCCCTATTGACTTTTTCGGTCTTTACTTTTCAACTTTGACCTTAAGTATTTTCGTTTATATTACATAATACTTGATACAAAATATATGAACGAATTGAGTTTTAAATGTATTTTCATTTGGTATAATTTTTATAAAAAATTGTATAACACAAACAAAAATATTTATAGTCAAAGTTGAGAAAAGAAGACCGAAAAAGTTAATAGGGGACAATAAATTTGGGACGGAGGGAGTATTAAACAAAATGAGATCAAGCTGACTAGAACAAATAATCATTAATTAAGCAGAAATGAGCAGAAATGGGCTTAACCACAACTGCAGTCCAAACAGGCCTAAAGGCTTAATTTCAGCCCTTGGTGGGGCCCACCTGGGTGACCCAGGGACCAAATAAGCTGGTGATCTGATGAGATGTCCTGTGGGGCTTTCCAAAAAACCCACAAGCTCAGGATAAGCTTATGTATAGACTAGGAAAAGGGCTAGGGGAAAGAGCTTGGTCACAACTGAACCAGGGTAAGGTTCAGTTTGGAGTTTTTGAAAGTCCACAGGCCATAAGCTAATCTGAGGGTTGCATAAGCTTGGAAAGGTGACTTATGATACTAGCAGCTATGTAATGAGAATCACAAGGTTAAACAAACAAAAAGCTCAAGTTCTAAAATCCACAAGCACAATCAAGCAACTCAGATATCAATCAAACAGGCTCAACAGATACAAACTAATAAAACTTAGGTGAAATGATTACCACTAGCAGATTAATCTAATGCGTGTAAAGGCTAAGCAAAGCAAAAGCTCTCACAGGCTGAGACTAACACAAATTAGCACAAACAACATTAATTAAGAACATAGGAAACACATAAACAAAGATCAATAAGCTCAGCCCCCTACTCAAGCACAGCAGCAGAAAAGGTGCAAAACGGACAATATTGGGGGCAAAAAATAAGCAAGTAATTAAGCATACAAGTTCAAACCATCTAAGGATCTATCAAGCTAGCACATGTGTCATCCCAAAACACCTCAGACCAATAACCAAGCTCAAGAATTGAGCAAGATCAAAGCTAAGCAAAAATGGGTAAGACTGAGATACCTTGGGTGCAGGGTATGCTTATGTCAGAATGGCAACTTCAAGGGCATGCACAGGCTTACAGAAAATTCCTAAAATAATTCTAAAAATATGTACCTACACACAAGCTGGCAAGGATCAAGCATGCAGAAATCCAGATCTTAAAAGCTAATGATGAGCAAATTAAAAATGGGGTTTAGAGTGGGGTTGAGCCACTTGGCTTCTGATGCACACTTGGGTCAGAATGGTAAGGTTTTGACCCAGGGGAGTCAACCACAGGTTTCCTACATGGTAATCACTTAAATGAAGCTAACTTGAGGTAAGTGAACATCTTAAAGAAACTTAGAATGGAAACTTAGCCTAAGTACTAGCTATGGCTGTTAAGACAAAAAGAAAATGGATAACTAGTTAAACTACTCTAAAACCTTTTGAAACTGAAAAATTCAACCTTAAATCAACTACAAACATCAAACTTAAGATGTTTGAATTTCAAGAGTTTAAAAATAATAAGGTAAAGGGTAAAATTTCTAGTTATGCCAAACACACCCTAATGGGGACTGTTTTGTGATTAACACCACAAACAGCTTAGAAATCCTCTGATATTGCAAACTAGGAACTGACTCAGCTATAATATGCATAAATAAGCAGAAATGACCAAGTTAATAGCACTTTTAATAATCTAAGTTCAATAAGCTAATTGGAGCTAAATTGACAGTTAATCATCAAAACTAAAAGCCACTACTATCTAGGTTACCAAATAAGCAATAACAGAAACATGAAATATAAATAAGCATTAAAGAAGCACTGAATAAGCACTGAATAAGCAGAAAGACAAAGAAGCAGAAAAATAAGCTATTTAAAATAAGCAATATAAGCTAAACTTAACTTGGATTAATTGAAAATGTGAGTTACATCACAGGATTGAGAAAACTTAGATAAAACTAAAACATTAACTAACCAATTCAATCCAAAATTACATACTACTAATTATCTAAAAAAAGGCTAACTGGGGCCTTCTCTCCTGCTTTCTTCTTTCTTTTATACTCTTCAAAAAGGAGCTTTGGCTTTTTCCCACTTCAGTTATGCACCCTTGGATTCCAAAATTTGATCTTGGCCATTGATTTGTTTTGGCGGCAAAAGACTTTTCTTATCATTCTGGCAGCTTGTATTTGGCAGGGGTGGGTTTTGGTGTTTTGTGGTGGAAAGGTGATGTAGGGTGGCTGGTATTGCGTGTGGCAGGAGAGGGTGTAGGGGTGATGATGGATTGTTGGGTATTGCAGGCCATGGCAGGCACGGGGGAAGGAAAAAGGAGGGGTGAGGTGGATGTTGACCTTTGTTTGACCTAGGGTATTAATAAAAAAACGGGGATGGGGGTTTATTGTTGGTGGGCTTTTGGATGTATGGGCCTAGGGAGTGGGCTGGTAAGGTTTTTGGGTTTAATAAGGTTTTGTTTTTGAGTTTGGTATTGGATTTATACAAAAAAGGGTCCATTTAGGCTTTGGTAATTATAAATCACAAGGACCAAATCTAAAAATTCCAGAATATGAGGGACCTGCTGTGAACTTTTTACAAAAGTTCTTACAAGGACTGTTTTTGCCAAGCTGAATAACCCAGGGACCACTTTTGTAATTTTCCATAACTCCAGGGACTATCCTTGCCAAATGTAAAACTCCAGGGACCAAACATGACATTTCTCCAAACCTTTCACCCAAGGATCATTTCTGCCAAATAAGAATAGTACAAGTACCAGATTTGCTATTTTTCAAAGTTTTGACATCCCAGGGACTATTTCTGACAGTTTTGCAAAATACAGGGACCAAACTTGTAATTTTCTGAAAATTTCACCCAAGTGTTATTTTTGATAAATTTTTATTTTAAAAGGACTTGGGTTGACTTTTCTTTTAAAATAAATGCATAGGGACTATTTTTGACAAATTTTGAAACTTGGGGGACTGAAACTGCCAATATTGCAAACTTTGATCGTTTTTCATTTGTTTTTGCTCATTTTGCATTTAAAACACATAAAACACAATCCCTGGGATAATTTAAGTATTTTGATAACTTTTCGATTGTTTTTGTATGTTTTGGCAGTTTAAACACGATAAAAATGATGAGTGTTTGCGTACTCATCAATCCCCCACACTAAACTATTGCTAGTCCCTAGCAATATTTTTGGAAAACTTGATGAATTTTAAACTCTTTACCAAAAGCCATCACTTCTGGAGTAGCCAGGTGTAAGAACTGTGGCACACCTGATAACCGTGTGATTTTGAGCAAACCACCAGCTGTCAACAGATTTGATTTGTCTTTACCAAAAGCCGTTTGCTTCTGGACTAGCCAACTCTTGATGGAATAGTCAACATCTTGGTGAGCTGATTACCAATTATGGATTTTCCACTGCCTTTACCACAAGCCATAATCTTGTGGGCTAGCCAACTCACTCGCTTTATGGGATATGGCGAGTTGAGGTACCATACAATTTTGGGCAAATTGCAAGCCATAAACGGATTTGATATATCTTTACCAAGAGCCGTTTGCTCCTGGATTAGCCAATCCCTTTTGTCGGTTAGACAAGGCGGACTGATAACCACAAAAATTTGAAACTCGAGTGAAAAAAATTTTAAATTTTTTTGAAATTTTGGCTAAAACGGGGGTACTAGATAGTAAAATGTGATAAAATTCGCTTGAATAGCGAAATACCCCCCCCCCCCCCCCACACTTAGAATGAATATTGTCCTCAATATTCAAAGTCCCGGTTATTATGCCGACATTTTGAACGTAAAAGGGCAACATTACAAGCTAAGCGTGGAAACACCATTTTGAATTTTCACTTTCTTTGTAACCATAGTATGGGGAACTCCCCCACACTTAGGGTGAAAACCCTATAAGCATGCTACTGTTTTTGTTTACCGAGTCGCTAGCTTGACTCGACCCCGAATTCATTTGTCCTTGGGGAAGCATGATGTGGAAGAAATAATCTCCATCGGACTTTCATTCAAGATGTTTGGACAAACATTTGAAGCACGTGAAAGTTCCACACCGATGAGATAATTATCCGGCTCAAGATAATGATACATGAAAATGCCGGGATCAAAAATAGTGTCTTCATTCCCGAAGGAGTGAAGAACAAGAGAAGTCACCTTATAGGTGAAGAAAAGGAAGAAAACCATGATGAAAATCATGATTTGATCATCTTCCTCGAGAGCAGGCTCATTAGCCTGAATTTGGATTTCAAAGGTTAAGCTCGTAAACATCCCGGGAGGGTGGGTGGGAATTTGCAAATTCTCATAATTGAGAGCATCTCCCCCCGGGCTATCAAACTCCGGAGGAGTCATGATATGATGAGTGAGTTCACCGGAGAACTCCTCATGAAGAGAATCATTCACAAGTTTTGAATCTGTGAACTCATGTTCCGGAATAGACTCATCACAATCCTCATTCTGAATATCAAAGAGTGGATTATCAGAAATCAAAGTGAATTCAGATTCGAATTCAAATGGAGGATTGGTGAGAGTGGTATTGAATGTTTTGGGAACAAAGAGATTAACATTCTCTATTGGACTGTTGGGATCAGAAGTGAGTGACGGATCATGATAAAGGAGACTTTCAATTTCTCCCAGATCGGCTTCAAAGTCGAGGAGACCATCATCACTTTCCAATGAAAGTGGATTGATGTGAGTAAGTTCATCGGCGAACTCCTCAAGAAGAGGATCAGTATCAGAATGTGGAAGTGATGCCTCAATATACTCAATGTCTCTATGAGATGTACAATCATCATTAAAATCTGAGAAAGTCTCAAAATGATCGTTTGAACACTCAAGAGGGGAAGGAATATCACACATATGATCAAGAGTTCCCAGTGACTCTCCTGAAGGATCTCAACACTAGACTTTATTAATTCATCCGATTCCTTTGCAGGAATAGTGTCAAGATGCTCATCCCCCATGTTCAAAGAGTGAGTGTGAACTTCGGGTGTGATAACAACAGATTGAGGGAGTTGAGAAGGACTAGCAGACATGAGTTTTATAAATTTCATTTGTTCTTCTGCTAGTAATTCTATCATAGTCTTTTCTCCCTGATTTTTCGAGGAAGGAATCACAACAGATGAACTTGATGAACCCTTACAAAATTGAGAAATATCAAGGGTAACATCATCATCATCATCGTCAAGAAGAGCAGCATGGCAAAATATAGCACGTGTTTTAGTTGCTTGTTCTAAGACTAGCAATTCTTCCTTGCTCAATTCGTTTCTAGCATCTCGTTCTTTAGCAAGTAATTCTGCCATGGATTTCTCACGAGAATCTTGAAACGATGTAGTAGTCAACTCCTCCTTAAGTTCTTTCAATATCTCAAGAGCCTCTAGTAAAAGGTCTTGCTCAGTGTCATAAGGAGTTGTTTGGTTCATTTGGTACTGTGGAGGTGGGTTTGAAAACGAATAGTCGTAATTGTTACAAGGAAATGGATTCCTTGTTTGACAATCCGAACTGAAGTGTGGACCTCCACAGTAATCACAACAGTAAAATTGATGTGGCTGTGGGTTGTATGTGCTAGAGTCATAATCGTTTTCAGGAAACTGCTCATAGACAAGCGAGTTTCCCGACTGACAATCAGAACTGTAGTGTGAACCACCACAGTACTCACAACAGTAAAACTGATGAGTATCATGGTGTGGTAGCTGGTGGAATAAATCAATCGTGTCATGGTAGGAATAGGGATCTTGGTTATAGACAGACCCGTTTCCTAAATTACCACCATTGTGAGGATTACCACACCATTGGCAAATAAGAAAGTGTGGATGAGACATAGAAAGAATCAAATGTGTATAGAGGGGTAGGGATGAAGAATCAAATATGTGAGAGGGTAAAGGTGAATATTTTTGGATTCTTGGATAAACATTTTGTACAAATGATAAAGAAAATCTTTTTGGATTTTTGTGTTCGTTGAAAACTGATTTTAAAAAGTTTTCATGAACAGTTTTGTTTTTATATGATAATAATAAGATAATATGAACAAGGATGGGTAAATAAACAATGAGTGTATATCCCGATTCACTAATACGCAAAACCGTTTAGAATACGCACACAGCCTCCCCGGCAGCGGCGCCAAAATTTGATTGGTCCCAAACGGTCAACCTAAATGGACCAGGTGAGTGGTCAACCAGGTCAAACGTCTCAGACTAAATCTCCGCGGAAGTATAGTGTTTCCCCGGGTCGTTATGTCCCGACGAGGAGTGATGGTTAACAAACGGGCTTGTGATCGGGTGAATTTGGATAGAAAGGGGTTGTGAATGATTACACTACGAGATGAGGAATGAAAATAACTTAGAAATACTATAAGAACATTTACTGATAATCAGATATACTAAAAACGTAAGCTAAGACTAAAAACGCATTCGTTTGATTTAAATTTACGTTGACGTACGAAATAAAACGCGAATTTTTGTGAAATAAAATACCTACGAATGTGAAAATTACAATTTTACAATCCTAATGATAAAAGAAAATTTTTAGAAAAAGAAAAATAATTTTTACACTATTTAATTAATTACTATTAATTAATTACTAATTAATAACTAATTAATAATATTTAAATTACACTACTTATGAAATTAAGCTAGAAAAATGAAAATTTAATTCTAAAAATTCTAAGATATTATAAAAGTAATTTTAAAACTAAAAATATATTTTTCCTACTTTTTCTCTATTTATTATTAATTAACTACTATTTCTTAATTAACTAAAATTAAGAAAAATAGAAAATGAATAGTGAAAATTATGAAAAATTTCCTAAAATTATATTATGATATATAAAACCTAGGAAAAATATAAAAAAGTACTATTGTTAAACAAAAATTAATAAACCTAATTAATTATCTAATATTACTTAATTATTAATAAACCAATACTATTTATAATAAATACTAAATAAAAGGATAAAAATCTGGAAAAATTCCTACAAACACTTAAATATACTAGGAATTTAATAAAAATATAAAAACATATAAGTACTTGACAAAAATTTAAAAAGAAAAATTAAAAAGCTAAATTATGTTAAATGGAAGCTATCACTAAAAATTAAATTTGGTTTTTCTGAAATTTTCTTTTACAAAACTACTAAACTACTGAAAGTAAACAACTTTTG
Source organism: Artemisia argyi (assembly GCA_030686995.1). Taxonomy (NCBI): domain Eukaryota; kingdom Viridiplantae; phylum Streptophyta; class Magnoliopsida; order Asterales; family Asteraceae; genus Artemisia; species Artemisia argyi. The sequence goes on from CM060683.1 coordinate 33,902,042, forward strand.
TAAAGGCAACTTATTTAGAAGTCTAGAATAAGCACTGTGGGGGCTTAAGTTCTCAACAGTTAACTTTTTATGGCTTAATATGGATTTTAAGGCTTGAATAAGCTGCTACTTAAGCTAAACCCCAACCAACTAAGCAAGATTAAGTTAAAAACTATTAAACAAAATGAGATCAAGCTGACTAGAACAAATAATCATTAATTAAGCAGAAATGAGCAGAAATGGGCTTAACCACAACTGCAGTCCAAACAGGCCTAAAGGCTTAATTTCAGCCCTTGGTGGGGCCTACCTGGGTGACCCAGGGACTAAATAAGCTGGTGATCTGATGAGATGTCCTGTGGGGCTTTCCAAAAAACCCACAAGCTCAGGATAAGCTTATGTATAGACTAGGAAAAGGGCTAGGGGAAAGAGCTTGGTCACAACTGAACCAGGGTAAGGTTCAGTTTGGAGTTTTTGAAAGTCCACAGGCCATAAGCTAATCTGAGGGTTGCATAAGCTTGGAAAGGTGACTTATGATACTAGCAGCTATGTAATGAGAATCACAAGGTTAAACAAACAAAAAGCTCAAGTTCTAAAATCCACAAGCACAATCAAGTAACTCAGATATCAATCAAACAGGCTCAACAGATACAAACTAATAAAACTTAGGTGAAATGATTACCACTGGCAGATTAATCTAATGCGTGTAAAGGCTAAGCAAAGCAAAAGCTCTCACAGGCTGAGACTAACACAAATTAGCACAAACAACATTAATTAAGAACATAGGAAACACATAAACAAAGATCAATAAGCTCAGCCCCCCTACTCAAGCATAGCAGCAGAAAAGGTGCAAAACGGACAATATTGGGGGCCAAAAATAAGCAAGTAATTAAGCATACAAGTTCAAACCATCTAAGGATCTATCAAGCTAGCACATGTGTCATCCCAAAACACCTCAGACCAATAACCAAGCTCAAGAATTGAGCAAGATCAAAGCTAAGCAAAAATGGGTAAGACTGAGATACCTTGGGTGCAGGGTATGCTTGTGTCAGAATGGCAACTTCAAGGGCATGCACAGGCTTACAGAAAATTCCTAAAATAATTCTAAAAATATGTACCTACACACAAGCTGGCAAGGATCAAGCATGCAGAAATCTAGATCTTAAAAGCTAATGATGAGCAAATTAAAAATGGGGTTTAAAGTGGGGTTGAGCCACTTGGCTTCTGATGCACACTTGGGTCAGAATGGTAAGGTTTTGACCTAGGGGAGTCAACCACAGGTTTCCTACATGGTAATCAATTAAATGAAGCTAACTTGAGGTAAGTGAACATCTTAAAGAAACTTAGAATGGAAACTTAGCCTAAGTACTAGCTATGGCTGTTAAGAAAAAAATAAAATGGATAACTAGTTAAACTACTCTAAAACCTTTTGAAACTGAAAAATTCAACCTTAAATCAACTACAAACATCAAACTTAAGATGTTTAAATTTCAAGAGTTTAAAAATAATAAGGTAAAGGGTAAAATTTCTAGTTATGCCAAACACTCCCTAATGGGGACTGTTTTGTGATTAACACCAAAAACAGCTTAGAAATCCTCTGATATTGCAAACTAGGAACTGACTCAGCTATAATATGCATAAATAAGAAGAAATGACCAAGTTAATAGCACTTTTAATAAGCTAAGTTCAATAAGCTAATTGGAGCTAAATTGACAGTTAATCATCAAAACTAAAAGCCACTACTATCTAGGTTACCAAATAAGCAATAACAGAAACATGAAATATAAATAAGCATTAAAGAAGCACTGAATAAGCAGAAAGACAAAGAAGCAGAAAAATATGCTATTTAAAATAAGCAAGATAAGCTAAACTTAACTTGGATTAATTGAAAATGTGAGTTACATCACAGGATTGAGAAAACTTAGATAAAACTAAAACATTAACTAACCAATTCTATCTTAAATTACATACTACTATTTATCTAAAAAAAAAGCTAGCTGGGGCCTTCTCTCCTGCTTTCTTCTTTCTTTTATACTCTTCAAAAAGGAGCTTTGGCTTTTTCCCACTACAGTTATGCACCCTTGGATTCCAAAATTTGATCTTGGCCATTGATTTGTTTTGGCGGGAAAAGACTTTTCTTATCATTTTGGCAGCTTGTATTTGAAAAGGGTGGGTTTTGGTGTTTTGTGGTGGAAAGGTGATGTAGGGTGGCTGGTATTGCGTGTGGCAGGAGAGGGTGTAGGGGTGATGATGGATTGTTGGGTATTGCAGGCCATGGCAGGCACGAGGGAAGGAAAAAGGAGGGGTGAGGTGGATGTTGACCTTTGTTTGACCTAGGGTATTAATAAAAAAATGAGGATGGGGGTTTATTGTTGGTGGGCTTTTGGATGTATGGGCCTAGGGAGTGGGCTGGTAAGGTTTTTGGGTTTAATAAGGTTTTGTTTTTGAGTTTGGTATTGGATTTATACAAAAAGGGTCCATTTAGGTTTAGGTAATTGTAAATCACAAGGACCAAATCTGAAAATTCCAGAATATGAGGGACCTGCTGTGAACTTTTTACAAAAGTTCTTACAAGGACTGTTTTTGCCAAGCTGAATAACCAAGGGACCACTTTTGTAATTTTCCATAACTCCAGGGACTATCCTTGCCAAATGTAAAACTACAGGGACCAAACATGACATTTCTCCAAACCTTTCACCCAAGGATCATTTCTGCCAAATAAGAATAGTACAAGTACCAGATTTGCTATTTTTCAAAGTTTTGACATCCCAGGGACTATTTCTGACAGTTTTGCAAAATACAGGGACCAAACTTGTAATTTTCTGAAAATTTCACCCAAGTTTTATTTTTGATAACTTTTTATTTTTAAAAGGACTTGGGTTGACTTTTCTTTCAAAATAAATGCATAGGGACTATTTTTGACAAATTTTGAAACTTGGGGGACTGAAACTGCCAATATTGCAAACTTGATCGTTTTTCATTTGTTTTTGCTCGTTTTGCATTTAAAACACAATCCCTGGGATAATTTAAGTATTTTGATAACTTTTCGATTGTTTTTGTATGTTTTGGCAGTTTAAACACGATAAAAATGATGAGTGTTTGTGCACTCATCAGCAACCCATGTTTTGTGTTATTTTTATTTTGTTTGTTTGTTATTTGCTTCCGTATGCATGCTTTATTTTTATTGTTGGTAGATCATGTTTCAAAACTAAATAGTGAAAATACTTTACCTTGTTGTTTGGCTTAGTCTTAACTTCATCCAAAGGTATTTTTTGAAAAAGATAAGTGTAAGGGAAAACCCCAAATATGTTTTAAAGAAACAAAACCGATCATGATTCTCCACAATATTAAGTGAACATGTATATTTGTATTTGTTAGAGTCAAATGCTTGTATCGAGTCATAATGAAGTTTTGCAGGATTTTCCAGGAAGTAGGACGAAGTTTTTCCAGAAATTTTCCGAAAACTTAACATAAAAATTTCTGCAGGTCACTTCTGACGGCGTCACGAGTTTACTCTTGACGGCGTCACGTGTAAAAATCTAGAAATTTTACCAGTTTTGTTTCTCTAACGGAGTCTTAAAGTTTTTGTTGAATTATCAGTTTTATAATCTCCCGGAAATCTGCAAACATCATTCCACAAGCATTATATCTTACTTTGTTTTCTAGGATTTATTAACATATGTAGATTGCCGCCGATTTTATGCGAGGTTGCCTTGTCTGTTTTCTCAGGTTTAACAGGTTATGTATGACAGGAAGATGATTATTATTCTGGAAGGGAAGCTTTGATTGTTCATTTTCTTAGAGGAAGATCTAACCTGGCCACCTTATTATCCATACCGAGCGAATCAGGGGAGTATTTGATTTCATTCGTTTCACTTATGTCACTTTTACATTCTTTACTTGAACATTGAGGACAATGTTCATCCTAAGTGTAAGGGGAGGGTAAAATGATGATACCTTACAGATACACTTTCGCTTGAGTTTGTTTGTTTGATAGTAGATGTGTAATAAAACTATGAGAAATACTTGTTAGTGCAATTTTAGCGCCAAATTTAAAATTTTTTACAACATTTAGGAGTGAAACTTTAGCCATAGAAAGCGTCTCATGGATAGAAGATTGTATGACTAGCACAAAACCGTACTATTCAGAAAAATTTTCCACCCAAATATGTGATGTTCGCCTTTAGATTTGATAGGAAAAGCATTTACTATTAGTGCTTATGAGTGTACCGGTAGCATTTAGATTCTAGAACTTGCGTTAGTGATGCATCCCGAGACCACTAGTGAGACTACATTCGTGTAGTAGGATTTACTACATGATAAGAGGCATTAGGATCACCCTTGTGTTAAACCCGTATCGTAATTACTTGACCACTTAAGTCATATTACTTGGCTAGTTAAGTCAATTAATTTTTCCCACACCTTAGCGTTGTACTCATTTTTAGTACACGAAACCCCTAGTACACCCCTCCGAGCCTATCTTTTCGTTTCTAACTTTAAGCATCTTACTTAAAGGAAGAATTTGTTACACCCCACTTAAATGTACACCCAAATCGCCTTAGCCTTCCGTGTATGCACTCATTTTTAATGCATTATTGTTATTTGTTTAAACCCTAAGTAAATTATCTAATTGATTACATGGTTGCTAAGTCGAGTCATGTCCTTGTACATATTGTTTTGGGACGATTGAGACTCATGGGTAAAGTACTTATTTTATGGAGTAATGGGGAAGAACATCATTTATTACCCCCGTATGTGCGTTAATCTTAAAAGTACTCCAAGTGTTTTGATTTTCTTAATTCGAGTTATTAGATTAGTTTATTGTAAAGTATGTAAAGATTCAAGTGTAAGGGGAATGTTCATTCCCTATGACGTATTATTTTGGATGGTAGGGTAAGAGTGTATGCAAAAAAAAAAAAAAAAACGAAAAAATAAGAAAAAGAATATATATATATATATATATATATATATATATATATATATATATATATATATATATATATATATATATAGAAAAAGAAAACAAGAAAAACATACGGACTACCATCCCTTTTCATTCTATGATCATTTTATGTTTTTGTTATTTTTCATTTATTAGCTTAAGTAGAGTCTAGTCTTGGCTTAGCAACGCCATATTGTACATGTAATTAACTAAGATTGTTAACTCGCCACCAGTAAAGACTGCCTATATCCAACAAAACCGTGTATTCCATATCCCTACACCTAACGTTACAACCCTTTAAAAGACCTCTTTGATAGTTTATCCTAGGTGCTTACGCCATGTGGTGGAGGTTTGATCCTTTCCCAAGCCTATGGTAATCTATTTTGCTATGACAGGTAGTGAGAGATGTTTTCCATTTCCATGTTGTGATATTACTTTATTACACCCGAGAGATGTGAGTATCTAAACACTATTTGTGAGGTGCTAGTGTATGACCTCCATGCTTGTCTTTGGTCTTTAGTGGAACGATTATTTGTTGTAATTACTTTTATATTAGTGTTAAATGACCCCTAACTTGTATTTTGACTAGAATAAAAGCGCATTTGCTTGAGGACAAGCAAATCTCAAGTGTAAGGGTATATGATGAGGCGAAAAATGAACCACTTTTAGGGGGTCATTTAAGCCCGGAATTGAATTTATTTGATCAAATATTGCCCTAAATCGTTCCTTTTGTGATTTTAGGTACTTTGGGAGTGAATTCTGGAAAAGGAAGCAATTCGGACGTTTTTGGAGCATAAAAGTAAAGAAAACGGCAAAGACTTAATTTTCCATGCTGAGAACAATACCTGACGGCGTCAAGAAGAAGATCATGACGGCGTCAAAAGTAAAATCCATGACGAACCAGTGAAAACCTGAAGACGTCACAACAAGGGCGTCAAGACTATTTTTTGTGACGGCCTGCATAAGGAGTATACGTGACGGCGTCAGACCCAGATCTAGGCAGTCCGAGAAACTATTTGGCGGCGAGATGACGGCTTCAGACATTTGTTCTTGACGCCATCACCTATCAGAATCTATATATAGTTTTCTATTTTTCATTCATAAAAAGAGGAACTTGTGTGGAGAAAACTAGGGCCGAACTTTGTAAACCCTAGGTCGTATTTTACAGTATTTTCAAGGGTTTTCACCCCTTGAATCCTTTCATGTTCAATTGAGATAAGTCTTCTCTTAATTCATTCAATATGTCTATGTGTTGTTTGAATATATCTTATGCTTGTCTTAATTTCAACATGCTAGGCTAGATCTATCTTGTGTTTGCTTAGATGTAATGAAACCTAGATTTTAATTATATGTTGATTACTTGTTTATGGTTGTAATGGATGAATGATTTCAATGTTAGGCTTAAGAAAACTGGCAGATCTCCATTGTGTAACATGCTTGAACGTCTTAGGAAACATGAACCGATGTGTACTAGGTTTTATTGGTTGTATTTAATGCATGAGCAAATTCTAGTGATCCCATGTTAGGAGCTTCTTAGCTGGCTCGACATAGGAGTGAAGTAGGCGCTCATAGGATTGGGGAAGTAAGTACGCCACTCCATGAATGGTATTAAGGAATACAATCCGTCATCCACGTAACTATAACAAGTAATTAACCTGTAAAAGATATCTAGGGAGTAGTGAAATCTAAGTAAACACAATTCTCCCACATATTGCTCACAACTCTAGTATAATTTAGTTTATTTTCATTTTTAGTATTTTATTTTGTTTGCATCTTTTGTATTGGGTTAGTTGACTAGCAACTAATTCCGCCCAACTCCTTCAAAACCGAGATTTTTATTTGCTTTCAAAAAAAAAAAAAAAAAAAAAAAAAAAAAAAAAAAAAAAAAAATCATCCCTCATCTCTAGACCTAGTCTTTAGGTTTTCTAATCCTAGCGACACTATTCCTAGCTGAACGATCAATCCCCCGGTACTTGTCATTATACTATACTACATCGATCAGGTACACTGCCTGGTGGGGGTTGTAAGCTTCTCGAGATCCCTCGAGAGGTAAAGCCTGGTGCAATCCCTACGCATCAAACATTCAGCAACAATGATCAGCAGAAATTTGTTGCTCACAGATTTCACTTGAAATAGCCTTTGAGCTCAAACATTCATACCTGAAATTGTTAGTCTAAAACCAAATGAACAAAGTACAAAGTACTTATCTTGAATTAGAATAATCATATAACTAACTGTATGAATAGCTTTAAATTGGTAATAGTTGTTTTAAATGACAAAGTTAGATGCATTAACAAAATCTATATACAAGAACACATTATATTGAAAAATTTAAAGATTAAGCATTCCAATACTTGCTACCAAGTACTGAAATCTTCCAACATCAAAAGCTTTTGTAAGAAGATCTGCAAAGTTTTGTTCTGAACCAATTTTCATTACTTGAATTAACCTCTTTTCATTGCAATCTCTAATAAAATGATGTCTTATTTCAATGTGTTTTGTTTTAGAATGTTGCACTGGATTTTTAATAATGCAAATTGTACTACTATTATCAATATGAATAATGGTATGTAAGAAATTGTACCCATAGTCAAGAAGTTGGTTTTGAAGCCATAGGACTTGACCACAACAATTTGCAGCAGCTACATATTCAGCTTCAGTTGTTGAAGTAGCCACCATTGTCTGCTTCTTACACTGCCATGAGATAAGTCTACACCTAAGGAATTGACATCCTCCTGTTGTTGACTTTCTGTCCAAGCTAGCACCAGCATAATCACTATCTGAGTATGCTACTAAGTCAAAAGATGACTCCTTAGAATACCATAGACCCAACCTAGGTTGACCCTTGAGATATCTAAAAATTCTCTTGACTGCTGTTAATTGAGAAACCTTAGGAGTTACTTGATATCTTGCACAAGCACAGACAGAGAACATGATATCAGGTCTTGATGATGTGAGATACATCAATGAACCTATCATAGATCTGTATGTGTGTACATCCACATTAATTCCTTCTTATGCTTCTTGGTGGAAAGTGTCTGATCTATCTTGCCTCTTTGAAATCCATTTGAAATTAATTAGGAAGCCAGTGTTTCATACCAAGCTCTTGGTGCCTGATGTAGGCCATATAGAGCTTTAACAACCTTGTACACTTTGTCTGGATGGTCAGGATCAACAAAACCAGGAGGTTGTGAGACGTATACCTCCTCTTCAATAGTACCATATAAGAAAGCGCTCTTGACATCCATTTGATAAACTGTGAATCCCATAAATGAAGCATAAGCCAAAATGAGTCTAATGGCTTCAATCCTTGCTACTGGAGCAAAAACTTCTTCATAGTCTATCCCTTCTTCTTGTGTGTACCCTTGAGCTACTAATCTAGCTTTATTCCTTATCACTATGCCCATTTCATCCCTTTTATTCCTAAAAACCCATCTAGTGCCAATTACCCTTACACCACTAGGTAAATCAACTAGCACCTATACCTTTTGAATTTTAAACAAAAGAAGTTCCTCTTGCATAGCCTCCAACCAGCTTGAATTCTCTAGAGCTTTATGAATATTCTTTGGTTCATCTTGTGAGAGAAAACATACAAATAAGCAAGAGTTTGAAACGCATGCTGTTTTGAAGCATAAAGGGCATCAAGAAGCCCTTGTTGATCTGATGACATCAATTGTTGTCTTGTCTTTAAACCTGATTGTACATCTCCAATCACATTTTCCAGGGAGTGGACTTTGTGAATCCTTGAGTGTGGAGTAGAAAGAACTTGATAATCAGGTGGAAGGTTGTTGAAATCCACCTCATTTTTTGAGAGATTTGCTTGTGTTTCTTCTGATGGACCATCAGCAAAAACATTTTGCTCATCAGCGGGAACGATTTGCTTATCAGCAGAAACAGTAGTGTTACTTCTGACTTGAAACTCTTGTTCCTCTGATCTATCTTCCTTGCATTCATCTTCAACATCTTCTTTAGATTTACCAGAAGAAGATTCACCATTTATTAAAGTTGAATCCACACTTGAATTTGTCCATATTGGTATCATCACATAATCTTGATTTGTCTCCCTCTCTAATCCTTCTTCATTTGTTGCATCAGCAGTTTGTGAACCTGAAAATTCATTAGTTTCTGCAACAAAAGGCATATAATTCATTGATTTGGATAGAGATTCAAGATCAAATAGCCATTTGGGACCTTGACCTTCTACATTGGATTTATTTTCTAAAAAGTCCACATGCAGATTTTCTTCTACTCTTCTAGTTCTTATGTTGTATACTCTAAATGCTTTGCTATTTATAGAGTATCCAACTAAGAATCCTTCATCTGCTTTACCATCAAACTTTCCAAGATGGTCTAAGGTATTCAGAATTGTCACATGACATCCAAAAGGTCTAAGAAATCCTATTTCAGGAGTTCTACCTCTAAAAAGTTCATATGATGTCTTATTGTGAGGTTTTACAACTAAAACTCTATTTTGAACATAGCAAGCAGTGTTGACTGCTTCTGCACAAAAAGTTATAGGCAACTTAGAGTTAGCTAACATAGTTTTAGCAGCTTCTATTAGTGTTCAATTTTTCCTTTCAGCAACTTCATTCTGTTGTGGAGTTCTTGCAACACTAAATTCTCTTTTAATACCTTTTTCTTTGCAGAAATCATCCATAACTCTATTCTTAAATTCTGTCCCATTATCACATCTAATGACTTTTACTCTTTTGCTTACTAGGTTTTCTATCTCTATAATGAAGGTCTTAAGGATGCTAGAAGTCTTATCCTTAGTACCTAAAAAGAATACCCATGTAAATCTACTAAAGTCATCAGTAATAACTAGACAATATCTCTTATGCAACAAACTTCTAACATTTGTATGACCAAATAAGTCCATATGCAGCATAAACAATGATTGATTGATAGAGTTAAAAATTTTGGGCATACAAGTGGTTTTATGTTGTTTGCCTTTAAGACAAGCAATGCATGTGTGATTATTTTCAAATCGTTTTTGAGGTAAACCTCTTACCAAACCATCTTTGACAATCTTATTTATGGTTTTGAAGTTAATATGACCAAGCCTCCTATGCCATTTCATAGATTCATCCAATGTGGCCTTAGCAATAAGACAAGTAAGAGAATCTTTAGGAACAATCTTCTTCATATCAACACTGTACATGTTGCCTTTTCTTGGAATTCTAAGAAGTGCTTGACTTTCATCAGGCATCTTAAAATCAAAAGAAAATACAAGACATTCAGTGTCAGTAAAGAGAACTTTGTTCTTTTTGTCACACATTTTTGAGACAATAAAAAGATTATACTTAAACTCTTGCACATAGTACACATCTTCAAAATCTAATTTACCGATTTTAATAGTACCTTTACCAGTAATTCTACCTCCAAAGGTAACATAGACTCCATCTATTGATTGAAAATCTGAGAGATAAGACTTGTTGCCTGTCATGTGCCTTGAACATCCACTATCTGAGAATCCTTGATCTTCATCATCTGCTGATGAATGTCCCTGCACATAAATAAAGGAATTAGTTTTGTTTTGGGATCCAAACCATTTCTGACTTGGATCCGCCTCTTGCATCAATGAAATGTAATCTTTAGAGAATAGTTGATGCAATATTGGATTTAAGAATCCAACATGCTGGGGCCTTAACAACATTTGCCCTGTTTCCCTTAGCAGTGATATGAACTGTTTGGCTATCAGTAGAAACTGATGGCTTTGCAGTTGTATCCTTTGGTTTCCAAACTTGTTTTTGGACTACTGCCTTTGTTAGAATGGGTCTTTTAACAACATTTGATGCATATTTGAAAGTTGTTTTAGCACTTTTAACTGTTGTTTTTGGGTAAACAGTCAGATATGGTCTATCAGCAGAAACCATTTTCCTATCAACAGGAACTGAAACTGTTTTGGGTTTTGTTCTAGTAAAGTTAGAGTGACTTTTAGGTGTTTGCCTTTTTAGATTCACCCTATTGTTTGTATACCCAGATACCCATTTATTACAAAAAGCTGCAAGATGGTCAAAACTACCACATGTGTAACAAGCTTTGTTATCTCTTTGTTGGAGAGACTTGAGGCTATACCAATTTCTTTGGTTGCCTCTGGGCTTGTTTATGGTTCTATATTGTTCAGAATATCTTACTGGTTGCCTAACATGTTTAACATTGTTTTTAGGCTTTTCAGTACTATGTTTGACTATCCTAGGAACACTTGTTCCTGCTTTCTTAACGACTTCAGGTTTAGACATAACCTGTTTAACCTTTTTATCATCAGATGTTAAGTCCTCAATGATTGACCATCTGACTTTCTACATGAACACACCTTGTCCTTAGGAAGTGAAGTGTTACTCAAACTTTCACTCTCTTTCAAAGGTTTATTAACAACTACATTAGTTTTTGGTTGAACTCCATATTTTAATTCACGTAGTTGAAATTCAGGTAATCCTGTATTTTCTAGGTCAATTCCTGAGGGAGCAGGAATACCTCTATATGGTGGAGGAACATATTTGTATCTAACACCAGACTTAGCTTTATTAATTACTTGACATTCAATTAAGTTGGTCACACCCTTAGATGCATAATCTAGTGTTTCTACACTCATTTGAATGTTTTCTTTTGCCTTACTAAGCCTATCTACTTCGGCTTTCAAGTTACTAATGTCAACATCTTTAAACATTATTTCTCTTTCAAGAAGAATTTTGACATCAGTAAAGGTAGATTCATTTGTTTGAAAATTTATGACTTGTTCCTCTAGAATAGCTAAACCTCTTTTATGATTAGTTAAGTTATGAGCTGTATTGATTAGCTCTGTCCTTTGATTCTCATAACGTTTGGTTAATATTTCTAAACTTTTAAGAGCAGAACAATTATTTGAACAAACTGTATCAGATTGTACCTCTGTAGAGAAAGCCATATGAGCTGTCTGAGGAGAAGCTTCTTCTTCATCAGCTGTAAAGCTCCAATCAAATCCTAATCCATCAATAGCTACCATAGCCTTTGGATTGGTTGATTCCCTTGTTTTGGACTTGCTTCCAAAACCTCTATTCTTGCTATCTTGCTGCCTTGGCCTTCTACATTCTCTTGAGAAGTGCCCCAACATATGACAGTTATAGCATTCTATCTTTGACTTGTCAAAACCAGTAGTATCATTGCTGCTGATGGTGAGTTTCTTCCCCGTCCTCTGATAGAATTTCTTAGCCCTTATGCTAAGAAGAGAAATTTGCTATTTTAGGTCCATCTCTTCTAAATCATCATCATTGATTTCTGGAAGATCTTCATGAGTGAGCATGGGCCCATCATTCTGACTTGTGAAAAAGGCACAACAAGCCTTTTCATTTAATATACCAAAAGTACTGCTTGATGAACAAGCAGAACCAATTCCATTATCAACCTTTTCATCCTTAACTGGGTTTGAGATACTAGGAGATGACATAAAAGCCATGTTCCCAGTATATGAACTAGAGACACCAGTTTTCTTTACTTCTTGTTCCACAATTTTAAAGTTGCTATACAAATCCATAAGCTCCATAGTGTCTATGTCTGGTTTATTCTTCCAGACAACAACATGCATAGCCCACTCTTCAGGTAAGCTTCTCAAAAATTTTAAGTTTAAATCTTCTTGAGGTATGTCAACCCCAAGAACAGCAAGTTGGCTTACAATTTTCTGTAGCCTTGTAAACATGTGGTCAAGAGATTCATTAATGGTTGATGAGAAATTTTCAAACTGTTGCTTAAGAAGAGTTTTCTGGGCCTTCTTGGTGGCTTCATTCCCTCCATACCTTGCAACAATTGCCTCAAATAATGACTTGGCATCTTTGAATTTTCTGAAGTTTATAAGTTGATCATTTGGAATGGTCATCATCAGCATACTTTTGGCCTTGAGGTCATTCTTCTTCTTTATTCTTTCATCAGTAGTTGTAGGGATAGTTTGAATAGTTGTTATAGCCTTACCTTCAACTGTTGATGTAGTGGTTGTGTTTTTGAAAGAGTTTCCTTCTTCAATAATTTTCCAGTGAGTGTAATCCTGCACCTGGAAAAATTGTTCTATTCTTAACCTCTACATTTCAAACTCATTCTGTTTGAGAACTGGCAACTTTGCAGCAACATTTGTTTGAATAGATTCTGTGTCCATTTCTTCTTCTTCTTCTAAATCAAAGATATCAACCTGGAAGCTCTGATACCAACTGAGAGGATCACTTAATTTTGATCATACACTATGAGGTGTTGGACCTTTGTAATGTGTAAATGTGATACTTTGAGTGAATATGATTAAGTATGCGGAATCTACTTAACCACACTTAAAATGATTATTGGAAATGGAACAGTGATACTTGAGTTTATTTAACAAAGAACAATAAAAGTATTTTACCAAATGATTCAATATTATTCAAGATAATACGAGTGATTTTCTCAGTCACTAGGGTTACAAAAACCTTGAATCTTGTGATTTGTTATATGTCTATGTGTATGTGTGTTTCAGTTAAGTATATCACTTAATAAGTCATATCTAAGATCTTCCTTTTATAGTCCTAGGAAAGATCTTTTACAATCTACATGACTTATCTAACCACTAGCTCTAGCTTATGACTTATCTTCATTTTAGCTAGATGATGACTTATTTTGTCAGTCATTAAGATACAACATGTATCTAGGAATACACCTCACTTGGAGTGTTCAATTTGATGACTACAAAGAAGATATCATCTAGTGACTATGCACATAATATCTTTGTACACGAATCAGTAGAATAAGTAGTACTTATCTACTTAGCAGCTGTATGAGTCATAGTAGCAGCAGAATCCATCTATCAGCAGTAATATTTTATCAGCAGGAACATGCTTTGTGCTTTATCAGCAGGAACATACTTGATGTATTTCCTTGAGCCTTTATGCTGATTCTTATGTTTATTTAATTCCCAACTATATATATATATATATATATATATATATATATATATATATATATATATATATATATATATATATATATAATTTTATAATCTTTTTTATAAAAATAAATTGGATTGATGTGTAATAGCATAACGTGGTGGTTGAGGGAGACAACGGTCTTTGGGTTTTCTATCACACTTAGGTGTTGTTTCTTTTTTTCTTTAATGGAAAGAATGAGTCAACTAAATAATTTAATATTAGGGTAAACTAAAAAAATGGTCACTAACGTATCGTAAAAGTGCAAAAAAGACACCAAGTCATAAGGGCGTGCAAAAAAGCCAGTAGTGTTACGGATAAGTGCGAAGAAGCCACCGAGTCCATTTTTTGCTAACTTCCGTTAGTTATCCCGTTAGTCAAGGGTATTATCGCATGAAATTACTAATATACCCTTTTATCGTTAGATACAACCCTCTTTGGCTCTGCCACTATAACTCTTTACCAAATTGATCCGAACACCTATTCAGACACAATTCTAATTTACTCTTTACCAAATTGACATTGCACGGTACGGTAAGAACACATTGCATTTTCCTATTTTCTTCAACAGTATTTTTGGTTTTTTTAAAAAAGGTAAATTTGTTGTTAATGTTATAGACTTACAATTGTAGGTGGCCATATGGGAAATGTGAAAGAAGTAGAGGTGGATACTGAAACAGAAGAAAAGAGTGGCGAGAGTGGTTCAGAGGATTTGGATTATAATCCAACTGATGATGAAGTGTTTGATGATGATGATGAGCATATACTTTCAGATGTTCCCGTAAGTAATTATTATACGGTATGCACTAAAGAATGTACAAATCATTCTGTCTTTACGGAACATTATGCACTGCTTAGACAGTATGCCTAAGAGTTGGTTAATCAAAATCCAGGCACCACTATTAGGCTTGATGTACAACTAGAACCAATTCCATATAGTTCTACAAGAACTTTTAAAAGAGTGTACGTGTGTTTGGGAGCTCTGAAACAAGGTTTCAAATCTTATAGCAGAGAATTCTTAGGATTAGATGGATTCTTCATGTCAGGTCATTTTCCAGGTCAATTACTGACAGCAGTTGGGATTGATGTAAATAATGTGATTTATCCAATAGCATATGTTGTAGTTAATGAACTTAATAAGGCAACCTGGTGTTGGTTTTTGAAATTACTAGGAGAGGATCTTGGTATACAAACCAACTGCAAGTTTACTTTCATTTCTGATAGGCAAAAGGTGCACATTTCTATTCTATAATTAATCATGTGTTTTATGCACAATGAGAACATGTAAAGTTTTAATACCATCAATAACCTTAACTATTAACAGAGATTGATACAATCCATTGCTAGTGTGTTTCCAAATGCTAAACACAGGTTTTGTGTTAAGCATATTCATGAGATGAAGTCACATTTTAAAGGAGGTGTTTACAAGGACATGCTTTGGAAGGCAGCTAGAGCCACTACTGTTGTTGAATTCAACAAAGAGATGGTTCATCTCAAGTATTATAATTCTGCTGCTTATGATTGGTTGATGAAGATTCCAGCTGAACAAAGGAGCCAATCACATTTTTTAGGTAATTCATTAAGTTGCATTTGACACAAGCATACTGGTAATTGATCATATAGTAATATATAATGTATCATTTGTTTAACAGGCAAAGCCCAATGTGGACTACTGTTAAACAACATATGTGAGGTGTCCAATAGGCAGCAAAATCATGTCAGAGATGGAACCATCATCACTTGTCTTGAATATATAAGAGAGTACTTGATGAAGAGGATTATGGTAGTTCAACAACTAATAGAAAAGAATGTTGGACAACTTACTCCTACTGTGAAAGCCATGTTTGATGCTATAAAAAAAAGAAGCTACTGATTGCATTGTTGAATGGATTGAAGCTTCTTTATATAAAGTATCCGTGCCGAATGTGGATCAGTATGTTGTTAAAATGGATACGAAGGAGTGTGGTTATAGGAAGTGGGAGCTGACTGGAATACCATGTATACATGTTGTGGCTGCAATAAACTACATGAATGAGAATGGAAGAGGTGTTGGTTTACCTAAAGAGTGGGTTCATGCTGCTTACAGACTAGAAACATGGGTACGTATGTACTCATTCAAGATCAATTGATGTTGTGGTAGCAACTTCTGGCCAATAATTGAGTCTACAACAATAATAATACCACCCATTCACAGAACTCAGGTTCACAGGCCAACTAAAAAGAAGAAGTCAGTTGATGAGCATGCAATTCCAAGTTCTTCATGTGTTAGCCACTGATCTTTGAACAATATGTTTCACTTTATTGTCTTTTGGATTCTATGTGTGTACTGAATGTTTAACGTTATTGTCTTTTGAACAATGTTACATGTCTGTCTTTGTTTAATCATGTTATATGTATTGAGAAGTTGTGATGAAACTGTTAAAATGGGTCAAAATCCAAACTGACCCAAAAAGCTCCACCACTTACTTTCATTTTGACTTTTCAACTACAACAACACTCCCTTTTACCCATTGCATTTTGACTTTTCAAAGTCAACTGCAAATGTTAAATGGGACTGACGTATATACTCATGCCAAACAGCCCCTATCTAATAGTTTGTGCATAAGTTGTAATCCAATGTCACAGTTCCCTAAATGGGTGTTTGGGACAAGGAGATAAGACAACTCTGCACCAAATTATCTCCATGTTTTGGTGTATCTGAGGGCCTTGTACATTGTGGTTGTTGCAAGGGTGAATGGATAACATTATGTCTTTGTATCTGAATTGGGTTATGTCCAATTTCAGTTTATGGTTACTTTCTTGATGTAAACTTTGGTATCTAATATATGTTGACTTTACTAGTCAAATTCGGTTATTCCAACACTACCGAAACATAAAAATTGAAACATAAAACATCTAAACACAAACATATGCATTGATGAAAATTATAGGTGTTCACAAGATTACAAATTAAAAATAATAATAATAATAATAATAATAATAATAATAATAATAATAATAATAATAATAATAATAATAATAATAATAATAATAAAACTTTCTAAACACACAATTGTTTAGAAGTTTGACCCACTACCTTCCACACCATCATTTTTCTTCCTTTTCTTCACCTCCTTTTCTTTCCTCTCCTTTTTATCCTTGAGATGCTTAAACACATATTCAAGATGGAAGATCCTCTGTTCCAACCCATCAAACTGTGGTAAACCCGTATCCACAGTCTCTTGCTTCTCTTTCTTCTTCTCCTCCTCTTCCTTCTCCGTGTCACCCAAAAGCATCTCATAGTAGCCATCTTGTTTCCTCGGCCAAGTAAGCATCTGTTTCCTCAACTCCTTCGGTACCTTCCTTTAAGAACCATACTCGTCAATTGGTACAACACCAAAACCATCAAGGAGTAAATCCTTTAGATAATAGTTCTTCAAAACTTTTTGGTACTCCTCTTCCTCGGAACCAATGTAGATAGCCATCTGCTTCAGTGTTTTTTTGTCCTTATGCAATCGTTTTGGTTGTCGTGTTACTTTGGGAGCGAAAGGTTGGACGATACAAATTTACTCGTTGAAATAAAATCCCCAGACATTCTCCTCGTTCGATACGTGTGCTTTTGCTGCAAACTAAAGTTATTATTTTGCAAATTTGGTCACTGAAATAAAGTGTTGCTAGTTAAAGGCGGGAAACGAGTGAAATGACGATAATACTTGATGAGGCGAAAAGTGTACCGCTTTTAAGGGGTCATTTAAGCCCGGATTCGTGATTATTTGATCAAATACTGCCTAAATCGTTCCTTTTGTCATTTTAGGTACTTTTGGAGAGAAATCTGGAAAAGGAAGCATTTTGGACGTTTTTGGAGCATAAAAGTGAAGAAAATGGCAAGTCTCAATTTTCCTTGCTGGAAAAGTACCTGACGGCGTCAAGACTCTCCACATGACGACGTCAAGAGTTACAAAAGAGGTGGATGTGGAAAATACACGTGACGATCTAGAGAGTTTTTAAGCTTAGAAGATGACGGCATCACCCAAGGCCGTCATGGTCCAAGTATTAATGACGGCCCAGAGGAAAATCCTACATGACGGCGTCACAAATAGATCTAGGCAATACGATTTCATTATGGCGGCGAGTTGACGGCGTCACAACTTAACACATGACGCCGTAACTATGTAAAATCTATATATAGTCTTCGAAATTTCATTCATTAGTGTGCAACTTTGAGGGAATAAACCCTAGGCCGAATTTTACAGCTTTTTCAAGGGTTCCAACCCCTTGAATCTTTCATGTTCAATTAAAAGATAAGTATTCTTCCAAATCATTCAATATGTCTGTGTGTTGTTTGATTATATCTTACGATTGTCTTTTATTTAACATGCTAGGCTAGATTTCTTTTGTGTTTGCTTAGATGTAGTGAAACCTAGATGTTAATTATGGGTTGATTGTTTGTTTATAATTGTTATGGATGATTGTATTCGATGTTAGGCTTAAGAAAACTGGCAGACTTCCATTGGTAACTTGCTTGAACGTCTTAAGAAACATGATCGGAGGTGTACTACGATTTTTGGTTTTATTTAATGCGTAGGAGAATTCTAATGATCCCATGTTAGGAGCTTCTAACGGCTCGACATAGGAGTGAAGTAGGATCCTATAGAGTTAGGGAATATTGTACACGACCCTACGACTAGTATTAAGGAATATGACCCGTCATCCATGTAATTGTAACAAGCTATCAACCAGTAAAAGATATCTAGAGAGTAATGAAATCTAAGTAAACACAACTTTCCTCATTATTGTTACCATCACATTAGTATAATTAGTTGTATTTTCATTTCTTTTACTTTATTTTGATTGCATCTTTAGTAAATTGGGTTAGTTGGCTAGCAACTATTCCGCCCACTCCTTCAAAACCCGAGATTTTTAATTGCTTTTACAAAAATATAAAAAATACAAAAAAAATCATCCCTCACCTCTAGACCTAGTTTAGTAGGCTTTCTAATCCTAGCGACCCTATTCCTGAGTTGAACGATCAATCCTCCGGTACTTGTCACTATACTATACTACAACGATCAGGTACACTGCCTGGTGGGGGTTGTAAGCTTCTCGAGATCCCTTGAGAGGTAAAAACTGTTGCGAGGGTGCGATCCCCACGTATAAGGTTTTTGGCGCCGCAGCCCGGGGAATAGTTATTGTCTAGGTTAGGATTTCTTTTTATTAGGTCTACTTGCTAGATTCCTTTCTAGTAAGGTTTTATTTTTATTTTCTAGGTTTTGTTTAGTCTATCTCATTTCTTCGTGTCTTTGTTCGTAACCTTTACCATCCGACATCATGGAAGGTGGTAACATCTTTGAACCCATCAACCCACCACAACAAAACCACCCACAAAACACACCACTAGCAAACCCACCTCCTATGCCCCGAACTTTAGGAGAGTATTCCTGTCCTAGCCACCAAGGCTATCAAAACACTATTGAGCTCACTCAAGGAGCCAATGTGTCCCCCTTGCGATCCGACACCATCCGGTTGGTGCAAAGCGGATGTGCATTCCATGGACTTCGTTTCGAAGATCCTAATCAACATCTCAAGGATTTCCTTAAAATCGTAGATTCCATAGACCTTGATGTTACAACTAGAGAGTCGACCCGATTACGCCTATTCCAATTCTCTCTACGTGATCAAGCTAGTCAATAGCTTGAACGTTTACCTGCGGGATCCATCACCTCATGGGATGATCTCACCACTCGTTTCCTTGCTCAATTTTTCCCACCGGGGAGAACTACCAAGCTTAGAAATGATATCTTGATGTTCCAACAACGTCAAGGTGAAACTCTATATGAAGCATGGACTCGTTTCAAGGACTTACTCTAAAAAGTCCCTCATCATGGCATAGATCTTTGGCTCCAAGTCCAAATCTTCTATGACCATATCGATCTCTCCACAAGGCGAACCATTGACCAATCGGCCGGTGGCAAGCTACGTGATCTAAGTGCGGATGAATCATGGGAACTCATAGAAGATCTTGCTCTCTATGACAACAAAAGTTGGAATGATCCCCGTGATTTGAACAAAACGGTCAAGGCAATATCTTTGCCCTCGAACAATTCTAGCACTCCCGACCGTAAGATCATGGAACTTGATGACCAAGTCAAGTTTCTCATGAAATCTTACGAAGCTCCTAAGCCTTCAAGCCAAGTGAACAAGATCACTTCTTCATGCGAATTATGTAGTGGTCCCCATGACACTCATGATTGCGTGGAACTCCCCGGACAAGTTTTTGTGGATTACGCATCCTCGCGTACCGACGAAGCGGGAGACAAGTGGTACACTTTCAAACCTGAGCCAAACTCTTACGGTGATTCCTACAACCCTTCTTAGAAAAATCACCCGAACCATAGGTGGAAACAAAACCAAAACATGTCCTAAAACAATTCTTCCAATCCACTTAATCGTTACCAACCAAACGGTCCATCCTCTAACCGTACTTTCAACAACAATCCTTCCAACAACTATGGTAGTACCAATAATCTTGAAGGATTGATGTCCAAGTTTATGGCATCTCAAGAAGCTCGCATATCTAAGTTTGAAGCCGATTTCAAACAAAAGCAAAGTCAGATGACCAACAAAATCGACACATTGTTGAAAGTTCTCAATGACCGAGAAATGGGAGCACTCCCAAGCGACACGGTCAAGAACCCGAAACTAAACGTTAACGCCATATCATCGGTTTTGTCACCTACTTCTTGTCCACAATACTATTCGGTCAAAGCAATGAGCACGTGTTTCAAGAAAACCCAAATTCTTCAAAAGGACCAATTGAATAAAATATCCGATATCAAACCGGTCAATAACATAGTTGAAACACCTCCTACACAAGACCTTGACGATGAATTCAAGGAGCTCCACCTTGAACGCCCCATCATCGAAAAGTGTACCGCTTTTAAGGGGTCATTTAAGCCCGGATTCATGATTATTTGATCAAATATTGCCCTAAATCGTTCCTTTTGTCATTTTAGGTACTTTTGGAGAGAAATCTGGAAAATGAAGCATTTTGGACGTTTTTGAGCATAAAAGTGAAGAAAACGGCAAAGTCTCAATTTTCCTTGCTGGAACAGTACCTGACGGCGTCAAGACTCTCCACATGACGGCGTCAAGAGTTACAAAAGAGGTGGATGTGGAAAATACACGTGACGATCCAGAGAGTTTTTAAGCTTAGGAGATGACGGCGTCACCCAAGGCCGTCATGGTCCAAGCATTAGTGACGGCCCAGAGGAAAACCCTACATGACGGCGTCACAAATAGATCTAGGCAATACGATTTCATTATAGCGGCGAGTTGACGGCGTCACAACTTAACACATGACGCCGTCACTATGTAAAATCTATATATAGTTTTCCAAATTTCATTCATTAGTGTGCAACTTTGAGGGAATAAACCCTAGGCCGAATTTTACAGTTTTTTCAAGGGTTCCAACCCCTTGAATCTTTCATGTTCAATTAAAAGATAAGTATTATTCCAAATCATTCAATATGTCTATGTATTGTTTGATTATATCTTACGCTTGTCTTTTATTTAACATGCTAGGCTAGATTTCTTTTGTGTTTGCTTAGATGTAGTGAAACCTAGATGTTAATTATGGGTTGATTGTTTGTTTATAATTGTTACGGATGATTGTATTCGATGTTAGGCTTAAGAAAACTGGCAGACTTCCATTGGTAACTTGCTTGGACGTCTTAAGAAACATGATCGGAGGTGTACTACGATTTTTGGTTGTATTTAATGCGTAGGAGAATTCTAATGATCCCATGTTAGGAGCTTCTAACGGCTCGACATAGGAGTGAAGTAGGATCCTATAGAGTTAGGGAATATTGTACACGGCCTTATGACTAGTATTAAGGAATATGACCCGTCATCCATGCAATTGTAACAAGCTATCAACCTGTAAAAGATATCTAGGGAGTAATGAAATCTAAGTAAACACAACTTTCCTCATTATTGTTACCACCACATTAGTATAATTAGTTGTATTTTTATTTCTTTTACTTTATTTTGATTGCATCTTTAGTAAATTGGGTTAGTTGGCTAGCAACTAATTCCGCCCACTCTTTCAAAACCTAAGATTTTTAATTGCTTTTATAAAAATATAAAAAATACAAAAAGAATCATCCCTCACCTCTAGACCTAGTTTAGTAGGCTTTCTAATTCTAGCGACACTATTCCTAAGTTGAACGATCAATCCCCCGGTATTTGTCACTATACTATACTACAACGATCAGGTACACTGCCTGGTGGGGGTTGTAAGCTTCTCGAGATCCTTTGAGAGGTAAAACCTGTTGCGAGGGGTTGTAAGCTTCTCGAGACCCTTTGAGAGGTAAAACCTGTTGCGAGGGTGCGATCCCCACGTATCAATACTCTTGACTAACGGGATAACTAACGGAAGTTAGCAAAAAAATGGACTCGGTGACTTTTTTGCACTTATCCGTAACGTTAGTGGTTTTTTGTACGCCTTTATGACTCGGTGTCTTTTTTGCACTTTTATGATACGTTAGTAACCATTTTTGCAGTTTACCCCTAATATATTTTTTTTTTTGAATAGACCTCATTTATTTTATTTTTTTTGTTTCCTTGTATCGTTAGTAGAAGAAATGTGAAGACTTCCCCATACAACTAAGAGATATGGACTCACATGAACCACACATATCATTTAATGTAGAAAAAAAGAAAAAGAAAAAAGAAACGACATCTTAGTCTTAGCTTTGATTACATAATATTATGGATAGTTAAATGGCACTTGTGCCATGATCTCTTGGTTAGACGTCACCGCCTCCAACCATCGTCCTATCAAGCCTTCCTACTGCTACCCTTTATATTTTAGCATAGTCATCTTCTTTAAATCGTAGTTGTCGGACACTTTGAATCCGCTGCCAACCTGTACACCTAAATTTCAATCTCCTTCTTCACAAAGTTTAAAATACGATCAAATGTCAACCACCGATGTCATTTTTAACTCTTTCAAAAACCATTCAAGATAGCTAAAAGATATGTGTTACTGTATCATAACCCATAAATCATTGAGATTTAATAGTTGTCGTCAACGCACTGGTTTCGTATTGAAAATATGAAGAAGACTGCACCGGATGCCAACCAAAATCTCTTGAAAGAAAAAGTTTAATAAACTTTTTCATATTTTTGAAAATAAGAAAAAAAAAAAAAAAAAAAAAAAAAAAAAAAATCAAAATCAAAATCATTTTCTTTTTTCAAATTTATCTCGCATTTCTTCTAATTTCACTTTCTTTTATTGCTTTTTTCAGAAATGTATCATAGTTCAACAAATATCACTCAATAAAAAATCAAATTTTCTAAAAAAAAAAAAAAAAAAAAAAAAAAAGTTTACAAAAGTCTTCTATCTTTTCCATTTTTTAAAAATAAACATAAACTAAAGATGTTCATTGTAGTGTATATCTATACTACACATAAAACAAACATAATCACATGTTGAATTATTAAAAGTTCAACACATTAAAATTATTAAATTAAAATGATTAAAAGTCTAAACTACCCCTTATGTTGAAAATAAAATTAAGATTAAGAATATTCATTGAATAGTTTCCTAAGTTAAAACACATCAACAACTAATTCATTATATGGTTTCTTTTTTTACTCTCAAATTAATTCGTGATTTTAATCGTAATTTGTTTCTATGATAACTTGTATTATATTCCTAAGTTTTGCACTGTAAATGTATTCTTTTAAATTTTTACTAAATAATATCAACTCTTAAACATAACAGAAAATTAAATGACATATCATTTTGTTTATCTTTCTCGTAGTTTAAAATGAGATCGAGGGAGATGAAAATTTGAATCCTAATATACTTCATGTAATTTATTCTTATTGTATGTATTGTTATGTAAAATGTAAGAATAAAAATTGAGTAAATTCTTTAACAGAGACGTCTCTTAATCCGTTGTGGATAATGATAAAGGTGTGATTACTTTATAAATAGAATAAAAGCCGATTTTAATGTTATTGAAGGTTGAATGAAGCTTGTTCTAAATAATATGAAGGATATTGTTGAATGAATGAAACAAAAATTAATTATGCATATTGATACTTGCCATTTGTATATGTATCTTATATTATATCTGATTTTGAAATGACATTTTTATTTTAATATATTGTTTGTAAGATAATAATTATGTTGATGCCGTAACTTTACTTAATATTAAATCGCAAATAAATTAAATTACAGGATTCCTGTTGTCGAAACTCACAGTTACCCGACTTGTATTACCAATGGACTTGTGGTCCACTGGGCATGTCTTATTCAGTTAAGCGTGCCTAGTGGAGAGTAGTACCGGTTTGGGTGACCAAACCGGGAAGTCCTCCCTTGTGGACCACTGCCCTGTCGGTACGATTTCAAAGTCCTTCAATGAAAGTTTCAACCCACAAGGGTTCGAATCTGGAGAAGGCAGGGTTTACTTCAATTTAAGTGTCGTGCCTTCGGACGGCTTAAGTTGAAGGTTTTCCCCCATCAGGTTTCAAATTGGACTTGAATTTCCCCAATGAAAGTCAATTTTCAAAAAAAGTATGCAACCCATATGGGTAACAACTCAGAATATAAAAAGAAGTTTCTGTAAATCCATTATCTGTTGAGATTTGAATTTCCCATTTCCATTAAGATGATTGGTCATGTACTTTTGGGCACATTAGGGTTCCTCACAATAGTCAGCCCCCTTTGTACTCTTTTTCTTGAAACCTTTTCTGTGATTGCAGGACCATTTACTTCTCTTCATAAGTATTGCCTAAGCAACCCTATGGTACAACTATTATTGTACATGGTACATATAGTCAATGGACACAAAGTTGTAAAAATATGTACTTGCAAGTTGCAAGTTCATATGCATGGAACCAAAATTTGTCAATAATATAACTCATATTGCTACAAGTGAAAGAACAAGATCTAAAATTTAAATACTGTTAAATATATTGAACTACCCTTTGTACTAGATTTTTTCACAGAATTTAAAGCTTGGTTAATTCGTTGGATATATATAATATATTGAAAAGATGAATAATAAGTGTTGTCCCATTTGAGAAGCATATATGTATATGTCTATTATTGATGATCCTAATCAATGATAGATTGAAAGTGAGACGTGTTGCATTATGCATAAATTTATCTTTGTGAAGGAAATGTTTTAAACTAATTACCAAAGTGGACTATATCCTAACCCGATTTACAAGAATGAACTAATTTCTATCACTTTACGAAAACGGACCACGTCGCAAATTATAAACCAAAACACGCATGTGCGGTGTACTTTTACTACTTTTGCATTAAAAACACTCATGTAGCTTTCATATTAAAGAGAGAGAGGTACAAACACCTTTACCATATCTCTATTTTATCTTTTTTCATTCTCCCATCTTCACCTAACAAACACCTTTATCTCCTCACTAACACTGCCAATCTCTTTGACAATCTTTGCCAACCTTTTCGACAAAATGTAACTCAATATTTTGGCGCACAAAAAAATAAATTTTGAGTTGCGCGTTGTGCGCTTGGCATTTGAATTTTGTGGCTTTGATATTTTTTTGTAATTTATTTGTGTGCGCTTGGAATTTGGATTTTGTGGTTTTGATATTTTTTTGTAATTTATTTTTCTTTTTATAAAATCATGCGCACAAAAAAATAAATTTTGAGTTGTGCGATGTGCGCTTGGCATTTGGATTTTGTGTCTTTGATATTTTTTTGTAATTTATTTGTCTTTTTACTAAATCATGCGCACACAAAAAAAATCAATTGGTGCGCTTGCGATTTGGATCTTGCGGTTGTGCGCTGTGTTTTTGTGCGTTTGATATTTGTATTTTTGTGTTGTTTTTTTGTGCGCCGTTGTAACACATGTCAAAATCATATTCATCGATGAACACATGTCTTTCATTGCATGGTGGCGCAATTTCATAAACCATTTTTGTAAATACCATATGCGCGGACCATTTTCGTAAAATGGTATCAAAAAGAGTTCATTTACATAATTTACTCAAATGTTTTACTGTCAATCTTAAAACAGAAAAGTGACAATTCGTTTGTTGATGCATTTGTGTCTCATTTAACGTTCTAGTAATGCAATCAAGTTGATCTTTTTATTTGATCACAAAATATAAACCATCTTGGCCAGAGTATCTTTCTTTTCTAAATATCAGTTTTGAATTTTGATTAGCTATAGAGTGTTGCAAAAATCGGCTGAGGCGGCCGATTAATCGGCCTCGGCCTTGGAACTTGGAGGAAATTCCAAGGTAATCGGCCGATTAATCGGCCGAGGCGGCCGAGGCAGCCGATTAATCGGGAAAAAATGGCAACTCGGCCCCCGACCGCCTCGGGACCGATTCACGATTTTTGCAACATTCCCTATAGTACTGTAGTATATGTGAAGCATTGGATAGATTCTTTGATTTGTTTTTGCAAGTTCTGGAAATTGACAATGATATCTTTGACTTGGTTCATATGATTTTCTTTGAAGAAAGAGGTAATCAACTAATCATGCTTATATGATTAATTAAGACTACATAATTTCTTGCAAATTTAATGTGATATATACGGTTTTTGTAAAAACAAATTTGTTTAATTACTTTTATATGCAAAGCATATCCAAGAATTAAAAAGATGCATAGAATAATGAAAGTAGCAATGAATGTTTGTAAAAAAAAAAAAAAAAAAAAAAAAAAAAAAAAAAAAAAAAACTCACTCTTTTTCGTAATCATAGTTTACGGACTTTTAGCCTACTCATTTATGGAATTACGAGGCTTAAAGCCTACGAACTCACATACTCAAACTGGGTAAAAGCCCTCCCTTGTTCCCGAAAGAGGAGGTTGACGATCACCTCATAGAAAACTAACTTCAAAACAACTAGAACTTCGCCTTGACCGTTCTCTTTGGTCGTAATGATATTCGAATTTGATTCCTTAGTTATTTCGGCAAGCCTCCTCTTACCATCTTGCGTTCGTCTACATGAGTCCTATTCAAATAAACTGTAGTAGGTGCAAGTTGTTGCATGTTGGTGTTAGAGGAATGGTTTCAAATTCAAGTTTGTGTGTAGAACCGTTTTCATCTTTTCACGAGATGTTCTCCCATTTTTGTGGTCAGGACTTAGGTATATCTAGTGGTTTGGTGTTTGCGGTTGATGGGCGTCGGCCGGGTTAATCAGATTTTAGGGGTGTTGTTTCCTCATTTTTCATAGGTTCAATAGACGTTCAATAGGTTTAATATCTATAAACAAGTTCAAGTTTAACCAGTAATGATTCATTTATCTTCAAGGGTTAGTAATATTATGTCACAACGTTTTTGTTCAGTGTAATTAAAAAAATTTCGCTTGCATATGTATATAATTGAATTTTCCGATTATATCAACATCAGAGTAAAAGAAATTATCTCTCATATTGTTTGCTTTTTGAATAAAAGGTAATGTTGACATTGAAATAAATATATGATTTGATGGAAAATGTCTTGTCACACAAAGTTCTTCCTTGGCAGATGCATTCAATGAAAACTGAAAAGTTCTAATCCAACCCCTTTGTCTTGCATCTATCTTCTTGCTCTCTCATTTCCATATACATCTATGTACAGTAATCATGCACATAAAAAATTTAGAGTAAGAAATAAACATTACCATTCAAAATATGAGCTAAGTCAGTTGGTTGTTTTTTGTTTTTTGTTTTTTTGTTAATCAGGATAGATCTGTTTATGCTCCATTGAATGTTATAATAGTATCTTGGATTTTGAGTTAAGTATGGTTATAACTACAACTACAACAACAACAAACCCAATCTCGCCAGAGCAAGGTAAGGACGAGGTAGAATGTAGACGGATCCCACCTCTACCTCGAGATAAACCAGAAGTAGAGAGACTGCTTACAATGAGACCTCCGACAAGTGTAAGTATGGTTATAACTGTGAATTCCAAATATGTAATTCATGAATAAAGATCGTTGAGCTAAGTTGTAATTTTAGTGTTTTACGAGTCATTTCTCGTTTTTATATTACATGTAATGATTTATGTTTCAGCCCTCCCAACAAAATTGTTCAAGTTTCGCCACTGGTCACAAGCCGTTTCTAATTTTGAGACGTTGCTAGTTCTATACATACTCAAATGAAGACTTAATTATTAGTTTTCTAGTAACATGTACATACATTACCATAATTCTTTCTGGATGTGCCTACCCATATAAACCTTGTAAACTTACCAAGGAAAAATTCACACAAAACTTAGCTTCAAAAAATAAAATAAAAGCATTGCTAAAAATTCATCATTTCATTGTTTTATATTTGCATGCATATATATACATCCAACACATAAATATAACAACAACAACACATGCATGATGCATCCATTGGTCCCCTCTTCTCTCTGAACAATCTACAACAAACTTTTAAAACACTTTTATAACTATTTAATCTCTTCCAACCCCCAAACCATCCAAACACACACATCAATATCATTCTTTCATTGCAATCTAAATCAATGAAACCACATAATTACACTCTCTTTAAAGCTAAACAACCCCTCTATTTCTAGACTCATAGACTTACCATTTTGTTTCATATAATCCATACATTCATGAAAATCATAGATAAATGTGCATTATTAGCTTTTAGCTCTTCTGAAACACTAGACATAACCTCTTTCTATACCTTAGCCTTTGGTATAAAACAATATGGAAATGAGACCACTTTTTTTTAGCTTCTTTATATGAGTTAGTTTTTTCCTTATTTGATATTTTCTTGTTGAAATCTAACTGAGTTTCTTTATATATTTGCACATTTGAGTTAAATCTCATTTGGGTATTCTGATTTGAACTTCTTTTCATCTTTTCATTGTCAAATCATAGCATCATCATCACATGTGCTCTGTTTTAGTGCTCTGTTTTTTTCTGACTTCTAAGTCTTTTAAGCCCAAATTTGTGAAATACTTTTAAAGATACAAAGTGGGTTCCCTTTACATTTGTTTACCAACTAATATTTAGTAAAAAAAAGTCCCAAGTTTAAGATAATAGAGTGTTGAATTGTGTTAAGTTCTGGATTTTAAGGTGTTTTAGTGTGAAAAAAACAGAGGATTTTGTGATGGATTTAAGTGGTAGGAGATATGGGTGTTTTGTGATTGTGGTGGTGATGGTTATTGGGTTGAGTGGAGTGTGTGTTTATGGTGAGAATGATGGTGATTCAGTTGGTGCTCCAATGGTGAAAACAGAACAAGAAGCTTTGTATAATGCTATTCAAGGGTTTGTTGGTCAATGGTGGAATGGTTCTGATCTTTATCCTGATCCTTGTGGTTGGACTCCAATTCAGGTATGTTTTTATAAATGACTAATAGTTACATATAAATCTTATGTTGGATACTTGGAATCTTGAGGATGTAATCTAGTGTTTTATTAAAGTTGTTCTTGTTATTACTTAGATTATTGAGTTTATGATGATGGTTATATATACATGGCTCCTACACAATCTGACATTCTTTGCATATTTGCAAGTGTGAATGGTTTAGTATTGTTTCTTAAAGTGATTATATGGTTTTTGGCATAATGAGTACAAACTATTTTTTAACTAATTTGTCTACTAAAATAATCAGCATATACAGCAACTATAAATAACACTTACATGCTAAATCTTAGGAACACAATAATTTGATAATCATTTCTCAAAATCATTCTAAATCTTAGAAAAAACAAAATACTTTTAACTAGTCAAGAATTCAAGATCATGAAGAGGTAAAGAAAGATGCAAAAGTTGAGATAAAACAGTTAAAAATGAAAGTTTATTTTCATGAATTTGGTGCTTCTATGATTTTAGTTTTTACCCATTTTTTTGTTTTTTGGACCCGCAAATATACTAAATTTAGCTAACTTACTTTCAATATAAGTCAATAAAAAGTTCAAAATTGCATGAAATCTACCAAAACAAGTTCTATTTCATGAAATCAAAGGTCCAACATTTTTACTCATTTTGATGATAATATACTAATTATGTGTCCCCTTGTCTTATTTCCACAGGGTGTTTCATGTGATATTTTTGATGGATTTTGGTATGTCACAGAGCTTAGCATTGGTCAAATACAAGATAACTCACTTCCTTGTGCTCAAAACATTGAATTTAAACCACATTTATTTCAACTCCAACACTTGAAAACATTCTCATTCTTCAACTGCATCATTTCCCCTAGCCAAATCCTGATATCGATTGATGCAGTTAAGTGGGACGCGTTTTCAGCCACTTTGGAGTCCATTGAGTTCAGGGCAAACCCGGGTTTGAACGGGCAAATCCCAACTAGTTTTGGTAATCTTAAGAAGCTCGAGTCTATTGTAGTGATCGATAACGGGTTGTCGGGCAGTTTGCCAGCTAATATTGGTGAGCTGGGTCATTTAAAGAGGTTGGTTTTGTCTGGTAATAAATTTACAGGCAAAATACCAGAAAGTTATGGTAGTTTGAGAGAATTACTGATTATGGATTTAAGTAGAAATAAGCTGACTGGAAGTTTGCCTTTGACTTTTGGAGGGTTGACTTCTATCTTGAAGTTTGACTTAAGTAAGAATAAATTAGAAGGTGAAATCCCAAGTGAGATTAGTAATTTGAAGAATTTGACACTATTGGATCTTAGCAACAACAACATTTCGGGTGGTTTTGATTTTGCAAACCAAGAAATGAGTTCATTAGAAGAGCTGATCTTGTCAAACAACCCGATAAGGGGCGATCTTATGAAGTTTAACTGGGAAAATGTTAACAAGCTCGTTGCTTTGGATCTTTCTCACACGGGTTTGACAGGTCAAATCCCAGAGTCGATTTCAATCTTGAAAAACTTAAGATTTTTGGGTTTGAATGATAACAGCCTCTCAGGCAATATCTCGCCAAAAATAGCGGAAATGGCGAGTTTAAGTGCTTTTTATGTTCATGGGAACATCCTCACAGGCGACCTTAAATTCCGAAAAGAGTTTTATCAAAAAATGGGAAGGAGATTCGGGGCGTGGAACAATTCAAATCTATGTTTTCCGGTGACTAAAATGTCAGAAAGCATTCGTCCGTTTGGTGTAAAGGTATGTCGAGAAGGAACATCGTGATACTATCATCATGTTTTCTTCTAGGTAAAAATTCTTTTGATGTAATACTTATGTAAGAAAATGATGCTTATTTTGTGCTGAATGAAATATGAATAGATGATTACTAGAAATGTATTTTATTATGTGTTACATATTTTAGTGTATGCATGGCCATGTATGTATATAGTAATAAACGAGTGTGTAGACCCGCGCGTTGCTGCGGGAATGTGTTGGTTGACATTAATTTTGTTACATGAGTGTTTGCTGTACATTTTGTTTTTTTCGTTATATAATGTATATATATGTTTGAGAGAGTATTTTTTGTGTAAGATGAGTTTTTTTTTTTTTTTTTTTTTTTTTTTTTTTTTTTTGCAATATTGGTTTGTTATACACATTGAATTTGAATAAATTTTTGTTGTCGGTTATTTTCGTTATGTTATTGAATTTTTATTTTTCTTTATTTATTATTTTATTTTTATTATTATTATTATTATTTTATTATTATTTTTTATAAAATGGAAGTGTGTAATTTTGTAAGGAAAAGTGGGGATACTCGCGTGTTGCTGCGAGACTGTTGTGTTTAATCTAAACGCGAAATGACGCAAGTTTCATAATTTTTCGAGTTCGTTTACTATGTCGTTTGGACACCGAAACGTTTATAGTGAGAAGTTTAGTACGTTGGCAGATTTGGTCCCTTGAGTTAGATTACAATTTTTACCCTACATTTTCATAAATAACAAAATTACCCTATACTTTTTCTTAATATAAATAACCCTTTAATATTCATTTTATTCATTTTTTCCACTAATAATAAAACCCACACATGACACACCACTCAGTATCTCTCTCTCTCATGTTCAAAAAAAAAGTATATCTCTCTCTCTACCCCGCCGGATCTTCAAACATTCCGGCCAAAGCACCAGCAGTTTCCGGCCGGTCACCGGAATAATTTTTCCGGCGATAAACTTTCTTTACCCAATCGATAGATCGAAGACTTTTACATATTTCTGGAGGAGTTGAGCACCCGGCTCCCACCACATCACCGTTACGCGCCACCCTCCTTTCAACCGTTCACCACCGAGACCACCACCTTCATCCACCATCACTTTTCCGATGGTAAAACCACCACACGCGCCTCCCCTTTTACTTTTCTTGAAATTATACGAAACCCTAACTTTTATAAATCTTTGATAAATCGTTTTTGTTGTTAAATATTTTATAAAACCCTTTTTATAAATGTTTTAATCATGCTATAAATCGTGTGGATCCCATTATGTCGCGACTCGCTCGACTCACCGAGTTGACTCAGTCAACCCACTGAGTCGACTCAGTGAATCCCGGGTTAGTATCTGTGGTGTTGGATTTCATTTGGTATATGATTGGTTTTGACATAGATTCGGTGGGAGTATATATTTTGAAGAAGAATGTTTTGAGTATATATATGATTGGTTAGTATCTGTGGTGTTGGATTTCATTTGGTATATGTAGCACTTTTTTTTTTTTTTTTTTTTTTTTTTAATTGATGCAGTTTTGAAGAAGAATGTTTTGAGTATATATATGATTGGTTAGTATCTGTGGTGTTGGATTTCATTTGGTATATGTAGCACTTTTTTTTTTTTTTTTTTTTTTTTTTTTTTTTTTTTTTTTTTTTATTGATGCAGTATTGCAACAGTGACGATGCTACAGTAACGCGTCTCACAAAACCACTGTTTCGTCAACTGTAGCAAGCACTGTAGCTGCTACAGTAACCCGTTCCCCCTTTTAGTATATATAACTAGCGGGGTAACCCGCGCTTTGCCGCGGATTTGTTATTTTTTTTTATGATGTTGTATTTTTCTTAGTATTTTTGTTTTGTATTGTTTTTGTTATTTGTTTTTTTTAAAACAAAAATGAATAACCGCATAATAAAATGTTTTTGTGCAAGTTTTGTATTTTTTTTATTTAAGGAAAATTATTCATAGTTACAAAAAAAAAAAAAAAAAAAAAAAAAAAAAAAAAAAAAAAAAAGCTACAGTACTTCTACAGTACTGTTACAGTACCGTACAACATGGGACAGCACAAATGTTACTGTTTAGTCAACTGTGCGGTACAACTCTTTGAAGCACAAATGCTATAGTAAAATCCTGCCTTTTTAATATATTGTATAATATAATATAATAATGTGATGAAAGTGGCTTGAGGGACTGCAAGGTGCATGTCGTGCATGTGGGCTTGGAATAAGGCTGACGGTAGGTTGGTCCGGTCTGGTCCTAACCATGGACCATTTTGTTAGGTTTGCAGATAATGAAGGTACATATGATGTCGACTTTGTAGAGGGCCTTGTTTGTATATAGTTCAGCAATTTTATCCGATAATGGTAACCATAATTTTGTGGTAATCCCTGCCACATTAATGCCAGTATGCCACCTCACTTTTCTCTCTCAAAGACTACACCGCAAGTCCTCCAATCACAATTTGCTAATAAGATGACCACAATCAAAACCAAAAACATGCTCAAAAAAATAAAATAAAATAAAAAATAAAAAAAAAAATAACCCACACAAAAGAGGATGAAACTTTCGGTTGACAGGCCAACCATAACTTTGAAAATGTTGGAGGGCGATGCGGTCACCATCAGTTGAGCTAGTGGGAGAACCAGTTGGGTTACTCGGTCGGTTGGCAAGAAAAGGTTGCCATGCCTTGGCCTAACGTTTTCGTAAAGTGGACAAATAAATTGGGTTTTATTGTCTTCAGGTTTTATAAGTAGAGATTTTCTGCTTTTCTGCTTTCACTTTTTTGTTTTTTGTTTTTAGTTTTTAGTTTTCCAGTTTTGCAGGTTTTCAAGTTTTTAGTTTTTCAGTTTTCAATTTTCAGTTTTTTTGTTTTTCTAGTTTTCAGTTTTTAGTTTTTTTACTCCATTCGTCGCAAAAAAAGAGTTTACAAAGAAAAAGAGGAAGAATTATGATAGGTGTAATTAATACTAGTTTTGATTGGTAAAAAATCATTTTTATCCTCATAGTTAATATAGAAATAAAAAATGAGTAATTAATGCAGTTTTGATTAGAATGGTAAAGTAGAAAAACTAGTCATAATTATTGTTCATATATAAAAACTGGACACTTATTTTAGGACAAACATAAATAGTAAGGTGGACATTTTTTTTATATGGAGGGAGTAGTTTTTCATTTTTTCAGTTTTTTAGTTTTCAGTTTTTCAGTTTTTAGTTTTTCCAGTTTTCAATTTTCAGATTTTCAAGTTTTCTATTTTTCAGTTTTTTATTTTCTGCTTTTAGTTTTCAGTTTTCTGGATTAATGTTTGAAATCTTTCTTCAATCAATATTTGAAATCTTTTCATAATAAAAAATAAAAAATCTGAATTTTTAAATCTTTATAATTATAAATGTATTAAATGTATTATAATATAATATAGGTAATATACAAATTAAGAATACTTTAAAAAAAAACAAACAAAGATAAATTTATAAAACATGCAAAAATTTTAAATAAAAAAAGTTACATTTTTTTAAACAAACTAAAAAGAATAAAAATGTTATTTACTTTTAACTAAAAAAAACCCTTACAAAAATCACATGGACTAAATTGCAACAACCATTTAATAATTATCTATATTTCCCAACTTAAAACACACGCTCGTTGTACAGATACACATTGAAAAACACACACACTATAACCAGATGGTTGATAAAACAATAACCCAAAGGAACTTGAGGGAGCTGTTTGTAAAAAAAAAATTGTCCATATGTGCGTTTCAATTTGAGTTGTCGTAGTAACACAGAGCGCAACACAAGCCAACGCCCCGATCACTGGTATGATAATGTCACTTCAACGCTGGCCACGTCTGACCAACGCCTAAACACACATTATTATACCCAGTGCTCTAACATACATAAGAGGAGATCAATAACAACAATTAATATATTGTTCCATGCACTAGTATTTGGCTACTTTCTTGTTGGGATTGCAAGAATCTGTCATATTTTTTTCATCATACACAATACAAGTATTTAGTATTTACAGCCGAACAGTCTAATCATGCCGTCCTAGCAAGTAGCTATCGTTAGAACTTGCTTAATACCGTGTTAATGGTGGTGGCCATCACCTCCACGTT
This sequence comes from Artemisia argyi, assembly GCA_030686995.1. Taxonomy (NCBI): domain Eukaryota; kingdom Viridiplantae; phylum Streptophyta; class Magnoliopsida; order Asterales; family Asteraceae; genus Artemisia; species Artemisia argyi. Next base: position 33,937,048 of record CM060683.1, read on the forward strand.
AGCGCCAAGTCACTTATTTCTGACCACATTACCATCACCTTTACATTGTAGTGCTCACCACATTTCTTACCATTTACCTATATTGCACTTATATTGTGTTCTTGAGTTTTTTTAATAAAGAAAAGTAAAGTAATGTGAAGTAAATCTTTTCACCCAACTTTTGAGGGGAAACACTTTCCATTAAAAATCACCCAAATTACACTATTTTCACTCCCTTTTATTTTCTTTTCCTCTTTAAGTCAAGAACACAACTTTTTCTGTTTCTTTTCATTTTCTTTTCTTTCCTTCCTTAATCAATACTCGAGAACACAGAGACAAACAAATGTCCCACAAAACATTCAAACACACACAAACAAAGTTCTAATTTATTCAGTGGTGTAGACCACCTAATCCCTTTTTCTTTGCTCGACCATGTGTCAACTTTGACGCATTGAAATAGTAGACTACGCGTGAAGTGAGAAAGAAAGGGGAGACTATATGTGGTTCACCTCCTTGGTACATCGAGCCTAGTCAACATGTCTGTCACCACACATTATGTTGGTTTAACTTTTAGTAGTAGAAAATCTGATAAATTTGCTATAAATTAAAAGTACATTATTTATTTATTTATTGTTGGTAAAAGGATTATCTCTGGTAAAATATTATTACTCCAAAAAACAATTTAAGTACAATGGATGTGGGCGAGTCCCACACATTAGCCTAAAAAAGCAAACTAAAAGTGCCTACAGTGCTTAAAACCTAAAACTAACATAAGAAATGACATGTCATAATTATGTAAAATAAAAAAGAAGAACAACCTATCTAAGGTGGCTAAGGAGACTAATGTTATATATATTAACAAACTTCAGTTGTGCATCGGCAAGACCACAATTATCAAAATTATCATTATCATAAGGGTTTTGGTCATAGATGTCTTCCTTCCATTGTTCAAATAAGCTCTTCATACCCACTCCACTATCACTTTTAAAACTGCCAAATGTCATAAAACTTGTAGTTTCGTTGTAGTCCTCAATAACTTCATCATCATCATCACTATCGTTATTGGAAATAACAAAATACACAACCTTAGAAAACGAATTACCAACTTTTTTTCCATCTTCAACGTGCACATTACCATCTCTAACCTTTTTAGCTAGCTAATATGACAATTTAGTATATTCAAGGCACTATTAATACAATTTAAGTATGATTAATGATATCAGCTAATTAATCACGGTCCTATCATATCAGATAGCTTAATCGACTAGATAAGTTTTACAGGACTTGGAAGCAAGAGAATGTTTCAAATGATATAATTCAACGCAAATTAGATATCTATGGTTTTCAGAAGTAAGAAAGATATTATAGGATAATACAATATGAATGTACATACACTCAACATTATGTCAAATCTAATCACCCGTTGAAATGTGCAGGTGCATAAATCATACCATGTGTTATCATACACGTTAAATTACATGTCGACTTGACTACAGCTCAAAACATTTTTGTCCTCGACTAAAAGCTTTATTACATTTTTATTGGTTTATAGTATGAAGGATTTATATATTGTGATTGTTAGTGGCCGAGACACATATACTTAACATGATTTAAGGTTCAAGTTTTAGGGACTAGGTGCCACTTTACAATATAAAGAATGTGTCCCTGAGGAATTGTTAGATGCGGAGATACATACGTACACCCAACAGTGAACTCGCAAATGTTTCACAAAGTTGTGGGATTTTAAGTAGTCATGTCATGCCAGGTTTCAGAAAGGCGAACCATGTTATATTAATATTAGCTAAAAACAGTGGCGAAGTTAGAAAATTTTCAGTGAGAGGTCGGGATCTAAAATTTTTTATTGCTTAATGTAAAAAAAAAAAAAATCACAATTAAAATGGGGGGTCGAAACCGAATATACCGAAATTTTTCTACACGAAAACTATATACCCCCTACATCGCAAAAAAAATTTCGAGGGGTCGGGCGTCCCCTCCCGCCCCCTATGTAGCTGCGCCATTGGCTAAAAAGTAGAAATAGGATACACAACTGTGCTATACGGGACTTGAAACCTCAACCACGTATTAGCGGAGCATCTGACACCACATGAATACTGCTATGCTATATGTTATATGCCTACAAGCACTTTTGTAATATGTTGCGTTTGTTAGTAGACTAGTATTTAGTGTTAGCATCGCTCGTATTTGGTCAAGCCTGTTTGATCATTTAGCATTATTTATATTGATTCAAACTCAGAATTCAATCATGAGAATTACACAAGCTTACATAGTATCACAGAATCCTCTTGCCACAAAACACTAAACCCTAAAAACACCTCTTAGCCGTCTTCGGCCATGATAATTACACAAGTTTACAGCGTTAGCTGTTACTAGCAACAATCTGATAAAAATGCCGTAATAATACATTTTTGACCTAGCTAATATGATAAATTCGTCGAAATTTCAAGCAACTTCTGATACAACGAATATGATAAAAAATAATTATGTTGGTGGTTATAAGCCCAAAACAGGGTTAAGATAATCAATGACCTAACTACGTACCAATGAATGGTTACCGGATATCACTTGGAATCGTGTTATCACTTTCCAAAGTAAACTATTCGACCCTAATGCCTGGGTATCACGAATATCTACTTGGGATAAGACCAAATGTGGTTAGTGATTTAGGCACAAATCAATAACCCTTCGTGTATAAGTGTTATATGTTTTCTATGTCTCTTTCATGCTTTATTTGATTTCCTATTTATAGGAAGATACTCATGGCTAGTCAAATGGAATTATGAGAATTAATCTGCCCATTAATCTCCACATAATTGTCCCTATTATAGCCTAAAATAGTGGTTACATGACCAATTAAACGTGGTCATAAGTGCAGATATAACTGTCATTTGAATATGTTAAATCAGTTACATTCTCATCAGTAGAATCTACTTTGCACTAGCAGCAGAATCACTGCTCAGCAGCAGAGTCTACTATCAGCAGGAACCACTAGCAGCAGGATCCACAATCAGCAGAAACCAACACTAGCAGCAGGATCCTACCCAACCACTATTGAGTCAGGGTAATCAGGGACTTGATGGGTGTACACTCCGTACCTCCAAACCCATTTCCAAGTATGATTTGATCCCTCAAGTGCACTAAATTTTCCAACAATCCTCCCCAAATTTAGTTCACTTCCTTTGCATGAAAATCAAACATTAACAAAACATATGCATAAACGAAAATATCCTGAGGATTGAATTTCCATCTTAGTACATTACACGTTCAAATATTCGAGAATCAGGGTGTTCTAAGAATTGAACCCTTCAACCCATTTGAATACCTGAAGATAAAATACACATATATTTTCAAACACATAAACACTCCTGACACTATACAAGCCATGTGTCCATATCCAATTCATAAATGTTGTAAAAGCTAAAAGTCCATAGCTTCCTGAAGCGGCAAAACTTCAACATTTACATAGGTGGTTCCTCTTTATTCATGCTCCTGCCAAGCACTTTTTCAAAGAAAATTAACCATTAAGAAGTAATGACTTCATCCTCTTTTTCAGCAGGTTCCAAGCACAAACCTTGGGATGTTTGTAAAACATGTGCTTCAGTACACTGAATGTTCAGCTTTCCACATTGAACTCAGCTCCCAGGTTTCCTCAGGAGGGAGTTGGGTGTCCTAGCATTCAGTGACCAAGTTGGACTTCAAACCCATCCCATTAGCAGACTTTATAACCAAGTCTCTAGCAAGATCCTTCGTCAAGTGATCAGCTAAATTCTGTTGAGATCTAACAAACTCTATAGAAATCACCCCATTCATGATAAGTTCACGAATCATGCTATGTCTGACACCTAAATGTCTAGATTTGCCATTGTACATCTGGCTATAAGCCTTTGCCAATGTAACAGCACTATCACACCGGATAGAAATAGGTTCTATAGGTTTAGGCCACAATGGAATCTCAAGAAGCAAGTTTTTCAACCATTCAACTTCTTTACCAGCAGCTGCTAAGGCCACAAATTTTGATTCCATTGTTGAACTGGTGATGCAAGTTTGCTTCTTGGATGCCCAAGAAATTGCACCTCCACCAAGTAGGAATACCCAGCCACTGGTAGACGAATTGTCTTCAGTGTTACTGATCCAACTTGCATCAGTGTAACCTTCCAACACTGATGGATAACCAGTATATGAGAGACTATAATCCATAGTTCTCTTCAAATACTTCAGTACCCTCTGTATTGCTTGCCAGTGTTGAGCACTAGGATTACTAGTATACCTGCTCAGTTTACCTACTGCAAAAGCAATATCAGGCCTTGTACAAGTCATGGCATACATCAGGTAGCCAATCACCCTAGAATACTCAAGTTGAGATACAGCTTTGCCAGTATTAGGCATTAGCTTCTCAGTTGTATCCATAGGAGTACTCACTGGAGTACAATCAAAGCAATTAAATTTCTTCAGTACCTTCTCAATGTAATGAGACTGAGAAATTGATATACCATTGCTTTCATGTTTAATCCTTATACCAAGGATAACATCAGCCTCCCCCATGTCCTTCATGGAAAACCTTGATGACAAAAATTCCTTTGTCAAGTCAACCTGATTTTGGTCAGTGCCAAAGATCAGCATGTCATCAACATATAGACAAATGATGACTCCTCTACCAGATTCATCAAATTTGCTATATACACATTTGTCAGCCTGGTTAAGAATATAACCATTAGACAAAACCACTTCATCAAATTTTTGATGCCATTGCTTAGGTGCCTGTTTCAGTCCATATAGAGACTTAATCAGTTTGCACACCTTGTTTTCATTGCCAGGCAAGATGAAGCCCTGAGGTTGGTTCATATAAACCTCCTCATCCAATTCACCATTCAAGAAAGCTGTCTTCACATCCATCTGATGAATAATCAGATTGTGAACTGACGCCAAAGCAATCAGCAGCCTGATGGTACTTATACGTGCCACAGGGGCATAAGTATCAAAGTAGTCTATCCCTGACTTTTGTTTAAAGCCCTGAATGACTTGTCTAGCCTTGAACTTTTCAATAGTTCCATCTACCTTCATTTTCCTTTTGAAAATCCATTTGCAACCAAGAGGTTTGCAACCTGGTGGTAGATCAACCAACACCCAAGTGTTGTTGCCCATGATGGAGTCAATCTCATCATTTATTGCCTCTTTCCAGAAAGCAACATCCTGGGACTTCATTGCTTCTTCAAATGTTTTGGGATCATCCTCAACAATGAAGCAATAGGAATATTGGTCAGAGACCTCATTCCTTGTACTTTCAATTAAGTATAATTGAAACTCAGGCCCAAATGACTTTGGAGTCCTGACCCTTTTGCTCTTTCTGAGCTCAGGTTCAGGTTGTTGAACCACAACCTCATCAGGGGCCTGAGATGATAATTCATCAGGGACCTTTGATACACCAATGTCATCAGTTCCATTTGGAATCCTGTGAATTGGTCTAGAGACTGATGAGAATTTATTTTCATCAAATAGTGCATCTCTTGATTCAATTATTGAGTTAATTGAAACATATTCATTATGTTCAATAACATAGAACCTGTATGCCTTGGAATGCTCAGCATATCTAACAAAGATGCAATCAATGCCTCTTTCACCCAAAGTTTTCAATTTTGGATCAGGGAGTCTGACAACATTCCTACAACGCCAAACCCTGAGATAATTCAGGTTGGGTTTCTTTTTAGTCCAGAGTTCATAAGGGGTAACCTTGTTCCTTTTATTTGGAACCCTATTTAATAAATAGCAAGCTGTTAACATAGCTTCGCCCCAGAACCCTTGACTCAGTCCTGAATAGGACAACATAGAATTAACCATCTCCTTCAGTACCCTGTTTTTCCTTTCAGAGATACCATTTTGTTGAGGAGTATAGGGAGCAGTCGTTTCATGGATTATACCAACAGACTAAAAATACAGAGTATCCGTGTACTCACCTCCCCTATCAGTCCTGAACCTTTTGATCAGTGACCCAAGTTGCAACTCAACTTAAGTTTTAAATACTTTGAATTTATCTAATGCTTCATCCTTGGTATGTAATAGATAGACATAACAAAACCTAGAAGCATCATCAATAAATGTCACAAAGTACTTCTTGTTCCCCAAAGAGGGAGTGGCATGCAAATCACACACGTCACTGTGTATAAGCTCCAAGAGCTCAGTCTCACGTTTTATACCCTGAAAGGGTTTCTTAGTTATTTTGGTCAACATGCAAGTCTTACAATTTTCAGTGTCCATGTCAAATGCTGGGATTAACCCATCCTTAGACATATCTTGCATCCTTTTATAGTGTACATGGCCAAGTCTAGCATGCCACAAGGTGGAGTCGTTCAGTTTAGAGGTTGACATAAAGGCTGAATTAACAAAGTCAGCGACAACATTGAGCCTGAACATTTGATTACACAAATAGCCAAAACCAATAAACACACCATGTTTAGACAAAATAAATTTATCAGATTCAATAATTTGTTTATATCCATGATTATTCAAAACACTACTTGAAACCAAGTTTTTCCTAATATCAAGAACATGAATAACATTAAACAAAGTTACAATCTTTCCAGAACTAAAATTAAGATCTACACAACCACGACCATGCACCAAAACTGTTGACTCATTTCCCATGTGAAGAATAGAACCATCATTCAGTGACTCGTAAGTCTTGAACCATCTTCTATCTTTGCACACATGAACAGTTGCTCCAGAGTCAACCCACCACGCAACATCATCATCATGCACATAGTTAGATTCAGATACATATGTAACATAATAAACCTGAAGAGATTCATTAAACATATTCTGACCTTTCAGTGAGTTGGCAGAACCACCACTCCCTGAACCACTAGTGCCTGAACCATTGGTTTTACCACCAACCTTAACACCTTTGCAATCCCTTTTAATGTGACCAGTTTTGCCACATTTCCAACAAGTAGGTGTTGCCTTTTTGTTAGGATCAGCCCTTGTGTTATCCTGATGTTTACGTTTACCTTTATTGTCATTGTACCTGGTGGAATTGTTATGTTCTACCATATTGACAACAAATGCACCAGAAGCATTGCTACTCTTTGGCTTGTCATTATCCTGCACCCTGAGGGATTCCTCAATACACAAATAACTACCCAACTGAACAAGTGTCAGTTCTTCCTTCTTATGTTTCAAGGTATGCTTGAAATCTTTCCAAGAAGGAGGGAGTTTGTCAATGATACAAGAGACTGAAATAGCCTCATCCATGTTCATTTTGTGTTGTGTAAACCTTCCAAGTATTCTAAGAAGTTCATTATATTGTTCCATGACTGGTCTTGAATCAGTCATTTCGTAATTTGTGAAATTAGTTACAAGAAACTTCTTACTTGAAGCATCCTCAGCCATATATTTGGCATTCAAGGAATCCCACAGTTCTTTAGAAGATTCAACATTCTGATAAATGTCAAAGAGAGAATTAGACATACCATTAAGAATTAAACCTCTGCAAACATAGCCATCATTCTCCCATTTGCTTCTTTTCCTTATTTGTTCCACAGTAGCATCATCCCCATGATCTTCAGGAATAGCAGTGCTAAGAACATACACCACATTCATGCTTGACAGCAAGAAGTGCATCTTCTTTTGCCATCTTCTGAAATCAACACCTTCAAACTTTTCCAATTTGGAAAAGTTAGCAGCCATATGCCTCATAGCAGCAGCCATTGATTATCACAAAATAGTTTACTTTGATTGTTAGTGGTTATGAGCCCAGAACAGGGTTTAGATAATCAATGACCTAACTACGTACCAATGAATGGTTACCGGATATCACTTGGAATCGTGTTATCACTTTCCAAAGTAAACTATTCGACCCTAATGCTTGGGTATCACGAATATCTACTTGGGATAAGACCAAATGTGGTTAGTGATTTAGGCACAAATCAATAACCCTTCGTGTATAAGTGTTATATGTTTTCTGTGTCTTTTTCATGCTTTATTTGATTTCCTATTTATAGGAAGATACTCATGGCTAGTCAAATGGAATTATGAGAATTAATCGGCCCATTAATCTCCACATAATTATCCCTATTATAGCCTAAAATAGTGGTTACATGACCAATTAAACGTGGTCATAAGTGCAGATATAACTGTCATTTGAATAGGTCAAATCAGTTACATTCTCATCAGTAGAATCTACTTTGCACTAGCAACAGAATCACTGCTCAGCGGCAGAGTCTACTAGCAGCAGGATCCACAATCAGCAGAAACCAACACTAGCAGCAGGATCCTGCCCAACCACTATTGAGTCAGGGTAATCAGGGACTTGATGGATGTACACTCCGTACCTCCAAACCCATTTCCAAGTATGATTTGATCCCTCAAGTGCACTAAATTTTTCAACAAATTATTCACTGTGTTAACATATATGTTACAAGACTACTAAGTACTAACCTTCATATAGCGTGAAACTTATGATATATGACTCATGAGATAAGTTTTAAGAGACTAGTAAGCTAAAGAATGTTTCAAACGATAAAATTCAACGCAATTTAGATATCTATGCTAAACCTTGATAAGATAATACTATATGAATGTATAAATGAGATTCGTTTACTAAATATATTTGTCGTTCAAAAATTACTGCTACCTAACAATATCTCCACGTAATTAACACCTTACTTTTTGGTCATTTATGCAAATTGAAAATGTATACATGTATGCCTCATGTGATCTATCCTTTTGTCTATACATGTCAACATACATCCTGGTCGACTTCAGCCCATAACGTTAATCACACGATCAAGATAATTGTGGTCCAACCAATATGTTGCACTCTCGGGACACCGGCTTCATGGTAACCATTTACCATTATGTCATTTTGGCAACTATTGGTCATCAGAACTCAACGTCTTTATGACATAATTCGTTAGCAAATCTTAATCAACATAAATTATCATGTCGACGGTTAGACTGGTCGATGAAGATAGCCTGAACGCCGATATTCCTTCATAATTTAACTTAATATAATCCTGATACTTGGAGATAATTTGAATAGTCTTTTTGTAATAACATTTGTAAATTTTGTAGTGACAAATAGGAATTTTTTTATTACTCAAAATGTATGAGGTTTCAAGTTCAATTGCTGTTAGGTGTAAACAATCTTGAGTAGTTATGTCAACCTTTTAAAAAGAAAGGCCTTTATCTGGTTTAAGTTTGTATGCAACCCGTGAATTAGTCAGTCAAAAGGTCAGAATTAACTATGGTTTAAAAAAATAATAATAATACTAAACACCTAAAAAATTCCAATTTGAATAAAATAAAATTTGGGAAAATAGTTAAAGGGTATGTTGATATTATTGGCCATTGGATACTCCAAAGCCCACCGGCTTATTGGCTATTGGCCCACGTATTGAATAGAGTTGTAGCCATGTGAATTTGTGGAAACTTGTTGGTAAAAACCCAACAATTTTTCCTGTTATACCTTTGCTTTCAACACTTTTACACCGCCACCCAAGTCCAGACTACTACTTTCCTACGCAAAAGGTGGCCGAGTTTTCTTATAAGTATTAGTTGAAATAAACATGTCCTTTTCTTTCTCTAAAATTATTATTTACGAATGAAACATATGATATCAATATATTTTATTTCTACATCTAAAAAAGTTTTTTATAAAGATATTTGTGTAGAATGGTAAAGTGTTTCGTATATTCATAATATCCGCCTCATACAATATATAGAGAAGTAACCCTAACACATAATAATATCGGGTTTTAGTCCATACAAACAACTAACGGGCTATGCTAACTATACGACTAATACTCCCCCGCAGTTTGAGCGGGAGAACACCAGACACTCAAACTGGTACGAAACTCCTCAAACAAAGCTGAAGGTAAACATTTGGTAAAAATATCGGCATATTGATAACATGATGGGACATGAAGGACTCTAACTTGACCAACAACAACCAAATCCCGTACAAAATGAATATCAATCTCTATATGCTTCGTATGTTGATGTTGAACCGAATTAGAAGATAAGTGTACTACACTAACATTATCATAGTAGACAAGCATAGCGGAAGACAAAAGGCGTATGCAGCTCACGTAGCAGGTTTCGCAACCAACAGGTCTCAACAACAACATTTGCAACACCAAGATTGTCACACCCCCAATTTACCTGACTTGCAGCGGAATGGAATACCTGGGGGTGTCTGTCATAGCACCACAGTTACAGTTACATTGAACGACCTAAAGTGTCGTTTGGAAAATACTGCATTTGATCATTGAAATAATTCAGAGTTTACAAAATGAGGTCCCCAAAATGTGTTGCAAGTTTATGAAAAACAAGTCATACTAGATCAAACGTTTACATAAGTGCAAGAAATAATGATGAGACGCGTCGACTCCGCGACTCCATGAAGGTCCAAATGCATGTCTCATGAGCTACCTTAGTAACCTGAAATACATTGCTAAAACGTCAACACGAATGTTGGTGAATTCCATAGGTTTGTAAAATGTACTACTGTACGGCCACCACAAGTAAAAATGCAAGATAAAAATCTCGTGAAAATTTGTACAATAGCCTTAAGCTCATGACACCGAAGCTATGACTGATGAAATTCTATGCCCCTCCCGAATGTTCTGCCGAAACATTCAAATGTAAAAGACATGACATGCATCCGCTTACTGTTGGTATCCACTACCACGGATGGAGGCGTCACCCTCGATAGATCTATCCACTCACTCTCGCTTAACGGTAAATTAACGGTTCATGATGTTACAGGGGACTTGTCACATGGCAAGGTAACTTAAGCTATGTACATGTTTGAATACTTGGGCTCGTACTGAAATAATTGATGCAATGTATTCCCCCCGTGGGATTTGAAAACAATCAAAAATGTTGAATTGAAAACGGGGCTATGAAAACTCACCTTAACTGATGAAACCGTGATGAAATGAAATGAACACCAATGAACAATTTGCTGTCGTAACCCAATATGATGGTACCATGAACATGTACTGAGCTGAAAACAAGGCGCGCATACTAGCCGCAACCTAATATGAATGATGTACGATCTACTTTAGATCATGAAATGATGTTATGAATGTCCATGCACATGTTTACTATACCACTCTACTCTTTTGAAAAAAACACTTGTTGTTACCAAAAATATATAATCCAAGTATTTGGAAAATATTGCTATTAGAAAATATAAATGGCTAGTTATAATATATATACTTATATATATATAACGTAAGTTTCCATGTTAGCGTTGAAATACTCGGGTTGTAATCCTTGAAATGATGAAAACATACTCGTAATAACTAATACTACGTTAGTTATAAAGCTCGGTACTTGATATTATGTTTAGCTTGAAAATGCACTTCGTAGTTTTTGTGCCAAATTTAATAAAAAGCTGTCAAATAAATATAGTTTTAGCCGATATTCAAACGTGAATATCTTTGTCGTTACTTGTCCGTTTTACTTGTTCTTTATATCCACGGTTACGTCTTAGTATGTAGTAATATATTTTGGAAAGCTCGGCTCCTCCGGGTTACGTCTAAAGTCTCTTTTTGTACCATGAAAAACGTCCAACAGCAACTAATTTCCAGAAAATACTTTTCGTCAACAATCTTGCAAAAATCATAACTCCTTCGTTATAGACTCTTTTTAATCCGTTCTTTCGCCTACGGATTCGTTTTTGAAAGTATTTTCTAAAAATTTTGCCAAAGTTTCCTTGGTGTTTACTGATTTTCCAGATTTTTACAAAACGGGACAGCATGTCTAAAATGGGTTCCAAATCAAGTTTCCAAGGTTAAAAACCAATTTCTACCATCACCAAACCTCTTGTAATCACCACATGACTAATCTAATCTTACCATACACCTTCTTAGGGTGCCATGGACTCCTAACCAAGTTATTAGAGCTAGGGGATTCATAACAAGAAAGTTAGGGTTTGTATGTTTCTTTTTAGCCAAAATAAAGTGTAGTATAGCTACTTATACATGGTTTTTAGCATGATTCTTATGTAATACATGTAAAAATAGGATGATTCATGAAAAAATAAAGATGAAAACTTACTTGACCAAATGAGATGATTATTGGATGATTATGCTTGTTGTTCTTGTGTTTTTGTTGATTGATTCTTGTTTAGAATGATAAAAGGAACAAGTTTGTAGCTTTAGCTTTTGAAAAACCATGGATGGATCATGGATTTTGGTTTTGGTCGTGGGTTTTGGGGGAAGAACAAGAAGATGAGAGCTTTATGGATCTTGAAAAAATGCTTGTTATGATTCTAGGAAATAATTAGGTTTTGTTATTAGTGTTTATTAGTATAATATAGGAAATTAAAGGCACATGGTTAAAGGTTGTATCATATGGCCGGTTTTTGGTGTGAAAGGGAGTAGCCAAAACGGTTTTGATCACTTAGAAAATATAGTGTAGCGTTAAGTGTTATTACGCGTTATTCGTTAAAATCGGGTACCGGGTTTAATAGCAATATACGTTCACAAAGTTAACCGGGATGAAATAAAATTATAAAAATGTTAAAATGGATATAAAAATATGTCGGGACCATTGTGGGAATATTTAGATATATTCGTCGTGTATAAACCGGGTGTTAACGTTTACTATAATTACTTATACGTAAAAACGTTAAATGTACTGAATATAGTAATTTGAAAATCCTAAGAGTGGTATAACATGTAAATGCTGTTATGATGATATGCAGACTATCTCCAGTCCGTATGCAGTGTTCTCAACACTAATGAAATGAATTCGCACCTAACCCAAACCGGTTACGCGAATTTGAATATCCGTAAACTAAATTTACGATGAAATGTGTAATGCACGTGAATGATGAAATCTTTTCCCGCAATGAATAGTGTTCCGTGAATAGTAAAATTTCTGAATGCTTCTCGGAATGTCAAACTGACACAAAAAAGGATGAATAGTAAACTGATGAATAGTGTTTTGATGAATAGTGTTTGATGAATAGTGTTTTTCCAAAGTTCGGGAAATGACCTGAAATGACCTGAAATGGTGAGTTGTGACAGTCTTCCCCCCTAAAAGGAACTTCGTCCCGAAGTTCAGTTTATGTTGGTCTCTGAGAATGTATTGGTGAAAAGGTGATGATATTCGAGAATTCCAGCGAACTCTAACGATAGGAATTCAACTCTGATTCAACTGTTTGACCACACGGTCCATGGTTTCTGTTGGTTCTCTTACAAGGTCTGAGATTGTCATTTGGGATGGATCCCTTCCAATGGAATCATGAATGACTCATCTGAAAGTCATTTCTGGGGATCTGAAAATGTGAAATATGTTCGTGTAATCCTGTTGTTCTCTGACAATGTTCAAGTCTGGCGGCCACTAGGCCTTCTCTGTCAAAATATAAATGGTCCAGTGTATATTGGTGTAACTTTCCAAGTTTTCTGAATGATAACATGCCTTTCCTAGGCAGAACTTTCTGCATAACCCTGCAGAACTTGAAGTTTTAATGGTTTACGACTTATTGAACTTGTAACTGATTCTTGACTTGTAGAAAATTTCTGGTTATCTCATGAATGCCTACTGAACTAATGAGTCGAGCTTTTTCCAAGTTTGGCCCATCAATCGATGGTTTGCGCTTCTTAATGTTTTAAATGTGGTACTGGTAATATATACTGCTGAATTCTGCCAGAACTCAAGTTTGTATGCTAGTTGGTCGATTCTAAAATGAATCTTAAATAGTCCAATATGCTAAAGGTTCAACCTTTCTTGTTATCCAATTTGTATCATGCCAATCCAAAGCATAGCCTTTAACTTAGTTTGTTCTCTCACTTGAATCCGGATGGTTTGTTGTTCAGAATACTCAATCCAAATGATGTGTGTTATGTACCAACCTAACTTCTGCCAATTTCCCGTTGTTGGTGTGATAACTATTGTTGTAGATGAATTTGATTTATGTTGAGTGATTAGTCCAACCATTTACAGGGTCAATCACTCATGCTCTGAGCATACCTTCCTATGTTTGAATTGTTCTGTCGCTTTGACCATCGGTCTGAGGGTGATAGGTGATGTTCACATCTAAATGGGTTTCTGAAGGAAATCCTGAAATGATTATCTGAGGTCCAAGTTGAAACGGTTTCCTTAACAGGAAAAACTGAAGTGGGTACAATAAACCTTTGTGACTAATTTCATAACGTTCGGTCCTCCGAACTTGGCGTTATCTGAAGGGATAGCATATAGGTAACAATTTGATTCCTTGTGTTTTGTTCCAACGAATGATAAGACATATGTTCTTCTTTGTCTATTGGGTTTGGTCTCCACTACTGAAGTTCGTGATTAATTTGTGATGTCCTCCTAATTCCTTCATCACATATACCAATATTCTTTACTGTCAAGTCACAAATCCTAAATGCATAAGCGATGTTGTATGGAAATTCGTTATGGAAATTTGTCTCGCGATTATGAGTTTTAGTTGAAATCCTTTTCTGAATAAACGAATTTAGAAAATGGAGCAAATGATTTACTGGGTAATATTTTTCTTGATGATTCAAAATCCAATAGTTATGAAATAGGAACTGTTTTCAAACATGTTGTGATTAAGACTGCTTACCAAAGTTTGATGTTTATGTATATTTCTCATTGTACAATAGTGTTGCTAAAGTTTGACCAAAAAGGATCGCACTGGTTCAAAATAGGAATTTCAAAAATCATTTTTCCACAAGGTATGTGATTTATGTAAACGCATCAACTTTATTTAAAAGTGAAAACACTGAAAAGGATAAAATGATAGAATAGGAAATGTTCGCTTAAATGCATAGATGTCTAACACTTAGTTCCTGAGGTTGGATAATGTCTATTGGTGGTTATCTGGCATAACTACAAGCATAGGTATTTAGACTAACTTAAGTCCTGAAATTGTTTATCGTTGTAATAGACAAGACGAATGTATCACTTGATGTTGTGTCAATGAATGTCCATTCTGTTTTCCCATGTAGATGAGGAGATATGTTCTGGTTTGATCCCTTGCTTGGTATGAAGGTGAGGTTATCTGAAATTTCTAGTGACATAAGGCCTTAGAGGAAATTACATCGATATTCTTGTTTCAAACAATTGTACTTTGTGAAAACTTACTGCAGGAAAGTTTATGTATGGATGAGGCCATGTTTAAATGAAATGCTCTACAGTCTCAATTAGAAGCTTGGTTTATTTCTATTGTGTTGTCCTGCGGACATTTATTGAGTTCAATCCTGTAGCTCAGTATAGCTAGTACCCTTGAATAATAACATTGGACAACTAGGTTAAAGATGGTAATTCGGATGGTCTCGCAGTATCTTAGAATTTGTTGTTGAGTTATGAATTCTCTCACTATATACTTCTAGTTCTGGTTAGTAGTTCTGTAATCCTTTCATTGCTTTTATTGTATAAAGGAATCCTGCATGTAATTGATATGGAAAGTCTCTCTAGGGAAGTCAATGGGAAAATCCAACTTAATGGCTAAGTGAGTGACAAGTAGGGTAAGTATCCAGGGATAGTTCGGCAAAAGGGATGTTTATGAAAGAGTTCCTTTGTTTACAAAACTTTTGGATGAAGATTGTTATTAACAATCCTTTGAAAAGGTAATTATTTCCTTCATGGCATAATCCTTCCTGAATTTTACATAGTTGATCAGGCTATGTATAATTGAGGACTAATGATGCGATGTTAGATTTTGTCAAAATATCATAACTTTTATCAAAAGTTTTAGATGGTGTTCAACACATTGTTATAACAAATGATGTCCTGATGTTTTCTTTCAAGTAACAAGAAAATTGCCTCGCGTAATAATAGTAAATACTTGGTGTAATGACAGAAAAATCAATTTATAGGATGGTAATAAAATAGCTTACTTCAGAAATTTTTCTGTAAAACAGTTTCCCCATATGATAATAAAATAGCTTGAATGGTGTATTGGATACGTGGGTGAATCTTGTCGAATGGTAATAGTCTACTAATTCGTCAAATACGAAATCAACCTAATACCTGATGAGACAATGCTAAAATGTTGCTAAACGATGGTTATGATTATCACCTAGGTAACAAAGGATAGATACTACATTGGATGGGAAAATGCTTAATACCACTAGGTCATGTCATCGTACCAACGGTAAGTACAAAAGGAAAGATACAACCCTAAAGGCTCGAACTACGGTTTATATATCGAAACAAAGCTCCTCCTGCTGAAGCATTGTTGTTATCCTTGATGTTTCTAACATCCTGACGGTTCTCTTTCAACAACTCACGCTATTCCTTGGGCGATTCAGTCTTGATTCCAAGTTCCCGAGTTTTCCTTGTTCCTTAGTTCCAGGCAGTCATTCTTGAAATGCCCAAAGTTTCCACATTTGAAGCAATTCCCTAGGATTTTCTGATTTGTGAGTTTCCTACAATTTTCAGTCCGATAACCCTGCTTCTTGCACACTTCACACGTTTTACTGCAATGACCTTGGTGATATTGATTACACAGGTTGTAGTAAGGTAACTTTCCAATATACCTTCTCTTTGTGTGCGGTTCTGCAGCAAAGGCTCAATTCACTTCTTGTTATTTGGGTGATAGTTGAGCAGCATTGCAACCTAGATTGTTGTTCCACTTCCTCTTGTTGTCACTGTTGTTTCCTGATGTCTCGGCGTGAACTATGAGTTCCTTTGCCTCGATCGCCATTTTGATAATGTACTTTTCAAGTTTCTTGCTTTCCGGTTCATCCATTGCAGAACCTAGTCGTGTTGATTCATAAAAATGAGCAGTGTACTTGTCAACATCATTTCCTACCATGATAAAGTTTAGTGTTTCCTGTTCCCTTGTTCGTAATTCACTTCCTACACAAAATGTTATACCCATCATCCTTCTTAGTTTCTCCCAAGAGTGTGAGTAGGCAGTATCAACTCCTACCATCTTAATATGTTTGGTCCACCATTCCTGGGCATGATTTTGAAAGGTGCATGTGGCGAACTTAACCTTGTCTTCCTTACGACAGTCGCCACATTGAAATATTGTTTCTATGTCTTCGAACCATTTGAGAAATTCCTTTGTGTTTCTAATTCCGCTAAAGGAGGGAGGATATAAGTCTGGTCCAGGGACTTCCTGGTGACCCTCTGTGTGAAATCAGGTTTGTGGCATCATAAGGTCGAGATAGTCCTGAAGTGGTGTCTGAAGTTGTGCATCTATCAAATCTTAGATAATATGGGTTCTGAACCATTCCTGAAGAATCTGCGGATGTTTCTGTTGAGTCCGTGTTATTGGTATTATCTACTAGATGTCATCTAGTTCATGGCAAGCGGGAATGGAAAAGGAAATGACAATGATGGTACCAGTGAATGAAATACTACCCTCTATCGTGCTACCTCGCGACATCCAAAAGGTAAAACTAAAGTACACACTGTGGGAAGGCCAATAGTGTAATAAGTAACTGATGGTGGTGATAGTACCTGAGTAGTAAATGCCCTACTAGTGATGGAAAGAAAACACACTATCTTCCTTGCAATAAGCATCCTAATAAGTCCATTAAGATTAATTCTGAATACACTACCAAAAGGCATTCTATGTACGGGCTGAATGATAGGAAGACTTTGTTCCTATGGCAAATCAATAGTACTAATGGTGGTGTAAGTGCAACTGATGGTATAATGGTAGTGGAAGATGACAAGGCATCTTCATGTCGGAATCCGATAAAAGGATGTCAGAGTGAGTATCTGAAGGCATGTCACTTGTGAACCAGGTCAATAAAATGATATACATATACGGATATGAGTATAAATAACTCGCACAGGGTATGTATGAAACAACATGTATCATGATTATGCACTTATGATGAAATGATGAGATGCTATGCTGATGTGGTTATAGTCTAGGGTCCAAGATACATCCTAGTTCGCTATAACCTTAGCTCTGATGCCAATCTGTCACACCCCCAATTTACCTGACTTGCAGCGGAATGGAATACCTGGGGGTGTCTGTCATAGCACCACAGTTACAGTTACATTGAACGACCTAAAGTGTCGTTTGGAAAATACTGCATTTGATCATTGAAATAATTCAGAGTTTACAAAATGAGGTCCCCAAAATGTGTTGCAAGTTTATGAAAAACAAGTCATACTAGATCAAACGTTTACATAAGTGCAAGAAATAATGATGAGACGCGTCGACTCCGCGACTCCATGAAGGTCCAAATGCATGTCTCATGAGCTACCTTAGTAACCTGAAATACATTGCTAAAACGTCAACACGAATGTTGGTGAATTCCATAGGTTTGTAAAATGTACTACTGTACGGCCACCACAAGTAAAAATGCAAGATAAAAATCTCGTGAAAATTTGTACAATAGCCTTAAGCTCATGACACCGAAGCTATGACTGATGAAATTCTATGCCCCTCCCGAATGTTCTGCCGAAACATTCAAATGTAAAAGACATGACATGCATCCGCTTACTGTTGGTATCCACTACCACGGATGGAGGCGTCACCCTCGATAGATCTATCCACTCACTCTCGCTTAACGGTAAATTAACGGTTCATGATGTTACAGGGGACTTGTCACATGGCAAGGTAACTTAAGCTATGTACATGTTTGAATACTTGGGCTCGTACTGAAATAATTGATGCAATGTATTCCCCCCGTGGGATTTGAAAACAATCAAAAATGTTGAATTGAAAACGGGGCTATGAAAACTCACCTTAACTGATGAAACCGTGATGAAATGAAATGAACACCAATGAACAATTTGCTGTCGTAACCCAATATGATGGTACCATGAACATGTACTGAGCTGAAAACAAAGCGCGCATACTAGCCGCAACCTAATATGAATGATGTACGATCTACTTTAGATCATGAAATGATGTTATGAATGTCCATGCACATGTTTACTATACCACTCTACTCTTTTGAAAAAAACACTTGTTGTTACCAAAAATATATAATCCAAGTATTTGGAAAATATTGCTATTAGAAAATATAAATGGCTAGTTATAATATATATACTTATATATATATAACGTAAGTTTCCATGTTAGCGTTGAAATACTCGGGTTGTAATCCTTG
Organism: Artemisia argyi; assembly: GCA_030686995.1. Lineage (NCBI taxonomy): Eukaryota > Viridiplantae > Streptophyta > Magnoliopsida > Asterales > Asteraceae > Artemisia > Artemisia argyi. The sequence goes on from CM060683.1 coordinate 33,956,085, forward strand.
AAATGATGAAAACATACTCGTAATAACTAATACTACGTTAGTTATAAAGCTCGGTACTTGATATTATGTTTAGCTTGAAAATGCACTTCGTAGTTTTTGTGCCAAATTTAATAAAAAGCTGTCAAATAAATATAGTTTTAGCCGATATTCAAACGTGAATATCTTTGTCGTTACTTGTCCGTTTTACTTGTTCTTTATATCCACGGTTACGTCTTAGTATGTAGTAATATATTTTGGAAAGCTCGGCTCCTCCGGGTTACGTCTAAAGTCTCTTTTTGTACCATGAAAAACGTCCAACAGCAACTAATTTCCAGAAAATACTTTTCGTCAACAATCTTGCAAAAATCATAACTCCTTCGTTATAGACTCTTTTTAATCCGTTCTTTCGCCTACGGATTCGTTTTTGAAAGTATTTTCTAAAAATTTTGCCAAAGTTTCCTTGGTGTTTACTGATTTTCCAGATTTTTACAAAACGGGACAGCATGTCTAAAATGGGTTCCAAATCAAGTTTCCAAGGTTAAAAACCAATTTCTACCATCACCAAACCTCTTGTAATCACCACATGACTAATCTAATCTTACCATACACCTTCTTAGGGTGCCATGGACTCCTAACCAAGTTATTAGAGCTAGGGGATTCATAACAAGAAAGTTAGGGTTTGTATGTTTCTTTTTAGCCAAAATAAAGTGTAGTATAGCTACTTATACATGGTTTTTAGCATGATTCTTATGTAATACATGTAAAAATAGGATGATTCATGAAAAAATAAAGATGAAAACTTACTTGACCAAATGAGATGATTATTGGATGATTATGCTTGTTGTTCTTGTGTTTTTGTTGATTGATTCTTGTTTAGAATGATAAAAGGAACAAGTTTGTAGCTTTAGCTTTTGAAAAACCATGGATGGATCATGGATTTTGGTTTTGGTCGTGGGTTTTGGGGGAAGAACAAGAAGATGAGAGCTTTATGGATCTTGAAAAAATGCTTGTTATGATTCTAGGAAATAATTAGGTTTTGTTATTAGTGTTTATTAGTATAATATAGGAAATTAAAGGCACATGGTTAAAGGTTGTATCATATGGCCGGTTTTTGGTGTGAAAGGGAGTAGCCAAAACGGTTTTGATCACTTAGAAAATATAGTGTAGCGTTAAGTGTTATTACGCGTTATTCGTTAAAATCGGGTACCGGGTTTAATAGCAATAAACGTTCACAAAGTTAACCGGGATGAAATAAAATTATAAAAATGTTAAAATGGATATAAAAATATGTCGGGACCATTGTGGGAATATTTAGATATATTCGTCGTGTATAAACCGGGTGTTAACGTTTACTATAATTACTTATACGTAAAAACGTTAAATGTACTGAATATAGTAATTTGAAAATCCTAAGAGTGGTATAACATGTAAATGCTGTTATGATGATATGCAGACTATCTCCAGTCCGTATGCAGTGTTCTCAACACTAATGAAATGAATTCGCACCTAACCCAAACCGGTTACGCGAATTTGAATATCCGTAAACTAAATTTACGATGAAATGTGTAATGCACGTGAATGATGAAATCTTTTCCCGCAATGAATAGTGTTCCGTGAATAGTAAAATTTCTGAATGCTTCTCGGAATGTCAAACTGACACCAAAAATGATGAATAGTAAACTGATGAATAGTGTTTTGATGAATAGTGTTTGATGAATAGTGTTTTTCCAAAGTTCGGGAAATGACCTGAAATGACCTGAAATGGTGAGTTGTGACAAAGATACTATGCCTTTGCACTAGAACGAGAAAGCGTCGGTTGATGCTTAGAGGACCACGAGAGGAGGTTGTTGCCAAGAAAAACAGAATAGCCAGAAATCAATCTCCGAGTAGTAGGGCAACCAGCCCAATCAGCATCCGAATAAGCAACCAATGATGAAGTAGAAGATGAAAACAATAGTAACCCATAGTCTAAAGTACCTCGAACATACCGTAAAATCCGCTTAAGAGCCGAGAAATGAGGCTCTCAAGGATCATGCATATAAAGATAACCTGCTGCATTGCATAAGAAATATCAGTACTAGTAAAAGTGGGATACTAGAAAGAACCAGCAAGACTATGATATAATGTATAATTAGAAGCCGGATCACCACCATAACCCACTTTAGACCTAGTATCAACAGGAGTCCTACTGGAGTTACAACAAACTATATGAGCCCACTCTAGAATCTTAGTAGCATACTTACGTTGAGATAAGAACATCCCTTTAGAATCACGTGTAACAGAGATCCCTAAAAAGTAGTTAAGTGAACCCATATCTGTCATAGAGAACTACTGACGAAGAGAAGCAATAATCCGCTGTAACAAAAGCTCAGACGAAGCAGTGAGAACAATATCATCGACATATAGTAACAAATAAGCAGTGTCCGTCCCTTTTCTATAGATAAATAATGATGAGTCAAGCCAACTATGGCTAAACCCAACCTGAGTAATATAAGCAGGAAACCGCTGAAACCAAGCCTGAGGGGCCTGCTTACGACCATAGAGAGACCGCTGCAATAAATAGACATGATCAGTATGAGCAGAATCTCGAAACTCTTTACCCATTCCGCATCAGGAGGAGGAGTAACACTTGTTGTTGCTTCACCCTTTCCTAGAAGATGTTCCAAAAGGCCATAACCTCGACATGGTTCTTAAAAGAATACACTCACGATGCATAGTTCATCTCTTCAACATCTAACTTTACGGGAACAAGGTTATTAATGTTGTTGATTGTCATGAGCTTATTCGAGAGCAAGATGACGGGAGGATTAATATTACCAGTCATGATGAATCGTTATGAAATAGGAGCAAAGTAAAGGTATAGAACACAGTAGGAGTTGTATAGGTGAATTATCAGTGGGATTTGTATAAATGAATGAATAAAGGTATAGAACAGTAAGGTTGGTAGAGGTGTATGAATATAGAACAATGTAGTAATAGTGAAACTAGGGTTAGGTTTAAAGGTATAGAACACAATAGCAAACAAAAGCAACACCAACAGTAGCAAACAGAATAGCAAAACAAAAAAAAATGTGTCAACTGGTAATATTAGCTTACCAACGATCGAGCAATCACACAAGCACTCGCGACTGGTTATCAACTTGAACCAATAGCCGCAAAACACAAATACACTATGTCGGCTGGTAAACTTAAGGAGCAAACGAACGATCGACAATCTTCAAACTAAAAAAAGAAAAGAAAAAACTGAACTTAGTTAAGATGAGTTATGGATCGATTAGGATGATACCATGTAGAATGGTAAAGTGTTTCATATATTCATAATATCCACCTCATACAATATATAGAGAAGTAACCCTAACACATAATAATATCGGGCCTTAACCCATACAAATAACTAACGGGCTATGTTAACTATACAACTAACAATTTGAAGATAAACAATGTTTCCTGATAACCATGGTTTCAGACCTTTTGCCGACGAAACAACGAGGTTTAAACCCGACGCGACATAGATTCAACCCGGGCAAAGGCCTCCCTTTTCAAAAGGTCGACATGACAACTTTAGAGTTGTTTGCATCTAACACGAACTAAACAAAGAACCTCACACATTTTAGTGATGTTAGTCATATGTCTTTTGCCACTAAATCATCTTTGAGTGATTAGTAACATATCTATACTACATATAAAAGCAAAATGATCAATGAAAAATGATTGGGAGAACTAAAATATGTGACTAATTGCGTGACTAATAGATGTGGCAATACATTATTGATTTGTGAAGAAGCGAGTCCCCCTGCTGTCCCCAATAAGATGCTGACACATATGTTTAGGCATATTATTATGCATACATTTTAGGTATCTCAATCAATGCTCATAATCAATTTGAAAAAGTGAAAAAGTCAATATGTGAAATGTTGAAAATTTTTTATTAGGTAAGAACAAAACTTAAAACATCACAATAAAGGAAACTTTATATTAATGGAATGTTTGAATCTCTATTACGGAAACACTTCAAAAGGAAACTATTCATACGCATAAAAAACCTGGTTGACCCGAGAGGCCGAGACAAACCCGACGGGTTGACCCGTTTTTCGACCCAACCCATCAGGTTGACTCTGTTGATACTGACTCTTTTTTCGGCTGGAATGGTTCAACCGGTTGAACCACCCAGGTCGAACCGGGTTTCAAACATTAAGTTTAATACCTAAATTCTCAAACTTTTATTATTTTTCGTTTATAACCCATACACTTTTTTTTATCACTAAAATTATCTGCCGATATAAAATCCCGTTATTATAAACGAATAATCGTCTATTTCTATTGAAGATACTAATAAGTACAATTTTGAAACGAAAAAAGTAACATCTTTTCTAAGTGCATATAACTTTTTGAAAGAAATGAAATGTTGGTGAAAAGAAAAAGGTAGCTAGACAAAAATAGTTTGAAAATATTTATGGTCGTGCATAATGGAGTACTATGAAAATATTAATTGTCAAAAAAGTCTAATCTTATTCCATCTATAGAAGGCGTACGCCGTAAGTGATCTCATATTTTCTTTAATAAATGGGAAGTGATACTTATATCACTTTTTTTTATGCACACATCACAATTATGCATATATGAAATATATACATTAATGATGTAACTCTGTGGTGTGTGCATAAAAAAAATGGTGTAAGTATCACTTCCCTAAATAAATCTTCTGTTAAACAAAAATCTCAAACTTAACCAAATATGCAATAACAATAATTATTTTAGTTTTGAACATTTTACATTGTCAACTTTAATACCTTCACAAATATGGTAGCTAGACGATTACTTGCGTATAGCAACGACAGTACATAGTAGCGCTAATTTGCATGTGCAAAATGTATAAATGAATGTGTAGTAAGTGAGAGTGAATAAAGTTAGTGAATCAATTTGTAATTAATTATTTAAATATTTAATAAATTGCGTTGTATTTTATAAGTAATTAAAAGTATTTTAGTCTAACAATTACTTATTTTGTAAGTTTTTAAATTTTAATCAAAGATGTTTTCTCTTTACATGTAGTATAAACTAGTATTATTGAAATAGCATGGTGTGTAACTGAATATTTTTTTTTCGTTACAGAACTAAATAGTACAAATTTAATTGTCATTTTCTATCTTAATTTGTTTAATAAGGTTATATTTTATTTGAGCATTAATTTAAATTGACAATATATAAGTAGTAAATATTGAGCTCGTGGGTCACATGATGTTGGTTGTGGTTTTGTTTTTGTATACAGTCTTCACACTCAACCCAGGGTGCACGCGGCAAAGGTATTAGTTTGACTTATACTTAGTCAACCATATCTATCTGCAATTCTGTATTACTTTTGAGTTATAAAATAGTTTGAATTTTTTACAAGTCAAATTTCATCTTTTGTCAAAAGAGTGTAACATTCTTGTTTATATTATTTCAAGCTTTTTAGCTTGATTAGCTAGTGTTTGAACGTAATCTAGCTTTATTCTGATTAATAATTTGATTCTAATTTACAAATTTTGCTTTTATTACATCTCATTTCAGAGTTTTTCTAAAGGCTTTTTTTTAGGAAAAAGAAAAGTTATATATATATATATATATATATATATATATATATATATATATATATATATATATATATATATATATTAATGATCAAATAAGAAATAAAAATAAAATGAGAAGAATGAGAAGTAACCTAAACAGCACATTTTAGATGCATCTACAAAATAAGATGCATCTCCCATGAAATTCTCTTTTTTTATTTAAAATGTGTGGTTACAAACATTTCTCATTCTTCTTATTATATATATATATATATATATATATATATATATATATATATATATATATATATATATATATATATATATATATATATATATGGGGACTTTACCCTGTTAAGTGCCAGAACTGCGAAAACTTCTCTAAACCAATAAGATCTTTTTAAATATTAAATATTATTATTTAATCTAAAAGGGTATTATAGTAAAAGATTATTTTTATATTTTTTTGATATTTTTTTTTTATTAAATCCCGTTTGTAATTTACCCTTAATTTTTGGTTTTATTATTTATTTATTTATATATTTATTTTTAAGGTAGCATGCTTTCAAAAAATGAAGGTGCATATGTGTTTTTTTTTAAATAATGTAAACTTACATGTGTTTTTTTGGTGTACAATAATTTAAACTTCAAATGAATTGTACTTAAAAAGGTAATTACATATGTGTTTTTACTATACATTCTATAAACTTCAAAATGAAACCAAAAACCAAGTTATAATCGTAACCTTTAGATTTATGTTAAACCAGAAACATAATATAATACACAGATATTGATATCAAATGAAATACAATTCAAATACAAATATATTATTTTGAATATGCATATGCACGCCTTTCAAGAACATCTGTGCACAAACATGTGTATTTAAAGTTTCTCATTAGATTTTTTCGAACATGTGTGCATGCCTTCCAATAACATACTTGCACTCTTTCAAAGAACATATGTGTACTTCCAATAACATACTTGCACTCCTTCAAAGAACATATGTGCACATTTTCAAAAAAACATGTGTACACGACTTCCAATAACATATTTGCACGCTTTCAAAGAACAAACATGCACGCCTTCCAATAACATAATTGCACGCCTTCAATGAACATATGTGTATTTCCAATAAAATACTTGCACTCTTTCAAAAAACATGTGTGCACGCCTTCAAAGAACATATATGCACGCCTTCAAAGAACATATTTTCACGCCTAATAAAAATCATCGTCAAGGTTAAATACTTTTAAAACAAAACTCAAGATAAAAATAACCGGTATGCACAGCTTTTCCATATATTTTATACCAATACCCTTTCATTAATTATATATTAAAACATAATAAAAGAAATCAATCCTAAACTGCTTACTTACAAGCATATTACGTAGTATATAAATATTTTGTTCCTACCCACTCGGCCACTCTAGCCATGAATATGTTTTGCTTGGATTGTGCAAATACAAGATTCCTCAATGTAATGTGATAAGGGAAATAAAACATACATTAAATAAAATAATCATTAACCCAAAACAGTTGACTTTATATATATATATATATATATATATATATATATATATATATATATATATATATATATATATATATATATATATATATATATATATATATATTTGAAAACACAATCAAGTTTGAAACAATGAAAAGACGAGATCATGACATTAACTTTTAATATGCATTTTTTAGAAGTTACGAAGCAATGCGTATCTAGAGTGCTACGTTTATGAGCCAGAGGACCATTACCAGTTTACCACTTGTTTTAATAATGTTAACCAAAACATAAAAAATCAAAAAATAATCTTAAACATCACTTAATAAGATACAAACACGAAATACATGACCAAATTTAATAAAAACGATTTAACATAACGAGTTCATAAACAAAATCGCAAAATCTAAAACGTAAAATCCAAACCTTTAACAAAATCGAATCTCAGATCGAAAATGTGAAATGATCGCTTGGAATTATGTTGTTGAGAGGTTTGTGAGCCGTCAAAACATGATGTATTTGTAGTTTTGAATGATAGATGTAAATAATATGAGGGATTTTTTTTTGAACGGTAAATTAGATTAAAACTCTAGGAAGAAGCTAAAAAAAAGATTACAAACTAGCAAGATTAGGGTCTTTTATCCTAGTTATCCAATTAAACTTGAATTTACATCGATTAGAACACCAAGTATAAGATTGGGACACAATTTCATCAAAAATGGTCGCTCTTCTAGGAATACTTGTACCAAATAAGAGTTGATTCCTAAAGCTCCAAATCTTCCACCACATCACGTAAAAGATTCCCTCTAGCACATTCTTCACTTTCCAACTTAAACGAAGACCCGTAAACCAAAGAAGCCACTCTTCAAACGATTGGAAATCTGGAAAGGAAATACCCCCACCATCTACTAACCTTAGATAATGTCACACCCCCAAAATCGGGTACAGCGGAAGCATACGTGTAGCTGGGGTGTAACTCAATTGGTGTTACAACACAAGTACAAAAATAGTTTTCACTTTAATTATTTAGAATAAAATCGTTTAATCAAAACGTTGAATTTACATCGTTAAAAGTAGTGCGGAAGTAGGCCCTTAAAAGTAGTTTAAAACGGTCCCCATATAAATAATCAGAGTCTTCTATGACCATGCCTTGCCCTGCCAAAACCTCCAGTAATGTGCCATAGGTTAAAACCTGAAAATACATGCTAAAGTGTCAACACGAGGTTGGTGAGTTCATAGAGTTGTTTAACAAATAAAGTTTATAGAAAATGATCACACAGCAAAGGCATCGTAAATCCACTCAGTTACAAGTCCCGCCATAAGAGCCTTGTAACCTGTGTGTTCACAACCCACTGCTAAAATATAGTTGCATGTTTAGTAGTCAAGTACCCGCGGTCACAATAAGTCACAATATAAGCACCACCTATATAATAAAGTAAGTGGCAAGGCTCCTAAAATAAATAATATGCGTTCCGTAGACAGGGGAACGAGAGGTTGGCCGACCTCTAATAGCGCTATCCATACTATCTACTGCTCCACACAAGGAAGCCGTACGAACGGTACGTATAAACTGGAGTGCGAACGGCAAACCAGCAGGAGACTAACAATTGCAGATGCACGAACAGTACACCATTCACAAACTATTACATAGTATAAAGTCAAAGTTACTCCGTAGACAGGGGAGATTTTATGTTGCTCCGAACATGGGAGACTTGATAATGCTGCTCCGTAGACAGGGGAGACTTTGCACTGCTCCGAACATGGGAGACTTTAGGTTATAGTACGTACGGTTCTTTAGGGTCAAAAGTTTAAGTTAAGTTCAAAAGTCAAGTCAAGTTCAATAGTTCAAAACAAGTTATAAGGTCAAATGAGTTCATAATAGTTCAAGGTTCAAAACAATGTTCAAAGAGTCAAGTAGTAATTTATGTAAAAACGAGCATGTATTCTCCCCCAAAAGTTAACAAAACAATTTAAAAGAGTAGGGGCTATGACTCACCTGGTACGATAGTTACGAAGACAAAAGTGGTTACACAGAAATGAGGTTCGATCTCTAACCGCGACCTATAATGAACGAATGATACGATCTACTTAAATTATGAGAGGATGCGATGAATGTACATGCACATGAAGCCTATACCACTCGTAGTTTGAAAATAAGTGTTGGCGTTGAATTATAGTGTTTCTATAACTTAAGAGAATATTTGCTATTAGATGTTGTCAAATATATATATAGTTCGCCTAGTTTCAAAAGTGTATAACTTGGTCGTTTTAAGCTCGTTTTCTACGTTCTTTACATTCCCGGAATCGTGGGACAACATACTAATATATTTTCAATAGCTCGGCTCCTCTAGGTTACGTTTAACGCCTCTATTTGTCCGTCTAAAAATGCCAAACAGCATGCAGTTTTCAGAAAATATAGTTTTCGTCGTTAAACCCGTTTTTGGCGTATCTCCTTCGTTATTAACTCGTTTTCATCCCCGTTTTCGGCCATAGTTCCGTCTCGGAAAGTATTTTCTAAATATTTGGTCAAAAGTTACCCCAAACCCACTGAGTTGGCCACGTTTTCATTTTAAGGACAGTAGGTTTATATATATTTTCAAAAATCATTTTCCTAGTTTCAAACTTGTTTCAACTTCAACCAAATCACTTTCAATCACCACAAATCTAGTCTAATCTTACCATACACCTTCTTAGGGTGTCATGGGTTCCTAAACATCATAAATCAAGTGGATCTAACAAGGATCTAACAATAATCCATTTCTAGGAATCAAAAGTTATATATATATATATATATATATATATAAATGAGTGGTATATACTAACATATGCATGTAAACCTTGTATGAAATCATATGAACATAATAAGAACATGAAGAAATTATGAACAAAAGTTTGACAACTTACATAGAAAGATTAGTGAGCTTATGGAGATGAAAACTTATAAAACCTTGGGTTTTTATCACAAAACCCAAACAAGAACAACTAAAGGAACAAGATTAGAGCTTGATCTTGAAAAAATGATGGATCTTGCTTGTGTTTCTCTTCTTGGCCGATCACCACACCAAAGGAAAGAAAGAAAGAAAATTGCTAGTTGTATTATTTGGTGAAATGAGAAAAATGAGATGAAAAGTGAAGTTTTAGATTATATGTATTATAATAGTAGACAAGATCCATAAAAAGGGGAAGGCATTAGGGGGGGGGCTGAATTTGGTGAAAAAAAAGAGAAGAAAACATGTGACTTTAGTAAGATAGTTGGTATAATGTGTAGATATTATTAGTTTTAGGTGATACCGGGTACCGAGTTAACTAAAAACAAATTGTAACGAGATAAAATAAACTATAATGAAGTTGTAAAAATTGTAAAATAATATTCGTGATGAGAATCGGAAGCTAAAATAATGATCGGGTTGAAATATCGCAAACCGACGGAGTTATAAGCTCCGACCGGAAAACGTAACAGTTGATTTGAAAACACCGGGTAAATTAATAATATAATTTTTATATCATTATTATGAGTATAAAAATATGTTAGGACCATAGTTGAGATTGTCGGATCGATTATTCAAAATATTAGTTCATAAGATAACGTTTCTTAGTTTAATAATCGTACGTTTACAAAAATGACGCAACCCACGTATAAATGACAAATTTTCTCCGGAGATGAATAGTGTTTTATGAATAGTAAAATTTTAAAACGCTTCTCAGAATATCAAACTGACCTCAAAAATGATGAATAGTAAAATGATGAATAGTGATCGATGAATAGTAACTGATGAATAGTAAATGTGAAAGTTCGGGAAAAGACCAGAATTTACGAGTTGTGACAGTCTCTACTCCTTAAGGAACTTCGTCCCGAAGTTCAGTTAACGTTGGTCTCCGAAGTGTTATAAAGGTGAAGATTCATGAGACGAAATGACCAGTTGACGTGCTTTCAAGCGGCGGTTCACAAGGTGAGGAAAAGTATAAGCGTCCTGACAACGAGGGTACACACACACATGAATGAAACATTCGGAAATTGAGTAGAGGATTTAATCCAGACAAAATTTTATTATAACCATTCTCAGTGTTGCAAAATTCATTTCTGAGTCGGATATAGGTAGTCAGCCTATGTCCCACTATCCCGGGTTGAATATAGGTGACTAGTCTATATTCCACCGAGGTTCCATGAATTTTGAAATACTCAGCTCAGTTATACTAATACTATGTCCTTCACAAATACCAAGACGTACAGAAAGACTAAGACAGGTGACCAAACTCGAGGTCAAATGATGAAACTATGCTAGGAGAAACATAACAGGGTGACATATATGATACGTGAACATGCTCATATGAAAGACAATGATAGAGATCAATTAGAACAAATGAACATAATATACCAGATAATGAGACACAAATCTCATCACCTAAGTCAGCAACAAACCACAAGTGAGGCTTCAGCTTGGCAGGCAGGCACGTGACGGTCATAGGGTTAAGTTTTTCGTAAAAGTAGCTATAGTCTAGGTTTTAAAAACACTTAGTTCGCTATAGCCAAAGCTCTGATACCAATCTGTCACACCCCCAAAATCGGGTACAGCGGAAGCATACGTGTAGCTGGGGTGTAACTCAATTGGTGTTACAACACAAGTACAAAAATAGTTTTCACTTTAATTATTTAGAATAAAATCGTTTAATCAAAACGTTGAATTTACATCGTTAAAAGTAGTGCGGAAGTAGGCCCTTAAAAGTAGTTTAAAACGGTCCCCATATAAATAATCAGAGTCTTCTATGACCATGCCATGCCCTGCCAAAACCTCCAGTAATGTGCCATAGGTTAAAACCTGAAAATACATGCTAAAGTGTCAACACGAGGTTGGTGAGTTCATAGAGTTGTTTAACAAATAAAGTTTATAGAAAATGATCACACAGCAAAGGCATCGTAAATCCACTCAGTTACAAGTCCCGCCATAAGAGCCTTGTAACCTGTGTGTTCACAACCCACTGCTAAAATATAGTTGCATGTTTAGTAGTCAAGTACCCGCGGTCACAATAAGTCACAATATAAGCACCACCTATATAATAAAGTAAGTGGCAAGGCTCCTAAAATAAATAATATGCGTTCCGTAGACAGGGGAACGAGAGGTTGGCCGACCTCTAATAGCGCTATCCATACTATCTACTGCTCCACACAAGGAAGCCGTACGAACGGTACGTATAAACTGGAGTGCGAATGGCAAACCAGCAGGAGACTAACAATTGCAGATGCACGAACAGTACACCATTCACAAACTATTACATAGTATAAAGTCAAAGTTACTCCGTAGACAGGGGAGATTTTATGTTGCTCCGAACATGGGAGACTTGATAATGCTGCTCCGTAGACAGGGGAGACTATGCACTGCTCCGAACATGGGAGACTTTAGGTTATAGTACGTACGGTACTTTAGGGTCAAAAGTTTAAGTCAAGTTCAAAAGTCAAGTCAAGTTCAATAGTTCAAAACAAGTTATAAGGTCAAATGAGTTCATAATAGTTCAAGGTTCAAAACAATGTTCAAAGAGTCAAGTAGTAATTTATGTAAAAACGAGCATGTATTCTCCCCCAAAAGTTAACAAAACAATTTAAAAGAGTAGGGGCTATGACTCACCTGGTACGATAGTTACGAAGACAAAAGTGGTTACACAGAAATGAGGTTCGATCTCTAACCGCGACCTATAATGAACGAATGATACGATCTACTTAAATTATGAGAGGATGCGATGAATGTACATGCACATGAAGCCTATACCACTCGTAGTTTGAAAATAAGTGTTGGCGTTGAATTATAGTGTTTCCATAACTTAAGAGAATATTTGCTATTAGATGTTGTCAAATATATATATAGTTCGCCTAGTTTCAAAAGTGTATAACTTGGTCGTTTTAAGCTCGTTTTCTACGTTCTTTACATTCCCGGAATCGTGGGACAACATACTAATATATTTTCAATAGCTCGGCTCCTCTAGGTTACGTTTAACGCCTCTATTTGTCCGTCTAAAAATGCCAAACAGCATGCAGTTTTCAGAAAATATAGTTTTCGTCGTTAAACCCGTTTTTGGCGTATCTCCTTCGTTATTAACTCGTTTTCATCCCCGTTTTCGGCCATAGTTCCGTCTCGGAAAGTATTTTCTAAATATTTGGTCAAAAGTTACCCCAAACCCACTGAGTTGGCCACGTTTTCATTTTAAGGACAGTAGGTTTATATATATTTTCAAAAATCATTTTCCTAGTTTCAAACTTGTTTCAACTTCAACCAAATCACTTTCAATCACCACAAATCTAGTCTAATCTTACCATACACCTTCTTAGGGTGTCATGGGTTCCTAAACATCATAAATCAAGTGGATCTAACAAGGATCTAACAATAATCCATTTCTAGGAATCAAAAGTTATATATATATATATATATATATATATATATATATATATATATATATATATATATATATATATATATATATATATATATATATATATATATAAATGAGTGGTATATACTAACATATGCATGTAAACCTTGTATGAAATCATATGAACATAATAAGAACATGAAGAAATTATGAACAAAAGTTTGACAACTTACATAGAAAGATTAGTGAGCTTATGGAGATGAAAACTTATAAAACCTTGGGTTTTTATCACAAAACCCAAACAAGAACAACTAAAGGAACAAGATTAGAGCTTGATCTTGAAAAAATGATGGATCTTGCTTGTGTTTCTCTTCTTGGCCGATCACCACACCAAAGGAAAGAAAGAAAGAAAATTGCTAGTTGTATTATTTGGTGAAATGAGAAAAATGAGATGAAAAGTGAAGTTTTAGATTATATGTATTATAATAGTAGACAAGATCCATAAAAAGGGGAAGGCATTAGGGGGGGGGGCTGAATTTGGTGAAAAAAAAGAGAAGAAAACATGTGACTTTAGTAAGATAGTTGGTATAATGTGTAGATATTATTAGTTTTAGGTGATACCGGGTACCGAGTTAACTAAAAACAAATTGTAACGAGATAAAATAAACTATAATGAAGTTGTAAAAATTGTAAAATAATATTCGTGATGAGAATCGGAAGCTAAAATAATGATCGGGTTGAAATATCGCAAACCGACGGAGTTATAAGCTCCGACCGGAAAACGTAACAGTTGATTTGAAAACACCGGGTAAATTAATAATATAATTTTTATATCATTATTATGAGTATAAAAATATGTTAGGACCATAGTTGAGATTGTCGGATCGATTATTCAAAATATTAGTTCATAAGATAACGTTTCTTAGTTTAATAATCGTACGTTTACAAAAATGACGCAACCCACGTATAAATGACAAATTTTCTCCGGAGATGAATAGTGTTTTATGAATAGTAAAATTTTAAAACGCTTCTCAGAATATCAAACTGACCTCAAAAATGATGAATAGTAAAATGATGAATAGTGATCGATGAATAGTAACCGATGAATAGTAAATGTGAAAGTTCGGGAAAAGACCAGAATTTACGAGTTGTGACAGATAACATATCACGAGCCAAAGAACATGAAAAAAGAAGGTGTGCCAAAGATTCAACGCCCGCATCACAATTAGGACACAAAATAGATTGGATATCTATGCCTAACCGAGATAGATTCAACCGCGTAGGCAGTTTATCCTTTTGAACTTTCCAAGCAAAAACATTAATTTTAATTGGAATCTCCTTCACCCATCTCGTAGGAAGCAAATTTGAACTTAACAAAGAGTCGTCCACAAGATTACGAACCGACTTTACAGAAAAGTCAGCATTACCTGTTAGAGACCAAACCCACTGATCATTCATTTGGACCAACTGAAGTAAGGCTAAACGATTTCCCAAATCTTCATATTGCTCGGATTCTAACCCTCCCCTTGGCACACGACGAAAAGAAGAGCCAATAGAAGCATACCTTAATTTCTCCGTGATAGAAATTTGCTTACACGTTTCCAACATGTATAACCTTTGGAAACTGGCACTTCAAAGATGAATCACCTATCCATACATCTTCCCAAAATAAAGTGTCTTCTCCATTTCCCACCTTCTTGGTGCAGTAACCCATAAGATCTATACCTTTCGATTTAAGAACTTCAACTTCCTTAATAATATCAAGCCAAAGAGATTTTCGAGACATTCTTCTAGAGCAATCAAGAGACCCCCGAATCCCATGAAAAGCTTGAATGCACCTCGTCCACAAAGAGGAATCTTTAGATATGAAATGCCACACCCATTTGAACAAAAGAGCCCTATTTAAAGCCAAATAACTAGACACCCCAAGCAACCCATCCCATTTTTCTATCGGAACCTTCTGACCCATTAAAAAATTTGCTACGAATAGATTCCATCTTATTGAGCACACCCTTAGGAACTTTAAAAAGGGACATGTGGTATAAAGGAATAGAACCAAGGAATGATTTAATGAGGGTCAATCTACCTCATACTGAAAGAGTTTAAAGTTTCCAGCGAGACAAGCGTGACGAGATTTTACGAATAACTTCATCCCATGCTTGAATTCTCGACATACAATCTCCTACCTTAACTCTGAGGTATGAAAAAGGCGAAGATAAAGTAGAACAACCAATTACGTTTGCTGCTCTAGCCACGTCCCCTGTTCTAACTCCTATACCCATTAACTTGCTTTTGAGCATGTTAAGCTTAAGCCCTGACGCAAGAAAAAAACACTTTAAAACATGAACAATTGTAGAAATATTAGATTCATTCCCCCCTACAAAAACTGCATCATCGGCAAAGAATAAATGAGATAATTCCAACGAATCACCAATGGAAACGCCCTTAAATAAATCGGCCTGCATGACACGACTAAATGATATATGTAAACTCTCCATGACCAAAATGACAAAAAAAGGAGATAAAGGATCTCTTTGCTTAAAACCTTTGAAAAATTGGAATTCTGATGAAGGACTGCCGTTGACAAGAACTGATCCCATAGAGGAATTAAGACAACCATTAATCCATATATGCCATCTATCTCCAAAACCAAATTTATGTAGAATTTCGTCCAAGTAATCCCACCTAATTGAGTCATAGGCCTTCTCAAAGTCCACCTTCAAAATCATAGCTTTGTACTTCTTGGTTTTACACCATGATACGAGCTCGTTTAATATGAACGGACCATCGAGAATCTGACGGTTAGCAACGAAAGCTGATTGAACGTCGCTAATAAGGTCCGAGATCACGTGACTCAATCTATTAGCCAAGATCTTAGTGATAATTTTATACACACTGCCAATCAAGGTAATCAGCCAAAAGTCTTTTACAAGTTTAGCATCATGGACCTTTGGAATTAGAGTGATAAATGACGAGTTACAACCCCTTGGGAATGACCCAGAAGAAAGAAAGCATATGATAGCTTCAAAAATATCTTGATCTATCAACCTCCAATATCGACGAAAGAACTCGAACATGTATCCATCAGGACCTGGAGATTTGTTTTCCCCACAGTCCACACCGCCTTCTTAACTTCTTCATAAGAAACCTCCCTTTCCAGCTCTTCTACTTTATCCATGGACAATACGTTCGGAAACTGAGTTGCTATATGAATACGAAACTGATGAATTTTGTCAAAACGAGTGGCAAAGTGGAAAAAAAAGTGTGCTTTACGTTAACCGGATCAGTAACCCACTCACCATACTCAAAAACACCTCTAATAGATAATTGAGATCTTTTCTTATTAAGAATACCATGAAAGTATTTAGTGTTTTCATCACCTTCTAACGACCATCTCACCTTAGCTTTTTGAGCAGCTTCCATTGCTTCAAGACAATTGAAGTCGTTTAAGGACTTCATGAGATTCATCCTTTTATTGAGAGTCTCCGTATTTACGCATCCTTGATCAAGCATTCTATCAATTTCCGTTAACTTGTTCTGAGTGTCGACTTTCACCATGTTACTTTTAGTTTTTTCATTCTTTATCCAAATATGAATCTTTTGTTTTAGTGATGAGGCAAAAAATGAACCGTTTTTAGGGGGTCATTTAAGCCCGAATTCGAATTTATTTGATCAAATATTGCCCTAAATCGTTCCTTTTGACATTTTAGGTACTTTTGGAGTAAAATCTAGAAAAGGAAGCATTTTGGACGTTTTTGGAACATAAAAGCGAAGAAAACGGCAAAGTCTTAATTTTCCTTGCTGGGAACAGTACCTGAGGGCATCACGAGTTTCTTAATGACGGCGTCAAGAGTAATACAAGAGGTGGAAGTGGATGGTGTACATGACGATCCAGAAAGTTTTGTACTAGGGACATGACGGCGTCACCCAAGGCCGTCATGGTCCAAATGTTAGTGAATGCCCAGAACAAAATTACACATGACGGCGTCAAAAGTGGATCTAGGCAATCCGATTTCATTATGGGCGGCGAGTTGACGGCGTCAGAATTTCCTTCTTTACGCCGTCACCCTGTAAAATCTATATATAGTTTTGCAATTTTCATTCATTAGGGGTGCAACTTTGAGGGAGAAACCCTAATACGATTTTCACAGCTTTTTCAAGGGTTTTTACCCTTTGAAACCTCTTATGTTCAATTGAGATAAGTATTCTTTCAATTCAATCAATATGTCTATGTGTTGTTTGAATATATCTTACACTTGTCTTCCATGTAACATGCTTGGCTAGATCTCTGTTGTGTTTGCTTAGATGTAGTGAAACCTAGATGTTAATTATGGGTTGATTGTTTGTTTATATTTGTTACGGATGATTGTATTCGATGTTAGGCTTAAGAAAACTGGCAGACTTCCATTGGTAACATGCTTGAACGTCTTAAGAAACATGATCAGAGGTGTACTATAATTTTTGGTTGTATTAAATGCGTAGGAGAATTCTAGTGATCCCATGTTAGGAGCTTCTAACGGCTCGACATAGGAGTGAACTAGGATCCTATAGAGTTAGGGAATATTGTACACGGCCCTACAACTAGTATTAAGGAATACGACCCGTCATCCATGCAATTGTAACACACTATCAACCTGTAAAAGATATCTAGGGAGTAATGAAACCTAAGTAAACACAATTTTCCCCATTATTGTTACACCACAATAGTATAATTAGATTTCATTTCATTTTTGTTATTTTATTTTGATTGCATTTTAGTTAAATTGGGTTAGTTGATTAGCAACTAATTCCGCCCACTCTTTCAAAACCGAGATTTTAATTGCTTTTAAAAAATTATAAAAACACAAAAAGAATCATCCCTCACCTCTAGACCTAGTTTTTAGGCTTTCTAATCCTAGCGACACTATTCCTGAGTTGAACGATCAATCCTCCGGTACTTGTCACTATACTATACTACAACGATCAGGTACACTGCCTGGTGGGGGTTGTAAGCTTCTCGTGATCCCTCGAGAGGTAAAGCCTAGTGTGATTCCTATGTATCAAGTTTTTGGCGCCGCAGCCCGGGGAATAGTTATTGTCTAGGTTAGGATTTCTTTTTATTAGGTCTACTTGCTAGATTCCTTTCTAGTAAGATTTTTATTTTATTTTTATAGGTTTTCTTTAGTCTATCTTTTTCTTTGTGCCTTTGTTAGTAAATTAAGTTCATTGACTATTCCGTTCACCATTATGGAGAACGCGAATCCACCAAGTCCGACACTAGAGTTTTACCAGAAAAAATATAATTACACCAGTTTGGATATACCAAGATGGAGGGATGAAATGAGGAGGACAGGATCTTATATTGATTTTATTGAGTACCTTGAGAAAAGAGGTCAAGTGCATACGACTTTTAAAGAATTCACCTTAGGAGCTCCATCAACCCCT
This sequence comes from Artemisia argyi, assembly GCA_030686995.1. Taxonomy (NCBI): domain Eukaryota; kingdom Viridiplantae; phylum Streptophyta; class Magnoliopsida; order Asterales; family Asteraceae; genus Artemisia; species Artemisia argyi. The sequence continues at coordinate 33,974,913 of CM060683.1, forward strand.
CAAAATGCCTCACTTAGTGAAACCTATGCACCATATGAGCCTTCACCTAGGATAGTTTCATATGAGCCACCTAGCTGCATGTCATGGTTAGTCACTACCATAATACAGGATGAACACATAGGTGACCTTGATGTAATGGAGGATGTAGTCGAACATGATCACATTGATAAAAAAGACCTAGGTTTTATGATCGATGATGATGAATCTCAAGAAACAGATGATGAATCTTTTGAGCAATTTGTATATAGCAGTCAGAATATTGAGGATGATCCTTGTGATTCGGATATAAAAGTTTAGATGCCTAGAGAAGCACTTGAGATACTTGGGAAAATGTTATGGTTGGATTATAATGAAACACATGTTGAGGATATAGGTGATCTTGACACAAGGAATGATGAAGTAAATAACATAAGCTCACTAAGTACCCCATAAGTCCTACCATCATTTGAGGCACATACACCGCCCGTGACTTACCCGGAACAAGTAGAAGAGACTATAGGAACCCGAATTGAGGTAGAACCCTTGGACCAAGCACAACTAGAGAATATAGGTTTTAACACTTATAGTGATGACCTTTCTTTTAGTTCTAAGGAAGTTCCTAGTTTTGATGAACTGGAGCCTCAACCAAAACCATTACCTAATCTTCCATCATTAGATGTGAATTTAGGAATTGAAATAGGTTCCGATCCACCCATAAAACCATATAGTCCAAGTAGTCTTAGGATAAAGGTAGTGGACTCTAAGCCTTGTAGAAAGGAAGCCAATATAGGAGTGGAAAATGACCTTACATACTTACATCACCAATTTATGATTGATCGCAAGAAACATTATGGGTTTAAACTGGGTTTTTTAGGTCAAGATGGATCCCCAACTAGTAGTCTCTTGAAGTTGATAGAAAATGATCCCTTTCTAGGATAAAATCTTAATCCGCCCATTAACCCGATTAAATTAGGTAAGGTTATGATGATAGGAACACACCTTTTTGAGCATATAATTCATCCACCACTCTTTCCTCACATGGCATATTTCCACCCTAAGGGTGTGTATCACTACTTTCACCCGCACTTAATCCTAAGTGTAGGGAACACCTTCCCTATTTCTGGTAAATAAGGGTAGAGTCAGGCTCGTGACTCGAACAAAAACAAGCGCATATTGGGAGGCAACCCAAGCTTTATTTATTTATTTGTTTATTTGTTTGATGTTATTTGTTTTCGTATGCATGTCTTATTTTTATTGTTGGTAGATCATGTTTCAAATTAAATTGTGAAAATGCTTTATTTTGTTGTTTAACTTCGTCTTAACTTCATATAAAGGTATTTTGCCAAAGATAAGTGTAAGGGGAAACCCTAAATTTGTTTTTAAGAACGAAATTGATCATGATTCTTCACAATATTAAATGAACATGTGTATTAGTATTTGTTAGAGTCAAATGCTTGTATCGAGTCATAATGATGTTTTGCAAGATTTTCCAGGAAGTAGGACATAAGTTTTTCCAGAAATTTTCTGAAAACTTAACATAAAGATTTCTGCAGGTCACTTCTGACGGCGTCAGGAATTAATTCCTGACGGCGTCATGTGTAAAATTCTAGAAATTTTGTGAGTTTTGTTTTTCTAACGGAGTCTTAAAGTTTTTGTTAATTCTTTAGTTTTATAAACTCCAGAAAATCTGCAAACATTCATTCCACAAGCATTATATCTTAATTTGCTTTCTAGGATTTGTAAGTATATATATAGATTGCCGCCGATTTTATGCGAGGTTGCCTTGTTTGTTTTCTCAGGTTTAACAGGTTATGTATGACAAGAAGATGATTTATTTTTCTGGAAGGGAAGCTTTGAATGTTCATTTTTTTGGAGGAAGATCTAACCTTGTTACCACACTATCCACACCGAACGAATCAGGGGAGTATTTGCTTTCATTCTTTTACCTATTTCACTTTTACATTCTTTAATTGAACATTGGGGACAATGTTCATCCTAAGTGTAAGGGGAGGGTAAATGATGATACCTTATAGGATACAATTGCACTTGAGTTTGTTTGTTTGATGGTAGGTGTGTAATAAACTAAGAGAAATACTTGTTAGTGTAATTTTAGCGCCAAATTTAAATTTTTTTACAACATTTAGGAGTGAAACTTTAGCCTTAGCAAGCGTCTCATGGATAGGAGTCGTACGACTAGCACAAAACCGTACCATTCAGAAAAATTTTCCACCCAAATATGTGAGGTTCGCCTTTAGATTTGATAGGGAAAGCATTCATTATTAGTGCTTATGAGTGTACCGGTAGCATTTAGATTCTAGAACTTGCGTTAGTGATGCATCCTGAGACCGCTAGTGAGACTACATTCGTGTAGTAGGATTTACTACATGATAAGAGGCATTAGGATCACCCTTGTGTTAAACCCGTATCAGAATTACTTGACCATTTAAGTCATATTATTTGGCTAGTAAAGTCAACTAATTTTTCCCACACCATTAGCGTTGTACTCATTTTTAGTACATGAAACCCCTAGTACACCCCTCCGAGCCTATCCTTTCGTTTCTAACTTTAAGCATCTTACTTAAAGGAATAATTTGTTACAACCCATTTAAATGTACACCCAAATCGCCTTAGCCTTCCGTGTATGAACTCATCTTTAGTGCATTATTGTTATTTGTTTAAACCCTTAGTTAATTATCTAATTGATTACATGGTTGTTAAGTCGAGTCATATCTTGTACATATTGTTTTGGGACAATTGGTACTCATGGGTAAGTACTTATGTTATGGAGTAATGGGGAAGAACATCATATATTACCCCCATATGTGCGTTAATCTTAAAAGTACTCCAAGTGTTTTGTTTATCTTGATTCGAGTCATTAGAGTAGTTTATTGTAAAGTATGTAAAAATTCAAGTGTAAGGGGAATGTACATTCCCTATGATGTATTATTTTGGATGGTAGGGTAAAAGTGTATGCAAAAAAAAAAAAAAAAAAAAAAAAAAAAAAAAAAAAAAAAATCGAAAAAATTAAAAAAAAGAAAAAAAAATAGAAATAGAAAAGAGAAAAAACATACGGACTACCATCCCGTTTTATTTTATGTCTATTTTATGTTTTTCTTATTTTTGATTTATTAGGTTAAGTCGAGTCGAGTCTTGGCTTAGCAACGCCATATTGTACATGTAATTAACCAAGATGATTAACTCGCCACCAGTAAATATTGCCTATATCCAGCAAAACCGTGTATTCCATATCCCTACACCTAACGTTATAACCCTTTAAAAGACCTCTTTGATAGTTTATCTGTTAACATTAAAAATTATATTAGAAAGTGATTGTCATTCTCATTATTAGAATGTTGTGTCGTTGGTCATGAAATGTAATAGTTTAGTCATTGGACTTTGAACTTGGTAAGCTAATATGTTATGTGTTAGTTTATGTAAGCCTTGTTATTTAATCATGTATCCAAGTCCAAGCCCAAGCCTAAGCCCAAGCCCATGAAAAGCCTTAGGGCATCTCATGTAACCAACTATATAAACACCTCAAAGGCTCATTTGAGGTGTGTGCTTGTTTGTGTAAGTGTGTGTTTCTCTAATAATATTATCTCTTCTTTCTTTCTCTACATTTCTACTTTCTCTCTCTAACATACTTCACATATCAAGTCACCAAGGCTATTGTATTTGATAAAGTTGTCATCTTTATGTTCCTACAAGTGGTATCAATCGCCAAACAATGATTTAGGAGTGTTGGGAGTTTGTTGGTTTCGCATTTTTTAAAGCTATCTACACGTTTTTTTTTTTTATCAAAAAAAGTTTTTTACTTTTCTTGTTTTTCTTGGTTTTTAACACTTTTTTTATTACAAACTAGTGTTATAAACCTTTTCTAGCAAGAAAGTTTCAATCTTTTTGAAGATTTATAGCTTAAAAAATCGATTTTGATTATTGTACTTGTTTTCTAGATCACAAAAACTTTTCATAAAAATCTTCAAGTTTGCAACTTTCTTTAAGTTTTGGTGTTTTTATAACTAGAAGTACAAGAATCTTGAAATACAAACTTCATTTGGATGAGCTTTTAGCAAAATCAAAATTCTAGCAAACTTTCTAGATCACAAAAAAATTTTCATAAAAATCATCAAGTTTACAACTTTCTTTAAGTTTTGGTGTTTTTATAACTAGAAGTACAAGAATCTTGGAATACAAACTTCATTTGGGTGAGCTTTTTGCAAAATCAAAATTCTAGCAAACTTTTTAGAACACACTTGTACCATCTTTCTAAATCACAAAGTTTCTAAAACACTGAAAAGTTTCAAAAACACTGAAAAGTTTCTAGAACACTGAAAAGTTTCTAAAACACTGAAAAGTTTCTAGAACACAGAAAAGTTTCTAAAACACTAAAAAAATTTTAAAACACTGAAAAGTTTCTAGAACACTGAAAAGTTTCTAAAACACTGAAAAGTTTCTAGAACATTGAAAAGTTTCTAAAACACTGAAAATTTTTCTAGAACACCTTTTAGAATTTTTTTCTAGAACACTTTTAGAAATTTTTTTTCCTAGAACTCTTTTAGAAAATCTTTTGGTGGACAAAGTTTCGAATTTTTTTTGTGGATTGTAAGTTCGTAGACCAGGACGGGTAATAATTTCAAGCTAGTCTAACTAGTGATGTAAGCGTGTCTCGAATCAGTCATGTTCACTGAAAGTGGATCAATTCAAAAAGAGCAAACTCCTCCCGCATGTGCAAATTTCTTAAAAATTACATGAGCACATGTGAAGGGGGAGTCCTTCAAATGAAATGCAAAACTCTCAAAGTGGTAACAACAATGTGTTTCATTATCATAAACACTTTGAGAGATTTTCATATGAATGGTTTTATGGCAACAATAGGATAGTCATGAAGTTATAAGGTGACTAAGGTTAGGGAAAACCGTCCTATGATCCGCCAGAGCCGGAGGGATCTACCCAAGGACAATTCCAATAGATTAGAATTAGAAGTCCTTAGGTATGATTGAAAAAAGGAGAAAATGAGAAAGGAGAAAGAAGGGGTTGAAGAATTAAAAAGAAAAGTTATGAAAAAGGGTGAAAAGAAATAGCCCTCCAAATGTTCAACCTTAGGGCAAACACCGGGTACAATTCGTATGCTACTGGTTGTTACTAAGGTGACACCGGTATTGAAGATAAAGACGTCATGGACCTAGTGACGCACTGCACTAAACCTTCTTAACCACTCAAGTTCTCTTAAAAGAGCTTATTTCATTCTCACGGGGAACCGGTGTAATCTATCGACCTGTCTCTTAGAGATGGTTGATATTGAAGCAGGAGACCTCTCCCTAATCTCCGCATAGGAAACCAAATGTGCACTTATTGGGTCTAGAGCCCCGAGATTCATCAAAAGATCTCATAGGAACACATGATATTTCTACACTGGTTGTTCATCATTAAGGACGCCAGATGTAAACTTAAGAGTCCTACGCAGATCTTAGCAATTTGCCAGAACATTTATGAGAGGATTCACTTTTGTGATTCTCAATGATTGAATGGAAATTCCTGCCAGGGTCAACATCAAACAGCCCTGACAACAAGTCACTTCGGTAATTCTTTATGGGTTACGCTTAGTGTTCGCGGTGGTTTCAAATGGTCTACAGTCGTGGAGTGATCCCCAGCGACTCACCCATTCGTTGAGCTACTTAGTAGGTCTCGTAAGCTCTCTCGAGGGTATCCGAAATGGGAACGGCCTTGGTAAGGGTTAGAAGGAGTCTTCATACTATGCTGTTGACGATCTCTAATTCTTATCTGTAAGTATCGGTTGATTTATTGCTAACTGTTTTCATGCAGCTATACATCTTCTCCATGGCGAAGGATTCCACATGCTCATACATGCATCACAAAGTCAAAGGAAAGTTCTCACAAAGATCAAAGCAAAGTAAGGTTCAAAGAAAGATTCTACACATTATGAAAGAATCTACAGAAGTAAAGTGACAAAGATCGGTGTGAAAGAACGGGAATAACAAATGCATGTATCACAAAGACTAAAGATGTATGAGCATGTTGGAATGGCAAACAACCACCACTGGTGCAGAAGTGACGAAAGGCAGATTACTCCACATCACAAAGGAACAAAGAACAATGAAAAGTCAGTCATCAAAGATCACAGAGCATGAAGGAACAAAGTCTAAAGGCTAATCTACAACGACACACAAAGCTCAACAACTAAGAACAAAGAAGACCTAATCACGTGGAGCATCATTCGAATGACCACCCCTTAGGGGGAGATTGTTAGCATTAAAAATTATATTAGAAAGTGATGGTCATTCTCATTATTAGAATGTTGTGTCATTGGGCATGAAATGTAATAGTTTAGTCATTGGGCTTTGGACTTGGTAAGCTAATATGTTATGTGTTAGTTTATGTAAGCCTTGTTATTTAATCATGTATCCAAGTCCAAGCCCAAGCCCATGAAAAGCCTTAGGGCATCTCATGTAACCAACTATATAAACACCTCAAAGGCTCATTTGAGGTGTGTGCTTGTGTGTGTAAGTGTGTGTTTCTCTAATAATATTCTCTCTTCTTTCTTTCTCTACATTCTCTACTTTCTCTCTCAAACATACTTCACATATCAAGTCACCAAGGCTATTGTATTTGATAAAGCTGTCATCTTTATGTTCCTACATTATCCTAGGTGCTTACGCCATGTGGTGGAGGTTTGTTCATTTTCCAAGCCTATGGAAATCTATTTTGTTATGACAGGTAGTGAGAGATGTTTTCCATTTCCTTATTGTGATATATACTTTATTACACCCGAGAGATGTGAGTATCTAAACACTATTTGCGAGGTGTTATTGTATGACCTCTATGCTTGTCTTTGGTCTTTAGTGGAACGATTATTTGTTGTAATTACTTTTATATTAGTGATTAAATGACCCCTAACTTGTATTTTGATTAGAATAAAAGCGCATTTGCTTGAGGCCAAGCAAATCTCAAATGTAAGGGTATTTGATGAGGCGAAAAATGAACCATTTTTAGGAGGGTCATTTAAGCCCAAATTCGAATTTATTTGATCAAATATTGCCCTAAATCGTTCATTTTGTCATTTTAGGTACTTTTGGAGTAAAATCTGGAAAAGGAAGTATTTTGGACGTTTTTAGAGCATAAAAGTGAAGAAAACGGCAAAGTCTTAATTTTCCTTGCTGGGAACAGTACCTGACGGCGTCACGAGTTTCTTAATGACGGCGTCAAGAGTAATACAAGAGGTGGAAGTGGATGGTGCACATGACGATCCAGAAAGTTTTGTACTAAGGACATGACGGCGTCACCCAAGGCCGTCATGGTCCAAATGTTAATGACGGCCCAGAACAAAATTACACATGATGACGTAAAAAGTGGATCTAGGAAATCCGATTTCATTATGGGTGGCGAGTTAACGGCGTCAGAATTTCCTTTTTGACGCCGTCACCCTGTAAAATCTATATATAGTTTTGCAATTTTCATTCATTAGGGGTGCAACTTTGAGGGAAAAACCCTAATACGATTTTCACAGCTTTTTCAAGGGTTTTTACCCTTTGAAACCTCTTATGTTCAATTGAGATAAGTATTCTTTCAATTCAATCAATATGTCTATGTGTTGCTCGAATATATCTTACACTTGTCTTCAATTTAACATGCTTGGCTAGATCTCTTTTGTTTTTGCTTAGATGTAGTGAAACCTAGATGTTAATTATGGGTTGATTGTTTGTTTATATTTGTTACAGATGATTGTATTCGACGTTAGGCTTAAGAAAACTGGCAGACTTCCATTGGTAACATGCTTGAACGTCTTAAGAAACATGATCAGAGGTGTACTATGATTTTTGGGTGTATTTAATGCGTAGGAGAATTCTAATGATCCTATGTTAGGAGCTTCTAACGGCTCGACATAGGAGTGAACTAGGATCCTATAGAGTTAGGGAATATTGTACACGGCCCTACAACTAGTATTAAGGAATACGACCCATCATCCATGCAATTGTAACAAACTATCAACCTGTAAAAGATATATAGGGAGTAATGAAACCTAAGAAAACACAATTTTCCCCATTATTGTTATAACACACTAGTATAATTAGATTTCATTTCATTTTTGTTATTTTATTTTGATTGCATCTTAGTTAAATTGGGTTAGTTGATTAGCAACTAATTCCGCCCACTTTTTCAAAACTGAGATTTTAATTGCTTTTATAAAGTTATAAAAATACAAAAAGAATCATCCCTCACCTCTAGACCTAGTTTTTAGGTTTTCTAGTCCTAGCGTTACTATTCCTGAGTTGAACGATCAATCCCCCGGTACTTGTCACTATACTATACTACAACGATCAGGTACACTGCCTGGTGGGGGTTGTAAGCTTCTCGAGATCCCTCGAGAGGTAAAGCCTGGTGCGATTCCCACATATCATTTAGCGATTGCAACTTTTTCTTCAAACGAATAAGACCGTTATTATCAGCTATATCCATATTCTTCCAAGCTTCCTCCTCCATCTTATCCAAGCCATCCATTCGAAACCACGAATGAAATATATGAAAGGGAATGGCACCATAATCAGAATACATCTCTTTCATTAAAATTGGTCGATGATCGGATAGGTGTCGATCCAAACATATAGCTGAAATGTGAGGAAAAATTGTCAATAAACCTTCAGAAATTAAAAATCTATCTAACTTACTCATTTTTGTAGCTGTTTTATGAGCCCACGTAAATGAGTATCCTCCTAATGGAAGATCCACCAAACCTGTTGATGAAATAAAATTGTTAAATGCATTGGCTCCTTGTGTGTTAAATATGGATCCAAATCTTTCCTCTTCGGAACGAACTTCGTTAAAATCACCCAAAATCACACATTCGCCATCCCAATTACCTTTTACGTGACATAAGGAATCCCATAGCATCCTTTTTTCTGCAAAATCTTAAGGCGCATATATCGAAATAATAAGAATCATAGTATCAGTAGGTATCCAATGACCCATGATCAACAAAAAAGAATCTGAGACAGTGACGTTCTTTTTTAAGAAAATAGAAGACTCCCAAATACATAGAATTCCGCCAGAATTCCCTATCGATGGACTAATAGCATAATAGAAAGAAAAATTACCCCACAATGCCTTGAGAGTGAACAAATTAACACACTCCATTTTAGTTTCTTGCAATGAAATAAAATTTACTCTATTCTTCAACCACAACTCCCTAACCCACCTTTTTTTAGCCTTGTCCCCAAGGCCTTGAATGTTTAAAGAGAGAATATTCATTTAAAGACATCTTTCCCTCCCTGTGTACCAATTATAACTTATATATTCTCGATACAACCATCCATGTTATAACCCATCGCTTGACCAACCTTTACTAGTTCATCCATTAAGTTTAAAATAGATCCTCTTTCTCTGTGTTTCTCTTTTTGAATTTCATTTACCCTTTGTAAAGATACTCCCACTTTGTTACATTCTGTTGTATCCAAACCTTCTTTAGAATAATCCTTGAGTCTATCCTCTAATTCTGTTGTTTTTGACTTGTGAACTTCCTCCCCTTCACATTGTTTGTTATGTGGTGAATCAACTTCATCATTCAAAGGTGTGAATCCTCGTGGATATTGTGGGTTATCCTCTGAAGTCTGAAGTCCTTCACCCTTCTTTTTTTAGTACTTCGTAAAGCTTAAACGGGTCTTCACATTGAATAGTACTATTCACCTCGTTCTCATTAACCTATTGTGGCTCCTGTATGTGGTTATCCCCTTGCATAAAACTAGACTCTCAGATCGCTTCAACATCACTATCATTCACTGATTGGCTCAAAAGCAGTCAACTAAAGTCAACCACAGGTGTGGTCAATATAGTCAAACTACCTAACCAATGGTTACGGGCAATATAAGGTATCACCAGGTCGTTATGTCCCGATGAGGTGTGAATTGTGCTTTAGCGTGCTTGTGATCGGGTGATTTCTCACAGGAAAGGGTTGTGATGAAAATTATTTGAGAATTATGAAATGAAATAGCTTAGGAAAGCTATATGATTGATTACAGGAATTAAGATTAAGAAGAAATGAGCTAAAACCTAAAAACGTACGTTTTAATTATAAACGTATACTAACGTACGTGATAAAAAGTAAAACTAATTAACTAAAAAGGCTACGAGTGTGAAATTAATGTTTTTACAATCCTAATAAATAATGAAAATTTTTAGAAAAAGAAAAATTATTTTTACACTATTTAATTATTTATTATTAATTACAAATTACTTATTAATTAACTAATTAAACTGATTTAAACTATAAAAAATACTAAAAAGACTTAGATAATTAAGAAAAGTTTTTATATATCTAATTAACCATCACAGGAGTCTTAAAAAATTATAAAAAGTTGGTTTTATGTATTTTTAAACTATTTTACTAATTACTATTCTAATTATTAATTAATTACCAATTAAGTTAATTAAATTCTAAAAAATAGAAAATGAACAGTAGAAATTCTAGAAAAATTACTAAAAATGTTTTAACTTATATAAAAGCTAGGAGAATTATAAAAGCTAGGTATTACTTAACGATATCTAATTTTACTATTTAATTCTTTAATATTAATTAATAATCAATTAAACTAATATTAAATCTAATAATTATTAAATGACAAGATAAAATTCTGGAAAAATTTCTAAAAACACTTCAATATAAAATAAAATTAAGAAAAATATAAAAATGCAGAGGTGCTTATAAATAAGCTGAAAAGAAAATTAAAAAGTTAAATTAAATTAAATAGAAACTATCACTTATAATTAAATTGGTTTTTTCTGTTTTTTCTTTTTCTAAACTATTTTAACACTAAAAACAAACAACTTTTACAAAAACAACTTTTTTTGGAATTTAAAAATAAGCCAGATGGAAGCTTAAAAGCTTGTACAGTTGACTTTGGTTGACCAAACTTGAAATTAAGCTTAAATGAGCTTATGTGGGGTCCACAATGATGAAAGTAAGTTCAAATAATTAACTTGGACATGAATAAGCTAGAAATTATCAGATAAGCGCATAGAATAAGCCCAAAAGCCAGAATAAGCACTTGATTACCTACTTGGTACACAGAAAATGGGACAGAAAATAGGGGTGATTCCAGGTGGGGTCCACAAGGTTTGAGCTCAAAAGTTTGGTCAAACTAGGAAGATGGCCAAGTAGGGGGTTGAAAGAACCCAAAGGGGGCCTGTGGGACCTACTGAGGTGGTCAATAAGAACAACCAAAGGTGGCTCTGTGGTGACAGTGGTGGTGCAGCAGGGGAGCTTCTCCCCCTGCAGGTGTGATTGGGAAAAGGTGGGGCCCACAGGAAAAATCACAAAAATAATTGGAAGATTGGACTTCAAAGTTGAGGTGATAGACTACTTTCCCTGAAAAGCACAAGTCCTAAAAGCAAACACAAAATTCACAAATATTCTTGGAAATTTTGGATTTTCTGCAAAAGGGTAAGTTTGACTTTTTGAAGAAACATGTAATTTTGACTTATTTGGATTTTGATTGCTCCTAATGAACTGAAACATGATACTAAGCTACAATAAAGCTAATCTAAGCTAAAGCTTCAAAGTTATAAGCTAATGTGAGGGATTGTGGGTATTAAATCCCTCACAGTTAACTGTGAGGGGGTATCAAAAAGGTTTTTGACTTTTAAAACTTACTACCACTAAAACTTGGTTTACCTAGTCTATTTTACTACTAAAAATGATGCTTGAACAAGTTTTAACCAACCAAGCCAAGAAATACTTAACAAATCAGTTAAATCCAAACACCCTATTAACTAACTGATTTTATGAATTTCAAATGGTTTTACTAATTCAAGCCATAAAAATGATTCCTAAAACAATATTATGATGAAGTGAACTTAAATGAGCATAAAAACAAAGGCTATAAGTACTATACCCCAGAGTTCTAAAGATCTTACAATTGATTTTAAGCCGCAAAAGGAATAAATTACACTAACTAAGCTCAGAAAGCACAGTGATAAGCTATAATAAGCAATGTAACATTAAACTTGAAAGTTGAAGAAATGCCTTACAAATGCCTTTCTGCTTATTTACCATGAACCAAGGAACAATAAGCCACTCCTAACACTCCCCATGGAGTCCTCATACCCTGACAAAACATCATTCACCCTGATCCATTGCTTCATCATCTGCTCTCTGGATTTTTTATTTATTTTCTATTTATTTTATTTTTCTTAATTTTTGATAATTTTTGAGTTTTTAACTGAGGATTTTTTAAAACTAATTTAATTAATAGAAAACTTAATAATAAGCTCAGTTGAGCTTGTAGAACAGTAAAACATCTTTTAACAAGATTGAAGGCAATATGAGATTTTTAGAGAAACTAAGCATAAACTGAAATATAACAGGAAATTGAACTTTTGATTCAAATATATCTGGAATACACTAAAAATGCTTGAAATTACACTTGGAAACTAACTTTTACAGTTTAGAACAAGGGATTGCATAAAAACGATTTAAAAAACTAACATAAAACTACTACTCTTTGCCCTCTGCTTCTATCTCCTTTTGTAGCGAACCCTTAGGGTTAGTTTGACATTTTGAGTGATTCCCATCAATATTCAGAGCCGTTGGATCACTCTAGGCAAATCTTGACCTTTAAATTAAGACTTGGCGCCAAATTTTCTTACCTGCCTTCTGAGTTACTTGGAGGGGGAGAGAAACAATAAATGTGCTTTGGAGTTTTGTTGAAGTGGAGGGAACAAGGAGTGGGTTGCTGAGGTGGAGGAAGGGGGAAGGTTGAGTGTGCAGGGGTGAGCAGGTATCCAAGTGGGAGGGGAAAGGTGGAGGTGTTTGACTTGTGTTAACCCTGCGGTGTGGTTTTTTTAAAACGGAGGGAGTATATTAGTGTGTGGTGTAGGCTTGGGTGATTGGAGATGGGCCAGAGAGTGAGTTGGGCCTATGGAGAGATAAGGGTGTGGGTTGTTTTTGTGTTTTGGATCAGGTTTTAGGTATTAAGGGTCCGGTTTGGTTTATTAGTACAAGGACCATTTTTGTAACTTTTGGATTTTGTAGGGACTGAACATGTAATTTCTCAATAGTTATCACAAGAACCAATTATGCCATTTAAGAATAGTACAAGGTTTAATTTTGATAATTTTCCAATTTTAAAACCTTTAGGACCTTTTTTTGACATTTTTCAAACTTGGGGGACCAAAGTTGTCATTATGCAATTTTTTACTTTAAAGGATTAAACTTAACAACTTATGAATTCCAAAGGACCTTTGATGATATTTTACATGTTTTGATTTACCAGGGACTAGTTTTGACAATTTTGAAAGTTTAAGGACTGAAACTGCATATTTTTCAAACTTGACTTGTTTTTTATTAGTTTTCAATCCTTTTGTAAAAAAACATAATCCAGGGATATTTTATGTATTTTAAGGCATTCATGTGTGTTTTCAGATGTTTTTGCAGTCTAAATGTGACAGAAATGATGAGTATTTACACACTTATCATTCACCAATGAGTTACCATTTGCGTTTTCCCCAATTATCCCTTCCGAATCAACTCCCACTGATTCCTCGTCCGATGAGTTGTATTCCTTTTTATCTTCCTGAAATATTGGAATCCACCCATTCACTTCCTTTGCACGGACCCAATACACTTTACCTTGAACAATCACTTTAAACGTTTCAAGGATAAGTGATGTTTCTTTCGTCTTAACACACAACTGCTTATGATACATAATAGAGTCCACAAGATCTTTCATGTCCATAACATCTCCCCATTTCAATCCTATCTTATTAAAAGTATTTGTTGTCCGAGCATGTAAAGGAACCCCTTCAATATCCACCCAAACAATTCTTTCGTCACTGATGAACTTTGGGTCAGCGTGATTTAATGTCGTAAACCACGATCCCACCCCTACATGCTTTTGAAATTTCTGCTTAGTATCATTAGAAGTAAACTTAAGAAGCACCCACATACCTCCTAAATATGATATTGGCAGATTATAGAATCCCTCCTCTGCTAAAAGGAAGTATAAGTTCGGTATAGATCCAAATTCTTTAACCTTGCCCATCAAATAGAACTTACGATCATTTTCAATGATGCATGAATCATCAAGGACAAGAGCTGGTGTCAAGTTTTCTGACGATTCAGAATTAATCTTACCCGTTTTAAGAATGGATGCATATGTTCCCATTTTATTACCCGTATTCATCACTTTAGGTTGATGATAATCATAGGTTTTCGATGGCATCTGGAATCGAGCAATATTTGCGTGCAAACGAAGTCGACCACACAGTACTTAAATTCTCCACCAATCTATCAACATGATCAACCTTAATATATCGAACAAACGCAAATGGTTTACCTGCTTTTGATTTCCGATTAGGGATGAAGACATCAATCACTTTTCCATATTCATCACAAACCCTCCATAGGTCACGAAACGTGAAGTGACCCGGAAATTTTTTTACGAAAATCGTTTTCGAAATCTGTTGCATTTGATCTTCCTTGGACTGCCGAGTATACCACCTCCGATCTCCCATGCTGAATTAAATAACCGATGACTCAGATCCGTTAATTTGTTAAAAATTGGGTTAGGGGAAATGATGGATTGGTGATTTTGGATGTGGGTTTTGAAGGAATTGAAATTTAATAGGTTGGAAGTGGGTTAATTTAGGTTTTGGAGTTCATGGTCTTTTAAAACTAAATAATATGAGGGATTGGTCATCGTCATTTGTACAAGTCATCAGAGATGGGGTTCTAAACAAGATGGATGAGTGGGGTGGAACAGTGGCGGCAGCGAGGAAGAGGGGAAGAGGGGTTGAGGAAGCAGTAAGGGTTATGTGATATTAAAGATGAAGAATAATTTTGAAAACTTCCAATCTAAATCCCATATGTAATGCATGGAATAGTTGACTTGAGAATGAAATGAAATTACGTTGTTACCCTTTTTGCCTTTATAAAATGTGACTTTATCTTTTACGTTTTACAAATAATGTCCTAGTCTTTTAACTAATTACATTAATGTCACAATTCATTATAGCCATTGATCAAACAAATCTAATGGTTTAAAGAGAGTTCTCGCAGTTCTCGCACTTAACATGGTTCTGAAAAATAAAGTTACACTATATATATATATATATATATATATATATATATATATATATAACTGATATTGGTGTGAGGTAAACCCTCAAGTCATCTTCACTAAAGACTAAGTTTAATGGAGCAAAATGTAACGTGTTGTCCCCCTATTTCTTATCCCTCAAGGTGAGCATCTTCTAAAAACATCACCCATCACCAACGTGTTGTCCCTCGACTCCCTCTCTATTTTGTGAGAACTCAGTGGTGCCTGAGAACGAGCTGTGAACTTGGTATGGTGAAGGGATAACATTAATTGTGTGTGACCGTGTGTATGTGAGTATATTGTGATGTATATTTGTGTTTAAATTTGATATGTTTAAGTTGAGAAGTTGATAGTCTTATTACACTTTGATGGTGATGTTGGATTCTTGGTGTGAAGTGAAAATGTACTATGACGCTAATAATAGCGATGTTAGTCAATATTACACAAGGTCTTTAAAAAACTTTAAGTCATTGTTCAAATGCTCCACCTTTCCGTTTTTTCTTTAAAAAAAAAAAAAAAAAAAAAAAAAAAACACCACCTGCCCCAATGATCCGTTATAGGAAAACTTTCCAAAAACTTCCCTCATGGCAAGTCTTTCTTCTATATATTATTTGAGATGCATTACAAAATATTTTTAATTATAATCTACATTTATATTTTTTTTGAAATAGACTTCTTTAGTAATTTAAACACCATAAAAAAGGTTTGGGGGTTATGAAATGCCTTAAGTACTTTGTAATTTTATCTTCAAATATGTTAATTACTGAGCTTGATTATAATACCGAATGATATGTAGCTTTGAAAATTTAGAATCACACATTGTCAAAGTTAGGAGATAAGATTTCCGGTAGGGGTGGAAATTAGCCGAGCCGAGTCTGAGTCTGTCAGAACTCGAGCTCGGCTCGTTTATATGTATAAAGCTCGAGCTCGGGTTTGCGCTCGTTTCAAGCCTCATATTTTGAGCTCAAGCTCGGCTCGTAAAAATTTTCACAGGCTCGAGCTCGGCTCGGGCTTGACTAATTTTTGAAGAAAACAAAGTTCAAATGAAGCTCGGTTCATTTACAAAAGGCCCGAGCTCGTTAACGCGCAAGGCTCGAGCTCGTTAATGCGCAAGGCTCGAGCTCGTTTACTTCTTTTTTAAACTCGTTTATACATGGTTATACGTATATACAATATATATACGTATTTATTTCTAGGGCTAGTTTAGGCTTGCAAGCTTATTCGGTCTTTTTGTATAAAGCTTGTCTCGTTTAAGCTTGGCTTATTCGAGCTTGTTACCGATATGATCTTGAGCTTTTCATGAGCGGTTTAACTCGTTTGCACCCCTAATTTTGGGTGTTTTTCTATTATCGTAGTTTGCGTCTGCTTTGGCATCTATTTCACGGGAATTAAGTTCACCGTTACATGAGCTTATAAAAATAGAACCTTTCTTTTCAAGGAGGTTGGCTTGCTAGTTTAGAAATATTTAAGCTTATAATAGTCATTTACTTCTTTACTATCTTAGAAATTATAGCCGTATTAAGATTGCAACAATGTCAAAGGACTCCAATTTAGTAATATATATATATATATATATATATATATATATATATATATATATATATATATATATATATATATATATATATATATATAATGTAATTGAAAAATACATTATACATATATTACAATTGTGGAAGTCACCACGTCGTTGAGGCAAAAAGAAAATATATTTTTTGGTAAAGGGTTTTTCTAATAAATTTATTTATCCAAAAAACAATTAAGTACAATAATGTGGGTGAATGCCACTTCTCAACCCAAAACTAAGTGAAAACCAACGCACCAACTTATTAGAATATAAATTATGCTAGTAGGATCGAAGCCCACAGACAGGCTCAGGCCTACTAGCATAATCTATAGTCTAATACCACTGTATTTCAAACCTAAAGTATCAAAATAATGACAAGCCACACTTATGAGACCTACTGCAAATGTTATATAAGTTGACCACGAATACTAATATCAAAAGCATTAGCAAACTACATTTGAGCATCAGTCAGGATAAACACAATCATCATCATCGTACAGGTCTTCATCATAAGTTTCCTTTCATTGTTCATACAAGCTTTTATTTTCCACTCCACTGCCACTTTAGAAGATGTATTAATCTTGGAGCTCATAGAAGCCATAAAACTGGCAATTTTGTTAAATACCTCAAATACTTCACTATCACTATCCTCATTAACCAGATCATCAACCTTTTTAGAAGCCACTATAGAAGAACTAAGAAGCATTCATTTACAAGGTTTTAGCGGCTTACTATCAAGCATCTTACATTCCAGTTCAATAATCCTTGCGACCAAAAGTGTCGTACTTGGACTACCACATGCCGAACCAACCACACATTGGATAACATTCTTACCTGAATTTGACGACCCCTCATTTGATCCAAGCTCACCATCTTTCTCAATCGAATTAAGCGCATCAAAAGGATTAGCTGAGCTCGTCTCTACTTCATAATTATTTTTCGTGTCACTTGAACGAGCACCATTCTTATAAGATACGGCTTGGTAAACTTGTTTTGTAGGTTTAAACTAAAACTTAGATCCCACATTAGTACCACGAGAAGTCTGTCTAGGAGGCTGTTGGAAACCATCATTCTTTGGTTTTCCAACAACCCGTTTTGGACATAGCATATCATCATGCCTAAATATCACACACACATCACACCTAGGTGGATCCCATTCGTACTTTACCTTTACCATGTGAAGAACCTCTCCATCATCTTCTATATTAGGAATAGCAGTAACCATCTCCTCCTTTAACTCCCGATCTACCCTAATATCAGTCAATGCACGAGCATAATCCATACGACCCCATGCTTGAAGACATATAAAACACGTATATGAATCAAGCATAATCAGGTTACCAAGCTTAGTAGCCATCACACTCAATCTATCTGCAGTAAACGCCACATTAAGAATATCATTGATTTTTACCCAAATAGGAACACAATTCAGATCTTCCTTAAGTAAATTAGCATTAAGCGTCCATTTCTTTAGTATTATAGGTGTAGATCGAATAAACCATAGACAAATATCCAAAACCTCATTCACACCCTCAACCGAAATAAACTTGAAGAAGAAGAAGCCCTTTGAATTCATCATTACTCAAATCAAGCAATACTTATTTCATGCATTCTTGATATAGTACCCAACAACCGGAAATACCACTCTTTTACCCACGAAACAACCATACAAGCTAAAACCAAATCTCGAATGAACTTCCAAAAACAGACGCCTTAGGAAGTTTGACTTCAGCCTTTGCGTTAATAGGTTCATCCGTGTTTGAGGATCTAAAATTTACCTTACATTTTTAGCCTCATTGGTAACCACACAAGGAAAGGATTTGCTTCCGTTCCCGTTTGGAACACTCTTGTCCCCCTTCCCCCCATCAACCCCTCCACTAGTCTTGGATACATCGCTAGGTCTTTCGCCAATATCAGCATCAGGAGCTGCTTTAGAGTTCGACTCAATAGTCACATCGAGTTTAGCAGGTTGAGTGTCACCAACCTTACCACTAGTTTTCTTCTAATGATTATCACCTCCCCCACCCAACCCTAGAAAACCCTTTTGCATGATTTACATCTAAACAACCCTCACAAAACTCCGATACGCCAAAACCAGAAACCAATAATAGTCTAAAGAACCCTATTCTAGTATATAACCAAATCGCAAACAACAAATCAGTTAATGACGTTTCAAATCTACAACAAAACCAAACAAAAAACATGACAACAATTAAACAATCAAAGATCATTATAAGCGAACCCAAAAAGAAAGAAACCCTAATCGATTTTTAACCAAGAACGTAAAGATAGAATCAAACAAACCGCTATGATTAATCAACAACCATGTTTAAAATACCTAACGATTAGGATAATTAAACTGTTAGGGCAGAAGCGCAATCAAGGAATTTAGGGTTTATGTGGTCGCCAATTTCACTAGTGGGGTGAGGGTTTTATTTGCTCGAACTTGAAATGCCTAACGGGAAAAAGAAATAATTACAATACACACCTTCAAACTATGCGACGAGTTACAAAAATTACCTTGTATCTTTAGCTATTTACGGTCTATTTATTTAACAAATTTTATTTATCAAATATGTAACAATTTTCTGACAAAACATATCCGTTGAAAAGGTCTTTAATCGCGAACAAATGAAAGATTTGTTCATGAAAATAATTTTTAAAAACGTTATTCTAAGTTTTGATGATAACAAAATGTGAAACCATCTTACGTCAAAATTAACGTAAACAAGTTTTTAGTCGAAATATCCGATTTCTACGTCAATCACTCTAGGTATAAACAAACAAATTTACAACTTGACAAATGATCAAAGAAGTGAATTTGTGTTTTGAACTTCACATTTTTAGCTTGACAAAACTTTCTTTTCAAAAATATATTTTACAAATTATTTTTGAATTATTAAGAAATGTTTAGGAAAATCATTTCAAAAATTGTTCCTAACAGCTATATTTTACCCAAACTAGCTCCAAACACCCCCAAATAAACTTTCACCACTAAAGACAAAAATGGGAGCATTTTTTTCTGGCACGGTACCACTAAATTTAGTGGTACCATGTGACAATTAGTGGTGCCGTCGCCTTTAAAACGGTCAAATTTTCAGATTCTATAAATACCAATTCATTTATCAGATTTTAGCTATCCTTTCACACACATAACTTTTCGGTTTCCATCCTCCATTTCTTTCTACACTTCTTTGAGCATTTTTTTTTTTTTTTTTTTTTTTTTTTTTTTTTTTTTTTTTTTTTTTTAAAGAGTGATTTTTCCATCCAACCAAGAATCATCTACATACCTCTACTAGTCAAGAGAAGAACACAAAATATCAAGAAGATACAAGGTGTTGGTGTCATAGAGTAGTACTGCATTTGCATTACAAGTTGTCTACTTGATTATATCTTGATATACATCAAGCGTAATAGTCTTTCTTAGTCATTGTATTGATCATTGTGATCTTGTTGAGATCTTGGGGATCTCTTGAGTGTTGAGTGATATAGTATTGATCAAGTGGATCAAGAGTAGATTGTAAAGATTGTGTGGATCTTGTGAAGATTGTGTGAGGATCGTGTAGATTGTGTGAGGATCGTGTTGATCGTGTAGAGTGTGAGGATCGTGTAGATCATGAGTGAAGTAAGGATCGTGGTAGATTGGTACTAGCTAAGATTAGTACTCGACATCTTAGTGTCAAAAAATAACGTAAGCGACGTTGTACGGTTTTCTCCGCCT
Source organism: Artemisia argyi (assembly GCA_030686995.1). NCBI lineage: Eukaryota > Viridiplantae > Streptophyta > Magnoliopsida > Asterales > Asteraceae > Artemisia > Artemisia argyi. The sequence goes on from CM060683.1 coordinate 33,995,287, forward strand.
GAAGGGAGTCTTGTTGATATAGTGCTTACAACTCTCGAGTGTGGTACTCGGGGAGTGGAGTAGGGCGAAGAAGAGCTTCGTGACCGAACCACTATAAATCTCGTTGTCTTGGTTTGATCTTTCCATCTCTTCTCTTTACTTACTTATTGCATACTTGTGTTAGTATAGTGTTGTGTTCATATTGGTGTTAATTGATTTCATCTACAATTGAATCAAAGTTTTTTAAAGAGAAATTTTTATAACTAAAGAAAACAAGTCGGTGAACTATTCAACCCCCCTTCTAGTTTCCCACAATTGGTATCAGAGCCACGTCAGGAAAGTTTTATGCAAAGACCACCACTTTTTGAAACCGATTGTTTTATTTATTGAAAAACAAGATTCGAAACGTATGTGAAATCAAAATACATTGATCTTTGGCATGTTATTATTGATAGTGACTTTAAACCTATTGAAAAAGATCCAATTACCGAAAAGGAACAAATTGTTCCTTATGAAAAACAAAGTGATGAACTTAAAAGAAAACTAGCAAAAAATGATGAGGCTAAAATGGTAATTTATAACGCCTTACCGAAAAAAGAGTTTGAAAGAATTTTTATGTGTAATATGGCAAAAGATATTTGGAAAACTCTATTGGTCACTCATCAAGGTAATAATCAAGTCAAAGAGAACAAGATTAATCTTCTTGCTCAACAATATAAACAATTTTCCGTTCCAGAAAATGAAACCATAGATAGCGCATTTGCTAGATTTAATACTATTATTACTAGTCTTAAATTCTTCATGAAGGTTATTCTAGCAAGAATTATGTTAGGAAGTTTCTTAGGCTCTACATCCTAAGTGGAGAGCAAAGGTCACCGCCATTGAAGAATCAAAGAACTTGGCGACACTATCACTTGGTGAACTAATAGGTAACTTGAAAGTTCATGAAATAATAATAAAGAAGGACTCGGACATAGTCAAGGGTGTAAGTGAGAGAGTTAGGTCTCTAGCATTGAAAGCCAAGAAAGAGTCTAGTGATGATGAAAATTTGGATTCCGATAGTGAAGATGAAGAGCATGCACTAGCAGTTAGAAATTTTAAGAAGTTCTTTAGAAGAATAGGTAGATCTAGTAGGCAATCTCGTGATGAAAGGAAGTCATTCTCTAAGAACCAAGATGATAAGAAAGGAAAGGGCGATAGGAAGTGTTTTAGATGCGGAGACCTAAATCATCTTATTGGTGAATGTCCTAAGCCACCAAGATCGAAAAACCAAAGAGCCTTTGTAGGAGGTTCTTGGAGTGATAGTGGTGAAGAAGAAGAGGAGAAGCCTAATGACGAAACATGTCTCATGGTTCAAGCTCCTAACGAGGTACATTCTGACTCTTCTGACTATAGTGATAATAATTAGTCAATAGATGATAATATGCTATATGATGAATATAATAAATTATGTGAGTGATACGTGGGAATCGCGTCAGGCTTTACCTCTCGAGGGATCTCGAGAAGCTTACAACCCCCACCAGGCAGTGTACCTGATCATTGTAGTATAGTATAGTATAGTGACAAGTACCGGGGGATTGATCGTTCAACTCAGGAATAGTGTCGCTAGGATTAGAAAGCCTAAAAACTAGGTCTAGAGGTGAGGGATGATTCTTTTTGTATTTTTATATTTTTATAAAAGCAATTAAAATCTCGGTTTTTGGAAGAGTGGACGGAATTAGTTGCTAGTCAACTAACCCAATAACTAAGATGCAATCAAAATAAAATAACAGAAATGAAAATAAAGCAAATTACTAATGTGGTATGAACAATATTAGGGAGAATTGTGTTTACTTAGATTTCATTGCTCCCTAGATATCTTTTACAGGTTGATAGTTTGTTACAATTGCTTGGATGACGGGTTATATTCCTTAATACCATTCGTGGGGTGGCGTACGTACTTCCCCAACTCTATAAGCTCCTACTTCACTCCTATGTCGAGCCTGCAAGAAGCTCCTAACATGGGATCACTAGAATTCGCTCATGCATTAAATACAACCATAATAACCTAGTACGCATTGCTTCATGTTTCTTAAGATGTTCAAGCATGTTACCCTATGGAAGTCTGCCAGTTTTCTTAAGCCTAACATCAAAATCATTCATCCGTAACAACTATAAACAAACAATCAACCCATAATCAACATCTAGGTTTCACTACATATAAGCAAACACACAAGAGATCTAGCCTAGCATGTTAAAATCAAGACAAGCGTAAGATATATTCAAACAACACATAGAAATATTGAATGAATTGAAAGGATACTTATCTCAATTGAACATGAAAGGTTTCAAAGGGTAAAAACCCTTGAAAGAGCAGTAAAATTCGTGCTAGGGTTTCTCCAAAGTTATCCCCTCTAAAGTTACATATTAATGAATAAAAATTGCAAAACTATATATAGATTATACAGGCTGACGGCGTCAAGAAGAAATATCTGACGCCGTCAACTCGCCGCCCATAATGAGATCGGATTGCCTAGATCCAGATTTGACGCCGTCATGTGTAATTGAGTTCTGGGCTGTCACCATGTCTTTAACTTTGACGGCCATACGTGACGCCGTCACGTTTTCTCTGGACCGTCACCACTTCCAACTCTTGACGCCGTCATATGTAGACTCTTGACGCCATCAGGTACTGTTCCCAGCAAGGAAAATTAAGACTTTGTCGTTTTCTTCACTTTTATGCTCCAAAAACGTTCAAAATGCTCCCTTTTCTAGAATTCACTCCAAAAGTACCTAAAATCACAAAAGGAACGATTTAGGGCAATATTTGATCAAATAAATTCAATTCCGGGCTTAAATGAACCCCTAAAAACGGTTCATTTTTCGCCTCATCATATACCCTTACACTTGAGATTTGCTTGTCCTCAAGCAAATGCGCTTTTATTCTAATCAAAATACAAGTTAGGGGTCATTTAACACTAATATAAAAGTAATTACAACAAATAATCGTTCCACTAAAGACCAAAGATAAGCACGGAGGTCATACACTAGCACCTCACAAATAGTGTTTAGATACTCACATCTCTCGGGTGTAATAAAGTATATATCACAATATGGAAATGGAAAACATCTCTCACTACCTGTCATAGCAAAATAGATTACCATAGGCTTGGGAAAGGATCAAACCTCCACCACATGGCGTAAGTACCTAGGATAAACTATCAAAGAGGTCTTTTAAAGGGTTATAACGTTAGGTGTAGGGATATGGAATACACGGTTTTGTTGAATATAGGCAATCTTTACTGGTGGCGAGTTAATCATCTTGGTTAATTACATGTACAATATGGCGTTGTTAAGCCAAGACTAGACTCGACTTAACCTAATAAATGAAAAATAACAAAAACATAAAACAAACATAGAATGAAACGGGATGGTAGTCCATGTTTTTTCTCTTTTCTTTTTCTGCTTTTTTTTCGATTTTTTTTTTCTTTTTTTGTTTTTTTTTTTTTTTTTGTTTTTTGTTTTTTTTTTTTTGTTTTTTTTTTGCATACACTCTTACCCTACCATCCAAAATAATATATCATAGGGAATGTACATTCCCCTTACGCTTGAATTTTTACATACTTTACAATAAACTAATCTAATGACTCGAATTAAGATAATCAAAATACTTGGAGTACTTTTAAGATTAACGCACATATGGGGGTAATATATGATGTTCTTCCCCATTACTCCATAACACAAGTACTTTACCCATGAGTCCCAATCGTCCCAAAACAATATGTACAAGGATATGACTCGACTTAGCAACCATGTAATCAATTAGATACTTAACTAAGGATTTAAACAAATAACAATAATGCACTAAAGATAAGTGCATACATGGAAGGCTAAGGTGATTTGGGTGTACATTTAAGTGGGTTGTAACAAATTCTTCCCTTAAGTAAGATGCTTAAAGTTAGAAAAGAAAAGATAGGCTCGGAGGGGTGTCCTAGGGGTTTCGTGTACTAAAAATGAGTACAACGCTAAGGTGTGGGAAAATTAATTGACTTTACTAGCCAAGTAATATGACTTAAATGGTCAAGCAATTATGATACGGGTTTAACACAAGGGTGATCCTAATGCCTTTTATCATGTAGTAAATCCTACTACACGAATGTAGTCTCACTAGAGGTCTCGGGATGCATCACTAACGCAAGTTCTAGAATCTAAATGCTACCAGTACACTCATAAGCACTAATAGTGAATGCTTTTCCTATCAAATCTAAAGGCGAACCTCACATATTTGGGTGGAAAATTTTTCTGAATGGTACGGTTTTGTGCTAGTCATACAACTCCTATCCATGAGACGCTTGCTAAGGCTAAAGTTTCACTCCTAAATGCTGTAAAAAATTTTAAATTTGGCGCTAAAATTACACTAACAAGTATTTCTCATAGTTTTATTACACACCTACCATTAAACAAACAAACTCCAGTGCAATGGTATCCTATAAGGTATCATCATTTACCCTCCCCTTACACTTAGGATGAACATTGTCCCCAATGTTCAATTAAAGAATGTAAAAGTAAAACAGGTAAAAGAATGAAATCAAATACTCCCCTGATTCGTTCGGTGTGGATAGTGCGGTAACTAGGTTAGATCTTCCTCCAAGAAAATGAACAATCAAAGCTTCCCTTCCAGAAAAATAAATCATCTTCTTGTCATACATAACCTGTTAAACCAGAGAAAACAAACAAGGCAACCTCGCGTAAAATCAGCGGCAATCTATGTATATACTAATAAATCCTAGAAAACAAATTAAGATATAATGCTTGTGGAATGAATGTTTGCAGATTTCCTAGAGTTTATAAAACTAAAGAATTAACAAAAACCTTAAGACTCCGTTAGAAAAACATAACTCGCAAAATTTCCAGAATTTTACACATGACGCCGTCAGGAGTTAACTCCTGACGCCGTCAGAAGTGAACTGCAGAAATCTTTACGTTAAGTTTCCGGAAAATTTCTAGAAAAACTTATGTCCTACTTCCTGGAAAATCCTGCAAAACACCATTATGACTCGATACAAGCATTTGACTCTAACAAATACTAATACACATGTCCATTTAATATTGTGGAGATTCATTATCAATTTTGTTCTTAAAAACAAATTTGGGGTTTCCCTTTACACTTATCTTTTTGCGAAACACCTTTGTATGAAGTTAAGACGAAGTCATACGACAAAATAAAGCATTTTTACAATTTTAGTTTGAAACATGATCTATCAACAATAAAAATAAAGCATGCATACGGAAACAAATAACCATTAAACAAATAAAAATCACACAAAACATGGGTTGCCTCCCAAGAAGCGCTTTTCTTTATTTACGAGTCTTATAGCTAGACTCAAGGTCATGGGCTATTACGTGACCTCATCGTTGGTCTCATTATCTAGGTCATCTACAATATTAGTTTTGTATTCCGGACCTAGTTGCAAACATTCTTTGTAGAAACCAAGTATTCTATTCATAACATACTCTACTCCTCTACGTCTGTCCTCATCATTCCTATAGTAAACCGCTTGTTTGTGTTCCTTTTCTATGTTTGATAAGAGGCGGTATTGTTCAATCTTATAGGGCATTTGGTAAGCAATCTCATCATTCTCTTCCTTGAATCTAACTATCCCTAGGGTCGGATCATAACTCATCTTAGAGGCCTCAACAAACGGTTTTCCGAACACTACTTGACTTAGGCAATCATCTATCACCTGTCGAGTATCCTCCACTATCACAAAGTCGGTCACATAAGTGAAGTATCCTACAATTACATGCAATCCTTTCACTCTTCCTACAAAGTTGCTTATCAAATTCTTACCGGGCATCATCCTATAACCAAGTTGCTTCTTCATTACCCAATTATAATAAGTCCTAGTCATGATGTTTATAGGAGACCTAGGATCGATTTAAGCTTTCCATACATGCATATGCCCAATGTTGCATGGTATGTTGATGTTAGAGAGGTCACCTACTTTAATAAGGGGTGAACCAAGGATATATGGTGTCTCGGGATCATTGAATAAATCCTTGTGATATTCCCGTTCTTCCTTGGTGGGCAACTTATCAAAGTACTCTTCTACGTTTTCTACTTCCTCTAACTTTTCTCCCTTACTAACCTCAACTTCCTCAATTTCATCCCAAGTCTCGGTTTCTACTCCAACTTCATCCTTGTCACTTTCTTCTATATCTTCATCTTTTGGCTTAATAGTGACAACATTGACAAATTGGACGTGTTTGGATGACGAGGGGTACTTAATTTGGATTCCGCTATTGGCGTCCCTAGTGTCCTTTCTAGGTGTAGTTAGCGCTTGGTTGTTGAGGGCTTTCAACAAGTTGTCAATCTTATTGGTCATTTCCGTTTGTTGTTGATTGAATTCGGTTTCAAACTTAGCTATGCGAGCTTCTTGAGATGCCATAAACTTGGACATCAACCCTTCAAGATTATTGGTACTACCATAGTTATTAGAAGGATGGTTGTTAAAAGTACGGTTGGAGGGTGGTCCGTTTGGTTGGTAACGATTAGGCGGATTGGAAGAATTGTTTTGGTTTTGTTTCCACCTAAGGTTCGGGTAATTTTTCCAAGAAGGATTGTAGGAATCACCGTAAGGGTTTGGCTCGGGTTTGAAAGTGTACCACTTGTCTCCTACTTCGTCGGTACGCGAGGATGCGTAGTCCGCAAAAGCTGTTCCAGAGAGTTCCACGCAATCATGAGTGTCATGGGGACCACTACATAATTCGCATGAAGAAGTGATTTTGTTCACTTGGCTTGAAGGCTTAGGAGCTTCGTAAGATTTCATGAGAAACTTGACTTGGTCCTCAAGTTCCATGATCCTACGGTCGGGAGTGCTAGAATTGTTCGAAGGCAAAGATATTGCCTTGATCGTTTTATTCAAATCACGAGGATCATTCCAACTTTCGTTGTCATAGAGAGCAAGATCTTCTATGAGTTCCCATGATTCTTCCGCACTTAGATCACGTAGCTTGCCACCGGCCGATTGGTCAATGGTTCGCCTTGTGGAGAGATTGATATGGTCATAGAAGATTTGGACTTGGAGCCAAAGATCTATGCCATGATGAGGGACTTTTTGGAGCAAGTCCTTGAAAAGAGTCCATGCTTCATATAGAGTTTCACCTTGAGGTTGTTGGAACATCAAGATATCATTTATAAGCTTGGTAATTCTCCCCGGTGGGAAAAATTGAGCAAGGAAACGAGTGGTGAGATCATCCCATGAGGTGATGGATCCCGCGGGTAAACGTTCAAGCCATTGACTAGCTTGATCATGTAGAGAGAATTGGAATAGGCGTAATCGGGTCGACTCTCTAGTTGTAACATCAAGGTCTATAGAATCTACGATTTTAAGGAAATCCTTGTGATGTTGATTAGGATCTTCGGAACGAAGTCCATGAAATGCACATCCGCTTTGCACCAATTAGATAGTGTCGGATCGCAAGGGGGACACATTGGCTCCTTGGGTGAGCTCAATGGTGTTTTGATAGCCTTGGTGGCTAGGACGGGAATACTCTCCTAGGGTTCGGGGCCTAAGAGGTTGGTTTGCTAGTGGTGGGTTTTGTGGGTGGTTTTATTGTGGTGGGTTGATGGGTTCAAAGATGTTACCACCTTCCATGATGTCGGATGGTAAAGGTTACGAACAAAGACACAAAGAAATAGATTGACTAAAGAAAACCTAAAAATAAAATAAAATCTTACTAGAAAGGAATCTAGCAAGTAGACCTAATAAAAAGAAATTCTAACCTAGACAATAACTATTCCCCGGGCTGCGGCGCCAAAAACTTGATACGTGGGACTCGCACCAGGCTTTACCTCTCGAGGGATCTCGAGTAGCTTACAACCCCCACCAGGCAGTGTACCTGATCATTGTAGTATAGTATAGTGACAAGTACCGGGGGATTGATCGTTCAACTCAGGAATAGTGTCGCTAGGATTAGAAAGCCTAAAAATTAGGTCTAGAGGTGAGTGATGATTCTTTTTGTATTTTTATATTTTTATAAAAGCAATTAAAATCTTGGTTTTTGGAAGAGTGGGCGGAATTAGTTGCTAGTCAACTAACCCAATAACTAAGATGCAATCAAAATAAAATAACAGAAATGAAAATAAAGCTAATTACTAATGTGGTATGAACAATAATAGGGAGAATTGTGTTTACTTAGATTTCATTACTCCCTAGATATCTTTTACAGGTTGATAGTTTGTTACAATTGCTTGGATGACGGGTTATATTCCTTAATACCATTCGTGGGGTGGCGTACGTACTTCCCCAACTCTATAAGCTCCTACTTCACTCCTATGTCGAGCCTGCAAGAAGCTCCTAACATGGGATCATTAGAATTCGCTCATGCATTAAATACAACCATAATAACCTAGTACGCATTGCTTCATGTTTCTTAAGATGTTCAAGCATGTTACCCTATGGAAGTCTGCTAGTTTTCTTAAGCCTAACATCGAAATCATTCATCCGTAACAACTATAAACAAACAATCAACCCATAATCAACATCTAGGTTTCACTACATCTAAGCAAACACACAAGAGATCTAGCCTAGCATGTTAAAATCAAGACAAGCGTAAGATATATTCAAACAACACATAGAAATATTGAATGAATTGAAAGGATACTTATCTCAATTGAACATGAAAGGTTTCAAAGGGTAAAAACCCTTGAAAGAGAAGTAAAATTCGTGCTAGGGTTTCTCCAAAGTTATCCCCTCTAAAGTTACATATTAATGAATGAAAATTGCAAAACTATATATAGATTATACAGGCTGACGGCGTCAAGAAGAAATATCTGACGCCATTAACTCGCCGCCCATAATGAGATCGGATTGCCTAGATCCAGATTTGACGCCGTCATGTGTAATTGAGTTCTGGGCAGTCACCATGTCTTGAACCTTGACGGCCATACGTGACGCCATCACGTTTTCTCTGGACCGTCACCACTTCCAACTCTTGACGCCATCATATGTAGACTCTTGACGCCATCAGGTACTGTTCCCAGCAAGGAAAATTAAGATTTTGCCGTTTTCTTCACTTTTATGCTCCAAAAACGTCCAAAATGCTTCCTCCTTCAGAATTCACTCCAGAATTCACTCAAATAAATTCAATTTCGGACTTAAATGACCTCCTAAAAACGGTTCATTTTTCGCCTCATCAGTGAGGTAAGTACCAAAATCATAACTAGGAACAAAACGCTAAAAGCAACACTACATGAACTAGCATTACAAGTCTTAGAACTAAGAGATCAACTTAAAAGAATTGAGAAAAATAAGAAAATAGATGTTGGATGTATGTCATGTATAGATCTTAAGATGGAAAATGAAAAACTCAAGGAAAACGCAATTAAAGTCATTAAGTTTGAAAAAGGAACACAGGCACTTAATGACATGCTTGAAAACATTAGGTATAGTGAACATGCTCGAGCGGGTCTTGGATTTGACCCAAATAAGGCATCTACTAGTGAAACTAAATAAGTAAAATTTGTAAAATCAGAGGAAACTAGTTTAGGAAATGACGGCACCACTAAATTTAGTGGTACCGTGGATCCGTCATCTGTTAAAGTCAAAACAGGGTCAATCTTAAAAAATTCTCTAAGTCCCAAACCAAGTCAAATAGTAGTTAAAAGTGTTGAAATACCTGTGGCTAGTATAAAGGAAGTAAAAAGGTTCTACAAACCTGTGTCGTCTCCTAAACTTGGTCGTAGTAAAGTTGATCGTAGATCAAACACTCCTCCTCCTCCTCCTAAAAGAACTAATACTCCCAAATCTCGAGATAGAACTCCTTTACCGAGAGGTAACTTTAGAAGACAAAATTATCCAAGTCACTACCCCGTTACTTGGAACAACTTTCGACAACAAAGTTATCTACAATGGGAAACTTGTCCTCCATTTCAACATCCAAGCCAAATGCATAAAATGCATGAGATGTTCAACACTAACAACCTTGGACCCATGAGATATTGGGGACCAAATGTTTGAGTCTTATTTTACTAGACAGTTATGCTTGAGAATCAACTTGAAATCCGAAAAGGATCTGTTCAATGGAAGTACTAATGGTGACGGATTATTCAAGCTATATCTCATCTGTCTAAGCATAACAACGAGGATTACATCATAGGCTAAGGTAAGTTTTCTCAAAACCGCCTTTCAATGTGATTAGTTGTGCATGTAGTTTTCTTGAGATCTTTCTTTGTTAGTATTAGTATAAAGGACATGAAAGGTGTTTATGTAAATGGTTTCAATCAACAAGGAGACATATGTTGTACAATCTCCAAGAATTGTTGATTTCTAAAACCATATCATGTTTGAAACATGAGTATACCATGAGAATGGTGGATAACACACTTTTCATGAAGAAATAAAATTCACATGACCTCATTGTTCAAAATATACGTGGATAACACTACATTAAACTCATCTCATCCTGAAATGTATGATGATCACCTTAAGATCATGCGTGACGAGATTGAGAAGAACATGAAGGGTGAATTACTATTATTTCTTTAATCCTTTTATAATAGTAAGTGCTAATTGTATCTCTTTGTGTGCTAATATATTAACACACACACACACACACACACACACACACACACACACACATACACACACACACACACACACACACACACACACATATATATATATATATATATATATATATATATATATATATATATATATATATATATATATATATATATAAAGCTTACCTAAAACTATCCTTACTAACAAATATTATCCATAGAGTTGAAAGCTCACTAGAGACGTTGATAGTGAGAATGTGGATAATACTTAGCTACTAAGACATCATAGGTTACTCTATCACTCGGCAGGTAGGCCCGAAATCATGATTAATGTCTGCCTTTAGGTTCGTTTGTAAAAAGATCTCAAAACTTCTTATATTGAAAACGATTGAATATGTCATCCGATGTATTCAAGGCATTATACATTTGGGAAGTGCGAGATCCCAAGGAGTTCGGTGTAAAGATTATTGTCTGAAACTAACTCTGATAGTGCGGAAGATTATGTGGATTGATAATGTACAAGTTATGTTTGTACCTTCATAGGTTGTTTATAAACTTCTTGGTTCATCAAGAAACAAACAACTTCTACTATCTCCACAACTGAAGCTAATTACACAATCACTGTAAAGGCATGAAATTAAGCACTATAGATGAGACAAGCTCTAATCTCTCGATGACACTTCTATGACAACATTCCCATGACGCGCTACAACAAGAAGAGATTGACTTAACAATTAACCCCATGCTTAGCTCGACATGAAACACTTCATGATACGTCATCATCTCTGTCACTATGATGTTCAATGAGGAAACATCTCTTTCGAAATGTAATACTCATTGAATAACTTCATTGACATTCCATTCCTAACCCACTCATGACTATTTATATATTTCATTGGAAATATGTAGGTCATCTCATCTCAATTCATTTTCTTCGTTCAAATCCTTTCGTTTTATTCCCGAAAACCTCTCATGACTATTCAAATATTTCACTGGAATTATTAAGTCATGCGTCATATCCCTCTAATGAATATTTATATATTTCACTGGAAATAATAAAAGTCAAGTCATCTCGTACATTCTCGTTGTGCATTCCCGAGAATCACTCATACCTGTCTAATTATTTCACTGGAAATAACGAAGTCATTCCGTATATCTTTCCAACGGCTATTTACTTGTTTCCTCATAAACCTCTTGAATCATCATTCATAGTTTAGTCTAGTTTCTCTTGTCAAAAGAATTTATTAAGTATAAATTCGCTTCTCGCGTCAAAAGGTCTTGCTAAATAAGTAAGACTTTTTCGTCAAAAACCAAAACTGGACAGAAAACTGTGTTAGCAGTGCACGACACCACTAAAGTGGGCATGGCACCACTAAAATTAGTGGTACCGTGTATCTTCTGAGACGCGTTTTCTCTCTTTCTTCCCTCTATTCTCTCATTCAAACACTATCAAAAACTTTCCTTTGTTGCCATAGCCGAAAACTAAAACCATAACTCTACTACACACTTGTTAATCAAGAACGAGGCATTGCAATTAAGGATAATCATTCACTACATCATTCTCAACACAATTTGTTAGTCAATTGAACCTAATTTCATTTATTCTAATTCTAGGGTTTGTTCATAATCACAAAATTGAATTGGGGCTTTTCAAATTTGATTGAATTATTATACAATTAGGACTAGGATTAGACAATGTAGAACAAATATGATTCCCTAAATGTAGGATTTGTATTAACCCACTTATATCACTCACTCTAGGTCCAAATTTTGTTATCAAAATTTGAATTAGATTAAGTGTCTTTAGAGGAATCATGTCAAGAATACTTGAAGGTGGATTAGAAGCAATTAGCACTTAAGCTTTTCAACTTTAAAAATGTTTTGGCGCCAAATTGACGCATTTACCAAACACCCCAATTCTATTATTTTTCGAAAAAGTTCACACGACTAGGTTCATGAAATAACTTTTCTTGCATTGTTGATACAAACTAAAAACGTTTTCACATGCATACATGATCTCACAAATATGGGTCGAAATACATAACTAATATGTATTACTCGACATATTTGATTGAGCAAGAGAAAAGCTAGGAGCGTTTCGGTAATTTCATTAGTATTATAGTAAAGTCGAAATTACTACACCTCCACATGGTTTTCATATAGGCACACACTAGAAACATATTTTTTAAACAACTAGTTCATTTCTTTAACCCTTGTTTTCATAATAGGTAACAAGATGTACCACATGTTTGATTATGATCATGAGCTAACTGATGAATACATTCCCAAACCATCACTCGAACCAAACACTCCTTCCCACATCAAAAGCTTTCGTAGCCTTGAGTCTAGGTTCTTTCATGAGGGTCGCATTGTTGAATCCTCATTTCTTGATCATGATTACATCACCTCCATGTTTTGAGAAATTGAATTCGACTGCCTATTTCACATCAATGAGTCAATTTGTCCTCGCTTCGTTCTTGAGTTCTATCGACAAGTTAAACTCATATACAATGAGAATCAAACTTTGTCTCTTCAATTCTTAATTCAAAACAAATGTTTGCTCTCACTCTAGATCAATTTGCTCAAATTCTTGGTCTTCCCAATCATGGGCAATGCTCCTATACCGAGGGTATGTCTCTTAAATCACTCACAAGTCATCGAGAAGAGTATGGTCCTTATCATACCTTCATTCCCACACCAGATGAGATCATTGAACACATTCGTCTCCCACAAAAATTCCATGGTACTCTTCTCGATAATGGTCATGTAGAATTCCATGAGTCCCACTTCTATGACCTAGACTCACTCAAGATTTATGTTGATGAAGTTCATCCACATCTTCGAAGATGGGTAGAAGTGCTTCGTGAAAATGTTTTTTGTCTTCCACACAACCGTGAGTATCTTCCGACGTGTTGTGCTCACATGTTGTATTGTCTCGTCACCGAGCAACCATACAATCTTGCTTACTTTGTAGCAAAAAGGATTGTGAATGTTAAGGCTCGCCTAGATAAGGCGATTCCCTATGGCATGTTGTTGACTCGTTTGTACCGTTATGTCATGAACACATTCCCTCCACTCCAAAATGGTCAATACTTACATGTCGAACCTGCCATGGCTCCTTTGACCTAAAACACATACATCTCTCTTTACTGGAAATGCTCATCACCTCATATCCGTCATGATGAAAATTCCATCAACTTTCATGAAGTGTCGTCAAGCGATGATGAGTAAGTGCATGCAATGCGGGGATTCAAGTCAATCGAGATAGAAATCAAAGGAATCAGCTACAAGTTGAAGAAGTTAGAATTAAGACATTATTTAAGTATCTTTATTATTACTAGTAAACTAACTTTCATCTAATGCTAACTTTGAATGATCTTGGCAACTACAAAATTTTGGGTGTGTCCTATCATTTTACCACCCAAACTCAGTCTTTATTAAGTATTTATCTTGACTAGTTGTTGTCATTTACTTGCATGCATTCTTCTAGATTAATTCTTTTTATCATGATTATTATAAGTCACATCTCCTAGATGATTACATGCATGCTTAATAGTGGCCTAAATATAGATTGTCACATGTTTGTTAGTTGCTAGCTATGAACATGGTTATGAAAACTATTTGATTATTCTTGAGTGGATTGAGGTAATGGGATTTATTGCAAATAGTTCCCATAGAGTTACCTATTTAGGTAGCCTAAAACCTACAGAATTGAAAAATTCGCCACCAGCAGTTCACGGCACCACTAAATAGGTCACACCGTATGTTATTTAGTGGTACCATACCTCGGACTGACGAATTTTTCCTACTCACTATAGACATCTACATCACTACCCTAAAAAATCTGCAAGTAATTGCAAACCTAAATGCACCTTAAGATTCCTTTAGGCCTTCCTAGGACATTCCCATCAACTTTAATTTGAACCACACCTCCTTTGCCCACATATATATCAAGCACCATAATTGCAAGCATTTCTTGCAATTCACCATCATACTCAACTCATTTTTACTCTCTTACCATGGTTTCCATTCAAACTCCACCAACTCATAACTCAAAGAGATCTAGGATCATCAACGATCCACCACATAACAATGATGAAGAAATCATCACACCCTCTTCCCGAATCAATCCTCATTCCCACACTTGGACAACAAATTACGAAATTCATCATCACCATACTCATCACATCTATAACCATCATCATCATGCTCATTATGATTCATGGGTCAATTTAGTCAACCTCATCAGATTGATATACATAGCGCTAGCTATCTATGTCATCATCTTTTGGTAACCCCCTCCTCCAACCAATAGCCCAAGAAACTAAGCTTTTAAGTTTTGTTATCATCAATAAAAACCTTAGGAATCCTTTTGAGTATCAAGAAGCAAATCTTAGGACCTCAATGCTACTTAATAATGTCACATGTTTCTTGTAATTGTCTACTAGTCTAGCTATTGTAATCATACTTTATGTGTGATATTCTATTAATGAATGCATGGGCTCGTTTTATCATATGTTTGTGGTTGGATTGTTTTTCTTCTTTTGTTACTTTTGGTTGGATATTTGTCTTGAATGCTACATGTTAGATATTGTATTTGTGTCATCTAACCTTGTTTTGTAGCATCAACCATTGCTCGATTCCTTGGTATGCTCCAAATGAGGGGGAGTATACATCAAGGGTGAGCCTTCGTAGTCTTTTTGCTTCGACAAAAAGGGAGAGAAGTGGATATAAACTCACACTAAAAACTTGTCGAAACTAGTTTTTCACATAAAATGAGTTTATGTTTTGTCATCATCAAAAAGGGGAAGATTGTTGATGCAAATAATGTCAAAAAACGTTATTCTCATCTTTCGATATCTCTATGTTTTGATGATAACAAAAAGTGAAAACATCTTACGTCAAAATTAACGTAAACAAGTTTTTAGTCGAAATATTCGATTTCTATGTCAATCACTCTAGGTATGAACAAACAAATTTACAACTTGACAAATGATCAAAGAAGTGAATTTGTGTTTTGAACTTCACATTTTTAGCTTGACAAAACTTTCTTTTCAAAAATACAGTCTTCAAATTATTTTTGAATTATTAAGAAATGTTTAGGAAAATCATTTCAAAAATTGTTCCTAACAGCTATATTTTACCCAAACCAGCTCCAAACTCCCCCAAATAAACTTTCACCACTAAAGACAAAAATGGGAGCATTTTTGTCTGGCACAATTTAGTGGTACCGTGTGACAATGAGTGGTACCGTCTCCTTTAAAACGGTCAAATTTACAGATTCTATAAATACCACTTCATTTCCCAGATTTTGGCTATCTTTTCACACACATAACTTTCTAGTTTCCATCCTCCATTTCTTTCTACACTTCTTAGATCATTAGTTAGTTTTCTTTTGTTTAAAGAGTGATTCTTCCATCCAAAAAGAATCATCTACATACCTCTACTAGTTAAGAGAAGAACACAAAGTATCAAGAAGATACAAGGTGTGGGTGTCATAGAGTAGTACATTTGCATTACAAGTTGTCTACTTGATTGTATCTTGATATACATCAAGCGTATTAGTCTTTCTTAGTCATTGTGTTGATCAATGTGATCTTGTTGAGATCTTGGGGACCTCTTGAGTGTTGAGTGATATAGTATTGATCAAGTGGATCAAGAGTAGATTATGAGAATTGTGTGGATCTTGTGAAGATCTTGTAGATTGTGTGAGGATCGTGTAGATTGTGTGAGGATCGTGTTGATCGTGTAAAGTGTGAGGATCGTGTTGATCATGAGTGAAGTAAGGATCGTGTGGATCGTGGTAGATTGGTACTAGCTAAGATTAGTACTCGACATCAAGCTTAGTGTCGGAAAATAACGTAAGCGACGTTGTACGGTTTTCTCCGCCTGAAGAGAGTCTTGTTGATATAGTGCATACAACTCTCGAGTGTGGTACTCGGGGAGTGGAGTAGGGTGAAGAAGAGCTTCGTGACCGAACTACTATAAATCTCATTATTTTGGTTTGATCTCTCCATCTCTTCTCTTTACTTACTTATTGCATACTTGTGTTAGTATAGTGTTGTGTTCATATTAGTGTTAATTGATTTCATCTACAATTGAATCTAAGTTTTTCAAAGAGAAATTTGTATAACTAAAGAAAACAAGTCGGTAAACTATTCAACACCCCTTCTAGTTTCTCACAAGATTGTAATGCTTTTGACTTATGTATGATTTTATAAAAAATGTTGAACTTTATTATACGTTTTTTTGTTAAAAAAAAGTTTTAAAACACACCCTTAAGCTATATAACTTTTAAAACTAACCTAAATTTTGTTTAAATATGCACCTAATAAAAAAAATTCAAAACATGCACCTAAATTATGTAACAAATTATAAACACTACCTTAAACTTTTACTTTTTACAACTTTTATATATAACAAACTTTATTTATGAGTTATCTAATAAATATTCAACAATTTTTTAATAAAAAATATATCACTAAAAAAGCTTTAAAATTTCAATTAAAATGAGCCAAATATTGTAATCATTTTGAATTACGTACGAGTATGTAAAAAAAATTATTAAAAATTTATAATCAATCTTATTTTCATGGTGATAAGATAAAATTTTGTAATTTTTTCATATAAAAAAAATATACTAATAAAAAAGCTCTCAATTTCTAAAAAAACAAGTTCGATATTGCAATGCTTTTAACTTACATTAAATACTATATTTGTGTACATAATGTGGTTGTTTCTGATAACGACAACGATGAAGTCCTAACGACACTAATTATTTCGGTAGTGGAGGGAACGAGAGGAGTCTTTTGGAACAATGGAAAGATGGTACGTGTGACTATAATGATTACTTTGATGATTGTGGTCTATCTGTAGGCCAATTAAAGGCTGCTGCCATGTATGACATTAGACTTGGATAGGTTGTTTTTCTTTCGTTAGCATAAAGATTGATGTGTCTTAGTTTATGCTTGATTTTGTTTATGTTTTCTAGTTGTGTGTAGCTAGTTGGATCATTTATGGCATGCCATGAATGATATAGTGAATGTTCAAGCGGTTGCTTGATGTTAATGTGGTATCTCAGCCACATTTCTTTGTACTTAAGTGTTTTTTGGAGTAATATATTTTACCGGGTGAAGGCCCTTTACCCAAAAAATTTGTATTACTTATTTTTTTTTCTTTAAATCTCTACATATAAAGCGAAAATGATTTTGCTTAAAATAAAAAAAATTTAAACTAAGTAATATCCAATCCGCAAAATAACATGAAAATTCATATATATATATATATATATATATATATATATATATATATATATATATATGTATATATATTATTTATTTATTTTTTAATGTTATCTAGAAAAAAAAAATGATATTTTTTTTAATCCCAGCATTATTAACTTCTAAAAACTCGTCCCTAAATTTTACTACAAAAGATACCATCTTTCAAAATTGATGTAATGTTTCATTTTAATTCACTAAATGTTACCATACGTTCTTTTTATATTCTAAGAATTATTCTTTGAGTTAAATTATCGCATGTTACAACATTTTTTAATTACATTTGACTATTTTATGTTGTATATATAAACTTTACATGAAATACTTAACCACAACATCACTTCTATAACCGTTTGCTGATACAAAAGCCGTTATTGCATGGATAGTCGCCTATTTATTCTAATAAATAGTGATTTTCGATATTGAAATTTAAATATAAAGCGTGGTTACTAAATACAATTTAGTTATTAAAGGGACCAATTTTAACAACTAAACTATAAAGGAAAGAAAGAAAGAAGAAGAAAAAAAGAAAAAAAAAACAACATAATCTTTCATTTATTGATCATGTATGGTATTCATCACTTTTATTTATCATAGTAAATTTTCGGTGGTTATACACCCGAACATATCAATATCTAGTTTTTTTTTTTTTTTTTTTTTTTTTTTTTTTTTATTTTTTTTTATTGATCATGTATGGTGTTCATCACTTTTATTTATCATAATAATAGGAGATCACAATCAAACCCTAATGGACCACAAGCCCACAAGTCGAGCTTGGGCCAATTATCTGTCACCTAATAAATAAATTTTCGGTGGTTATACACCCGAACATATCAATATCTAGTTTGTTTTTTTTTTTTTTTTTTTTTTTTTTTTTTTTTTTTTTCAAAAAATATGAAACTAAATGAAAGAAAGTATATCGCAACAAAGTGTGAAGCTACTATACTTGTTTTTAACAATATACATGAACCGAATAGTTAAAAAAATATAATTACAACCCTCATTATCCTTTTGCAATAAAAAAGACTCCACAATAGAATTATGAAAGGTCAAATTAAATAGACTTATTCTTGGTGAGAATAAAGAGTGAAAACTTTGCAAAAAGTCTCCCTTTGAAAACATGAAAGAATACAGAAAATCTTCATTTAATATTTTACACTTTCAAGTTTCAACAACCCCTTTTGTCCCTACTCAAAACGTCGGTCTTATTAGGTTAATCCACCATTTTGACCTTAGCTAGTTGCAATTTTATTTGTATCATCTTAAGTCGTTACCAAGCTCAAACACGTGAATGGACCTATAAATTTGTGTAAAAGTATGTAACTCAAGGGAAAATTACAAGAAAGGTCATATTTGAGACTTTTTCATAAAAAGACCTTTCGGTATAAGCAATATAGGATACAGGTATGATTAGGGAGGTCAGTGGAGAGGAAATTAAGAAAGCAATGTTCATGATTGATGCAAACAAGGCCCCCGGACCTGATGGTTTCACTTCACACTTCTTTAAGAAAGCATGGGATGTGGTGGGAAAAGATGTATGTTCTGCAGTTAAGGAGTTCTTTGAGACTGGTAGAATTCTAAATGAAATCAATTCTACACTAATGACTTTGGTTCCTAAAATCCAAACACCCGCTAAAGTGTCTGATTTCAGACATATAGAATGTTGCAATGTCTTGTTTAAATGCATTAGTAAAATTATCGCTGAAAGAGTGAAAGGAGTGCTTGGGAAGATAGTTAGCCATAATCAGAGTGCATTTATTCCTAACAGACATATACAAGATAATATTCTTCTTTCTCAAGAGCTCTTGAAGGGGTATGATAGGAAAGGTGGACCGAAAAGGATTGCAGTGAAAATTGATATACAAAAAGCCTATGACATAGTAAACTGGCAATTCTTGGAAGACATTCTAATTGGATTTGGATTTCATGCTAAAATGGTGAATTGGATAATGAAGTGTGTGACTACGACTTCCTTTTCAGTCTGTGTGAATGGTGAAAGATTTGGTTATTTTAAAGGGGGAAGAGGTTTGAGGCAAGGAGACCCAATGTCTCCTTACCTATTCACACTGGTTATGGAGATTTTAACACTTGTAATGAATCAGGAATTGGAGAACTCAAATGTGTTTCAATATCACTTTGGATGTAAGAGTCTAAAGATAACTCATCTGTGTGTTTGCAGATGATTTATTACTATTCTGCCATGGAGATACAAATTCTGTGAATGTGATGAAAAATGCTATTGAGGTATTTGGCTCTTATTCTGGTCTTCTTCCTAAATATAATAAAAGCACTATAATATTTGGAAGCCTAGGTGAAGAAGAGCAAAGAAGTATATTGGAGATTTTACCTTTTAAAGTGGAGAAATTGCCTGTTAGATACCTTGGAGTACCTCTATTTACTAAAAGATTAGGAGTTAAAGATTGCTCAAGTGTCATTGATAGAGTTAAAAGCAAAGTGAACAACTGAAAAAAAAAAGTGTCTTTCATAAGCTGGCAGACTTCAATTAGTGGCATCAGTGTTGGAGTCTATATATGTATATTGGGCATCTGTCTTCTTGTTGCCTCATATTACTATCAAAGAGATCATCAATAAGCTCCTTAAAAATTTTCTTTGGAACCATGGTGAAGAATCTAAAGGTAAAGCTAAAGTAATTTGGAAGAATGTATGTAAACCTAAATGCAAAGGTGGATTGGGGCTCAAAGATTTAAGTATGTGGAATAAGGCTATGATTGCAAAACACCTGTGGCATGTAGCTATTGACAAAAACTCTTTATGGGTAAAATGGATTAATACTGTTAAACTCAAAGGGAAGAGTATATGGGCTGCTAGTGAAGAAGGTAATGATAGCTGGGGATGGAGAAACATTCTTAAAGTTAGAGATGAAGTGAAGCAATTTATGGTCATGAAGGTTGGAGATGGGAAGAAAGCTAATATATGGTTTGATAATTGGAGTCCATTAGGATCACTGATAAACCATCTAACCTACAGAGACTTGTATGATGCAAGATTTAGAACAGATATGAGGATTGGTGAGTTGATGGTGAATGGTAACTGGAAATGGCCAGAGGAATGGTATGTTGAATATCCTGTAATTACTCAACTCATGCCTCCTAGTTTAGATCCACTGATTGAAGATACTATGATGTGGAAAAGCAGGAGTGGTAAGCTAAGTAAATTCTCAGTGAGCCAAACATATCAAGATATGCAGATTGAGAACATGGATGTGAACTGGAACAAGGTGGTTTGGTATTCTCAAAATATTCCTAAACACTCATTCATATTATGGTTAGCAATACAAAACAGGTTAACTACACATGACAAAATTAAAAGTTGGGGGTCTTATGACTTAATGGTCTGTCCATTATGTTATAAGGACATGGATTCTCATCAATATCTATTCTTTACATGTAATTATTCTCAGAAGATTTGGGGTAAGATCCTACAGAAGTTACAAATGGATTGTCACAAGCTTGAATGAAATGATATTATAAGGAAATTTGCTGAATGTTACAATGGTAAGAATATTGATAGTATTGTGAGAAGATTGTGTTTGGCTACAAGTGTTTATTATGTGTGGCAAGAGAGAAACAAGAGATTATTCAGTATGGAAAAAAGAAATGAGGAAGAAGTGTACAGTCTTATATGTGACACTGTGAGGTTGAGACTCATGAGTTTAAAAGTGAAATTGTCTAAAGCTACAGCCAAGATTCAGAGTGTTTGGGATATCCAACTCAATATTATCTCAAAAGATGGGGCTTAATGATGATGGTTTACTGATCTCTCAAGCTTGAGTATTACTGGTATAGTGTAACACTTTCATAAAGGAGTGTTTGGGATATGGCTTTTCCTAATAATAAAACAATTATGCAGGCTACTACAGTGGACCATTTCTTGTACTTGGAGTCTCAATGGTGTGACTGTACCTTTTCCAATACACATAATGCTTCACTTATTTGGCCTTGGGAGGGAATAGGTGAGCTTATGGTGAGGGAAGGAGGTCTAATTCATTGTAGATGTACCATAATAAAGGTATGGTCACTGTGAAGGGTAAGTAGCTTGGGTGGGTGGTGTATGATGGGTGGAATAGAGAGGAGTGAAAGATGATCCTTCTTGGTCCACCCAATACACCACCAAAGGAGGTAATGGTAGGTCATCATTGAGGGTGAAGTGTTTCCAAACAGTTGAAGCCTTCCATTGAGAGGGAAATGTAGGTTGTTTGGAAGAGCCCCTCTATGGATGAGTTATGGGTGCCTAGTGAAGCCTCACTCCATATCTACTTTACTACTGTGGTGGCAGGATGAGTGGTCTAGAAGATGGGAGATGGGGAAATGTAGCTAGATGGTAGGTGCACTTAATGGTGAATTGATGTATTGAGGTTTGGTGAATTATGTGATATAGCATGTCTGTGAGATACTCTGTTTTGATAGAGTTTAGTATGGTCAGATAACTCTTGCTAGTATTGTCTAATATGAGATAGTATGGTCAGATATAATCTCTTGTATTGTCTTAGTATAGTTGCAGCTTTGTATTTCAAGATTGGGAGATGTCCAACCTTGTTTTCTATTATTATGATGTAATATTTGTTGGAAATTAATATAATACATTCACCATTGCAAAAAAAAAAAAGAATATATATATATATATATATATATATATATATATATATATATATATATATATATATATATATGATACAGGTTTCATTTTATGATTTCTCCCTCATTTTAGTCATCTTCTTCAAAAATTGTTTGGTATTTGGTTGATGAGTTCTATGATAAGAGACGTGTCTCTAAAAAAACTTTTAAAGAAAATACAACTAATAAATAAATGTCACGGATTTGATTTATTTACCGTGTAAATCTTCAGATAGTTTAAAGTGTCCGTACATTGACTTTGTCAAGTAAAATAATTATTTCTCATTGTTTTTAAAAAAAAAAAAAAAAAAAAGAAAAAAAAAAGAGATGATTGATAGGATAACAGAATTTTACGCTTTCTAAATATAATATTCCCCCATCTTTACAATAAAATCAAAATAATAAGTTGACATTTTAATATTAAACTAAAAAAATTGGTGAAAGAAAGCCAGATGTTACACACGTAGTTCTTGGTCTATTTCAAACGTGTGACGTGCTTCTTCTGAATAATTTTTTTAGCCTTTTATTATTTTATTTTTTTTATTATTATTTTTTCGTATCTTTTTCCGGTATTTAAGAAACTTGTTTCATTAATACACAGTATAGATCACACATATTGAATATTCATTTGCTAGCTCAAGTGGTGGGGGATACACTAATTTAATGAAAATAGTTAGCATTATAATAATTTTATATTTTCATTTGCATCATTCAGAGAGACTTTTAGTCGATTTGTTAGGTTGCAAAAAAATAAAAAGGTACAGTAATATTTGGACTAATTAGGTTGTGTATATATACATCAGTTTCCAATCAATGTTTATCTTTCCATAAATTTGGCACAATGATTTGGCTTCTTGTGGTATATACCGAAGGTATAACACGCAAAATAAACTGTAGTATAACATATGATTAAATGAAATACTTTATTTTATTAGTAAGAATAATTCCTGAAAGTCATGTACAAAATTAGACGCTATCCAAATGGAAATGCGACATTACATGTTAGACTTTGTCTTGATATCAAGCATTTTATTTTTAAAGTAAAATTAGAATCGTATGCATTATATACTCCATAGTAATGTTAGATGTTTATAGCAATGTTACAGAACTACATATACTAATCTCGATGATATCGGTAAGTTGCATATTCTTTCTCAATCAAAGCTAAATAATGTTGAAGACTTAAATGATGTGACAATAAATGAGATCAAGAATCTTTAGGGCAATGATTTTTGATTCTTACATGCAAAGTTATTGTATTAACTTAAAAGAAGTAAAATACCATGCTAAGGTCAATTCAAGATGGAGAGCTCATAGATAGACCATATATATGCATATACAGATTTATATATTGTAATTGAATTTAATTTGATTCTAGCTTGATTAGGTTCATACCATTTAAACGTGATTGGCCGGTTTGGTCTTATGAATAGGCAACAACGTGTGATGACTGATGATCAACAACTCAATTGACGATATTACGATTTCTCACTAATATGCAAGTTGTTTTTCGACAGACCAAACCTAGTGATTTATTCGTCGGGAATGGCTGATGGTATTCCCATTAAGGGTTCGTCGCACGATCTCCTTTCTCTGGTAATGGTAGAAATTAAGTAAATTGATATGTTGAATAAAAAATAACAGTGTTCAAGAAACAACAATAGCTGTTCTAAAACCAAAGAAGATAAATATGTTAAAGTACGTATAATCTGTTAATGCTATAGTTTGTTACCATACTAATCACCTTAGTAAAAGTCACAAAAGTGATTAAACAAACAAAATAATTGAAACAATTCAACAAGTCACAAATCACGCCAACCTTGCTTGTAATAATACAACTCTAAATTTCTATTAATTATTAGAGTTATGCAGTTACGTTTCAATTCATACTTAATATATATAGAATTATCGCTACATACGTACAAGACATTTCAAGAAAGAAAATCTAACCCATTGTTGACCCAAAATAGCATTAAACTATTAAATCATATTTATGACGGCAAATAAATAAACATTTTGATGTCATGATCGATGTGTCACAGAATAATGTTATATGCTATTTCTTTTTTGAAGGTAGATTTTCTTATGGCTGCAAATTTTTGGTTTACAAAATCACGAAATGTGCTAAACATACATTGTTATAAAAAAAATTTGATTACTAGTCACGGAGGTCATAGACGATTAGTGATCACGTATAAATATGTGATCGAGAACAAAATAAACCAAGCAGCATTAATTGTTATTTTGACTAATTAGTTATAGATCGACTAATAAATAATATAGTTACAAATCGATTCTATAATACTAGAAATTTGCTCAAAAAGAGAATCCAGATTAGTTTAAGACCTATATAAATATTTAAGGTGAGATACTAGCTGGTACATCTAAAAAATTCTTGAATGATACATTCCATAGATCTCTTTTTTTACAGATTAAATTTAGGGTTATTGCAAATAGAATTCACATACTTTCCACTATAAATCACACCAGAAACTAGTTTTTGAGCCATAAACTTCTTAAATTGCATGTACTTTTTCAAGCTTCAACGAGAAACACCACTAGAATCACTCTATAACCGATGACCTCCGCACACATTAAATTGAACACATACGTACGGCTAGATCAGTACATACAATTCCGTACTCACTAGCTATCTGATCAAGGTGATCGTAGAGGAGACGCCGTGGTTTGTTGATGTGGCTGTTAGGCTGACGTAACAAATGTAAATTGCATGTCATATATTTGAAATAGCTATATCTGTTTTAAAGAAGAAAGTTATAATTTACAAGTTGATTACAAAATAAATTAAAAGCGTGTATTTAGTTACTCCGTATAATATTGACCAAAGCCTATAAAAATTCGAACGAGTTTAACGTATTTGATAATTAATTAAACTATTCAAAGTTGTTGCAAAAACATACCCGGCTTCTCTTTCCTATGTTTTCTTACTCCAGCAGTTGACATTTGATAAAACGATAAGAAATAGTCATTGGCGTGCTCTTCAATCTTTCATTTCTGTTTCCTACTAATTTACACACTATTTCTTCACAAAGATATAAATACCCCCACTACCCTTCATTATGTTAAACTTATTTACAGAATATTCTCAAAACCATATTCAAAACCCTAATCTAGCTAGCTGCTTGCTGGTAATCTATAAAGTCTCCATACAAAATCCGATAAAAAAAAGAAGAAAAAACCTTTAAAAACCCACAAATCTCATGGCTCCTCTTTGTTCTTTAAAAGCTAGTCATGCTTCATGGAAGCTCTTTCTCGTGCTTTTGTTCACTATCCTTCTCTTCGGTCCAAGCTCCGCCACTAGCCGCGGGTTCACAACGTTGAAACCAGATCAACAGCGACTGAAGCATGATGCAAGCGGTTCAAACAATCCTGGTTTGTATTTCAGTATGAAACCTAAAGGCAAACCCGTCCCTCCTTCTGGTCCTTCTAAAAGACACAATTCAGTACCAAACAATTGATGTGTTCATACAAGAAAGTCATTTTCTTTAGTTTTCTTGGAATATTTGATTGCGTTTTTGGTGAAGAATCGAATTAGGGTTGAAAAGAATGATAGAAAAAATATATGATCTTTTCGGGTTATGAATTCTTAGATTATAGATATACATATCAACTATACTGTATATATAGGAAAAAGAATACTATATATTTTGTTTTAATTTATATGATTTGAGTATATTAATGGAGTTATGTATGTTGATTTATTGATTCTTTGTGGTCATGTTTCCACATTGTTCTTGAGTAGTTGAAGAAATTTGGCTCTCCATGTAATTTGTATGTTTGTTCTTGAGCTTGAAATTTTCTTTACAGAATCAAGAAATTAAATCTAATGTATATTCACAATATTATTTCTTATGATTGTAAATCAGAGCTGCTTGAAATAAATGAAAATTAATTGTTATCGTGAGAGATTGATAATTGTGAAATCATATTTAGGACGTAATCCCTTTGTGTAAGAAGTACCAATAACTTGTGCTTTGTATTTCTTAAATTTTGATGTTAACAAGATATGTAGATGTTCAATTATCTCATGTTTGTTCTTGATTTACTTTTGACCATACCTAATTTTTGTCTTTTAGTCACTTGTATTTCAAATTTACCAAACTACTTTATAAATAAAATTTAAAAAACCGTCTAGCTAACATTGAATTGTCTATTTTTGGTAAGTTCCCTTTTATGGTTGGAAAGCGTCAATTCGTAAAAAAAGTTGGTTGTAGGAGTCATACAGATGTATAAACAATTTTGAGCCTCATGACTAATAACTGTTTAATATAGTTACTTTTTACCAAAATTCTTTAGAACCAGCTACCTGTATTTAAAATTTAAAATGTAATCATTTGATAATATACTATAATGTATAAATAAACTACGTATACTATGACTTTAATTAGTACGAGCAAACTAATTATTGATCATGAGAACTTCTTACAAAATTATACACATCATGAGAATTACATAAAAAAATCGGGAAATTTCATATTCCCCAATAAAAACATCATAATTTTATATTAATTCAAACATGAATTAAAGTAATCACACATTATGCATTGTTAACTTGAAAGTTGTGTAAATATGACATTTTGATGTTTATGTTAGATTAATATGAAATTAACCCTAAAAAAAGTTACCTACAAGAAACTAAAGCATTACTTATTTATAAGATGCTAAAGTCTTTCAATAAGTGGTTAAACATAAAGACGTTTAGAGTAACCTCTATAAATAATTAACGTACTCACAAATATAACTCATTACACTTCATTACATGTTTAATACTCATTAACCTTAACATAGTTTATGATCAACTAGTTAGTATACATAATTACGTCCATCTATTTCATATGATAAAACTATGTGATTTAGTGCTGAATGATTATTTACTCTGGATGATTAAAAGATTCTGAAGCAGAATGTTTCTGAATGATAACATGATGTTTGACAAGTGTCTTGAAAGCATATTTTTATTAGCTAAATTTACTATTTTAACATTTTGTATAGATTTTTTTTTTTTTTAATTATTATTAGTTTTTTCTATTTTTTTTAAAAAAAAGCAATTATTATCATTTTGATGTGTATCTCTAAACTAATTGTTAAAAGTCAATACGTTTATTGTTGCAAATTTTATAGTATATACATATGTGATTATTAATGTGTTCGAAGTAGGTGCCAAAAGTAAGATATTATTAAAATGTTACAGTGAATCAATAATAATATATGACTATATAAAGTTATTATAGTACGAGTAAAAGAGCTTCATCAACAAAAACCAACGCTGAATCATTTTTCATTTCTTGGATGCTGTGCCATTAACCTCTTAGTAGAATGACTAAGTGGCATAAAAAGTGCTATCAAACAAAAAACAACACTGACCGATTTAGCATTAGTCTCATTAAGAGGCTATCAAACAGCCCCTTAATTGCCCTTATCTTCTACACCAAGCCATTGCCACCACTTAATGACACCAATACTACCACAAATTCCGGACGCCAACACCACCACCACAATCAACATCATCCACCACCGTACACTGTTAGCTGCCACAACCACCACCACTACTCCCTAACACCATCACCACCACCGTAAGCCACTAGCCGCCACCACCACCACTCCCTAACAACATCACCGGTGCCACCGCCGCTTCTAGCCAACACCACCACTTTTAGCTATGACAAATTCCACCCGCCACATATGTGTAAACCCTAAAAACCTCTCCTCTTTGGCGAATTTTTTCCCCTTAACATCCTTAATCGTTTTTCATCATTCTTGCCCTAAATCCTTTCATTCTGTTGCGATTTCATTATTCTTAGGTTAATCCATTGTGGTTATCTCTAATTATCCTTAAATCGCTGCTTTAATCATTAGTAAAGGGTTAATTCTAGTGATTCGTTTGTTAGGGTTTATAATCGCTGAAGTATTAGCCGACTTAGGGATTACCTTAGCTTGTCTTTGTACTAAGTCGGTTTAGTATTCCTATTAGTTCCTGATTTACTTGATTTATCTTATTTGGAACAATTTCATGGGGGCTGGTTGATTTCTTGGCGATTCACTTCAAAACCCTAAGCGATTAGGGTTTTATATTGTTCTTTCTGTTTGCATGCATGTTGGTTGGTATTTGATTTTCTGATTCGTGGGTTTTGAGAGAGGATGAATAAGGGTTTTTTGATTTCAAAGGTTGCAACGGATTCTCCCAAGTCTAAAGTTCCTAACGTTGATGTGGAGGAGCCTCATGCGCTTTCAAAGGAAGCGTATCCTACTTTTAGCTTTAGTGAGTCAATTCCTCAATTGACGATGAACCCTAATAGTGGGAAAGGTTATATTAGTGATGTGCATACTTCGAGTACTAGTGCAAGTGATGTTGATGGGAATTCGAATTCTGTACCAAGCAAGGCTGTTAGGGGTGTGAGGAACCCTAACTTTGGGTCTGAATATGATGGTCATAGGGTTAATGAGGTTGATGATATTAATCTACCAGAAGGTGATGGTGTTCATGTATATCAAAGGGCTGGAAAAATGAATTTATCTCCTACTCATGACACTAATGCTCAGGTTCCTAGCCCTAACTCACTATCACAATCACATGGGACTGATGTTGATGTTGGGGGTTCTTCTCAAGAGAAGCCGATTTCTCTTGATACATCTGCTAATGATCCTCCTAGTAATGGTAATCCTAAATCTAATCAGCCTCTAGGTAGTATTGGAGTTAAATCGGTATCTTATGCGGGTGCTACTTCAAACGAGCCTCAGAAACATGTGTCTAATTTTCGTAGGTTGGAAAGTAGTAATAAGAGGGCTGATGTTGATCTTTCTATCCCGATGAAAGTGGTTGAAGAGGTGAACACTAGGTTTGAGAATACTCTTTATGGGTATTTCCTTGGTCAACGCCTTGCTTTTCCTGTTGTCGATTATTATGTTCGCAATGTGTGGGCTAAGTATGGTTTACAAAAGGTTATGATGAATGCTAAGGGTTTCTTTTTCTTCAAGTTTACTTCGAAGAAAGGTATCGATGATGTCCTTGATAATGGTCCTTGGTTGATTCGTAATGTCCTTATTATCCTTAAACCATGGACATTGAACACCAACTTGCTTAAAGAGGATTTGACTAACATTCCGGTGTGGGTTAAATTCCATGATGTTCCTTTAGCTATGTTCTCTGATGATGGGCTTAGCCTTCTTGCTACAGTGATTGGGACGCCCAAAAGGTTAGATGCCTTTACTAGTCAAATGTGCAAGGAATCTTGGGGCCGGAGTAGCTTTGCTAGGTGCATGATTGAAGTAAAGTCGGATGAGGTACTAAAGGACAGTCTCACTGTTGAGATTCCTCTACTTGATGGTACGGGTTCGACTATTGAGAAGATCCGGGTTGAATATGAGTGGATACCGCCTCGCTGTGGTAAATGTAAGGTATTTGGACATACTTTGGTTGAGTGCCCTAAGGTTGTCATACCGAATGCTCAACCTACTAAGAACGCAAGTGATGGGTTTCAGCCTGTTAACAATAAGAAGAAGGGAAAGCAAGTTGGTTCGAATCCGGGTTGAGGAGGTTTTACCAAACCTGTGGTGGGTAAGCACTTTGAATATCAGCCCAAAAAGACTCTTCCTGAACCAAAGAAAGCTAATGTCAGTAAGAAGAAGGCTTCTGATGTAGCTAGTACGAGTGGAACCAAGATCACTACTTCTAATCAGTTTGACTCTCTTAATATGGATGATACAGATGGTTTTGGTATTCCTAAGGTTGTTACTAACAAGGATGTGTCGGTTAAGACTGGTACTACATCACAAGTCCCTCTTGTGAGTGATATGCAAGAACCGCTTGTGAGTGATTCTATGGGAACAATAGAAGTTGGTTCTACTCCTATTGTTGAGAAAATTAGTAAGCTTGAAAAGCTACTGATCGATGGGAAAGCTACTCTTGTGGATGATGCTGGTCATCCTATTCCGTCTACCTCTGTCACTAAGAGGGCTAACCCATTTTCAAAGGTGGGTGAGGTTGTGGTTTCTGATAGTGATGAGGATGAGGTTCTTAACACGTTCGACGAATCAACAAATCTTTTTGGTGGTGGTCATGAGCGTGAAGATGAGTATGACTATGTGACAAACGGTAATTTTTCACCCATTATTAAATAGTAAATATTAATTTATTAGTGCCCAACTATTTGAAATAAGCATTCATAAGCTTACATAACTATTCGGGAAGCAAACCCGTATATTGCGACTTACGACAACTCATAACAACGACCATATTTATCAGAAAATGCGAAAATATTATTTTCTGACCTAAACTGGTAATTATTTACCGAACCGAGAATTTATCTCGAGCACAGCACGACACGCGTACCGACACTATTATAGTAACGACAAAAATGTAATAAATTTCAATCATAAATTTTATATCTCATACTTGAACCAAACCAAGAATACCGCGTTGACACTTGAGCTCAACGGGACACGGAGTACACACGACACACTCTTCGTGTATTAAACACAACTACTAATATACAAGACTTTGCCTATCACTTTTATAATGTACATATACGTTTATATAAAAAAAAAATGAAACGTAATAATAATAAGATAAACTCACGCCTCACCTTTTCACTTCCACCAATGTATATCTGTATTCCCTCTCCCCCAAAAACACGCTATCCATCTTTTATCTTCAAGGAAAAATCAGATCTACTTTCTCTCCTTCTCTTCCCAAGAAGCAGTTATCAAAAAAAAAAAAAAAAAAAAAAAAAAAAAAAAAAAAAAAAGAGAGAGAAGAAGAAAATCAAGAAACATGTGAATATAAATCCACCCCTAGTCTTGGATTCCTCTCCAAGGCTAACCCTTGCACGCCAAGGGGATACTTTCCCACTGTAAATCTCTTATCCAGCCAAGAAGAGTCACGAGATAACTTATGTAGAAGCCAAGTTTTGTTTTTAGTCCATTTTTGGTTATAAACGATTTTCGATATACAAAAGGTTGGTATTAGGGTTACTAATTTTCCTTCTTTTTATTCCACCCGACCCATAATGGCACCACAACTTCCTTGGTGTGGATTGCTTGCTTGGGGCTCGGATTGGATCATCTTCTTGTAATTTCATCAAAGTATTGTAAGAAATTCAAAACCCTTGTTTGATTTAATTAAATTCGAAATACATATGTTTATGTGTTTGGTTAATGATATTGTTGTTAATGATGTTGAATCCGATAATTATTAAACATTATTATTGAAATCGATGGGTGTTTAATTGTTATGGGGTTTTGGAAATTAATAAGAATCTGAGTTTCTGATATACATTTGTTGTTAAGATGGTTATTTTAATTTGATTTTACAAGATGTAAACTTGTTTCAGTTTATTCATGTCGTATGAATAATTGGATTTTTCTTCTTGTTGTTGATTTAATCTTGTGTGGCTGTTAATAAACTCAAAACTAAAAACCTGAGTATTGGCTTATGAATTGGAAGTACTTATTTTAACTGCTTAGTACGCGCTGTAATCGGTTTGGTTTAGCCTGGGTTTTGTTGAGAAGGAATTTGGACCGAGAGAGAGATACCTAGGGGGGTCTCGGTTTACTTACTTTGCTTGACACTATGACCAAGTTCTATTTTCTTGCTTATTAGAGGGCTGATTGGTATGTTTTGGAGTTGAGACGACTTTGGTTACGGGTCAAAACCCACTGTGGTCGAACCACAGTGGATGGGTTTTGGTTGGTTACTTCGTGTCTTAAATTGACTTTTAGTCATACACTCGAATGGTATTTGAGTGTGACCTGTGACTGTCGAGTCAAACCCAACCAACAGCCTACACACGAGTCCAACGAAGCCACCATAGTAGAGTCATGTCTCGAGTGTACGGGTCTCACTTTATTTATGTAGCAAGACACCCAAACTGTTAAACAATTTATTACTAGTACTGATATTGAGTCTAAGTGCAACCAGTGGTCTTGGTGGTATTGAAATGTGTCCTTGCTTATTACATATGTTA
This sequence comes from Artemisia argyi, assembly GCA_030686995.1. Taxonomy (NCBI): domain Eukaryota; kingdom Viridiplantae; phylum Streptophyta; class Magnoliopsida; order Asterales; family Asteraceae; genus Artemisia; species Artemisia argyi. Next base: position 34,027,709 of record CM060683.1, read on the forward strand.
AAACTTTAAAACACAAAAGTTGCCAACTGAATTTGTAATTTTTACAAGGAATGCAAAACGTGGCTTGCTGTGCCCATGATAACGAGCCCAGTGATGAGTTGGGTTGTATGCAGTTGGGCCACAGCCCACTCGACAAATACATAACTGGTACTTTGGTTACTGTTTTGTAACCGACTCACTCCACTTTCGTATATTCAATCCGATAACTTCTTCAACTTATTATTGTTATTCCGCGACTCCATCGACTCACTCTCATCTAATCATTATATGGAAGCAAAATATAAAACTATAAACTCTAATCTATTAAAGACTAGACTATAATTATAGCGATAACTTATTTAAAATTTGTTATGACTCGTTTGTAAAACTTATAATCGAAACTTATTATTTTTGCACCATTGAACTATAAATTAATCAAACAAACTATAAGTTACTTTGAGATCATTTTATGTTGTACAAACTCATTTAAACTTACAAATTGTTGTAAAATTTTAAACAAACTTACACTTTTGAAATATATATTTTATTAGCTTACTCTTTATATAAAAACGTTAATAGAATCATCACTTAATTACTTATTATAAATGAAAATTAGTAATAAACGTTTTATTTATAATAGTGATAAATATTTTATGCCTACGATAAGTTAAAATATGTATATACTTCTAACATTAATATCATTAATTCCGCCAACGTCCAACATCCATTACCATTTTTTTTTCCCGTACTTCATCTTTCGGTCATTGTCAAACCAAGGGTTTATTAGTCCGTAATATTTTACTATTGCCTATGTTTATACTACTACACTTCCATGAGCCAATACTTATACACCCTTAGAAAACTAATTTCAAACTTTGGCGCTACCACACAAGCAACAACACTTTAAAACTTTTTAAACTTTGTTAAACTTAGTTGAGTCTTAAGTGAGAATTGTGAACTAATATTTGCCGTACTAATCTAGGTCGCGTGTCGGTGCCGCTCACTATCACTATTTGACTTTTCGCTATCGCGACTACTAATCACTAAGGTGAGTTTATAGTCCCACTTTACTTATACTCGTTTACAAAACTATGGGGTGAGAAACATGCAAAACATTTTCTGGACCATACTATTATTTCTCAACACTATTGCGTAGTTAGCCTAAGCCCTGAACCCACTGTTATGCCCACTTTCATGAACCGTTAGTTCCTGTTAGGAAGCGCGATTGATATAGATAGATCTATTGGGGGTAACTCCCCCGTTCGGTTGGCCAGACGGGTCAATGCGAACGTATACCAAGTCGGACTACGAGTGTATTGGGTTAAACACTCGCTATGGGCTCTCACTATTATTATATGTGCTACATTGTGGCATACTAAACTGTTTAGCTTCGGTTGCATGAACTTAGTGCTAGCGCGATAGGCTATTTTGTATAACATTATATGCGTTGTAATGTTTGTACACAAAACTATTGGTCCACATTACTTTACTGATAAACCTATCGACTCACCAGCTTTTTGCTGACTTTTAGCATGTTTACTCAGGTGTTTGAGCTGCTTATTTTTCGTCAAGGCATGGCAAGGCGATGGTCATAATCTATTTACCTAAGTGTTTTTACACAACATTATGACTTGTTTTCATGGGACCATTTGACGTTGGGCTTATCTATTTACTTTGAAACTTGATGTAAACTTGAACGAATTTTAATGAAATGTATTTTTAACGGAGTATGTATTCCGTTCTTTATTATCTTGTGTTGTGATCTCCAATTTAGTAGCACCCCATGACCCGATTGCTTCCGCTGTACCGATTTTGGGGGTGTTACAGATTGGCATCAGAGCCAAGGTTATAGAGAACTAGGTACATATAAATCCTAAACTATAACCACTTTTTACAAAAACAAGTCCCGATGACCACCATTTGCCTGCCTGCCTTACTTGCCACCTTACTTTCCTTAATCATGCTTTACTATTTGATGATCTTACTTGACTATATGCACTATAAGTATTCTTATACGCACTAAACTTATATTATTTACTATGAGTATTCTACATATACTTACACACTTATACCGTATGTGTCACAGACTATGCCTTCCGCTGACACTCCACCATTCCAGATCACACCAGACTCAGAGAATCCGTACATCATACTTCAGGACTTTAATGCTTCAGATCCTGACATCACTGAGTCTGTACCTGCTCCATCATTTCCTACTCAGCCTACATCCACTACTATTACTGATCATGCATCTACTCAGCCTACACTCACACCCACTATTGACATCACTACCACTCAGTCCACTCATACTCAGAACCCTACTATCAGACGTCGGGCTTCTTACAGGAGAGTCCGAGGGCGTAACATACACCTAACATCTGCTTTATCATCAGTGCCCCGTAGGAGGACTCGATCATCATATGAGCATACTCCTACTTCACCATTGCCTCACTCCCCTCCACATCAGAGATTGAGGAGAGCTATTGAGACTGATTCGGAGGAAGATCCCGAAGAGGAACCTCTACCAGCTGAGGTTACACCTGATGAGACTACACCGGTTGAGCACACCACTGAGCATACAGGTACAGATGGGAGTATGAGACCACTGGAGATTATCCTTGAGGATGTGCCAATCACCTGTGAGATGGGACAGAGTTTGAGGGATGCACAGATTCAGGGAGGTGATATAGATGATGATATACCATCAGGTTTGGGTCAGGGAGCTGTTACACTCCATACTTTGGAGAAGGGTTTAGGGGTTGTTCCTTTCACTTTTGAGATTGGGCAGGGATCGAGGAGAGTTCATGAGGAGGAGATTAATGGTGAGATATGGAGGGATGTTGAGTGTGTGTTTAGTGCCGCACCTCGTGCTGTGAGTCCAGATTATACACCTTCTTCGCCTTCTTTTGTGCCACCATCACCATCTGTTCAAGTTTCCACACCTCCGGTTGCTTCACCAGTGGAGGATGGAGAGGTGACTGGTTTGGAGCAGATCTTTGTTTTACTGGGGTCACATGAGAGCTTACTTGAGGAGCATACTGAGCAGTTGGATAGGTTAGGGAGATTGGATGACAGTACTGGTATGTTAGGTAGTGAGCTTGAGGGTATGCGCCATTGTGTGGGGATGATGCGGAGTGAGTTGACATCAGTCTGGGATACTGCGTGGCGTCAGTGGCACCAGATGCATGATATGGAGTCTCAGATTGCTAGGTTGACTAGAGCTGGACAGGAGGACCGGTATGAGATTCTAGCTGCTAGGAGACGTATCTCAGATTTGGAGTTTACCAAAGACTTAGTGCATGCTCAGGAGCAGAGGATCGCATCATTGGAGACTAGGCTTGGAGCACACCTGACGATTATCCAGGACTCTAGTAGGCGGTTGGAGCAGTTGGAGAACACACAGGCAGAACTGGTGTTAGGCATGGAGCGACTTCGCGTTGACTAGTGTTGTTGTATTAGATGATGCAAGCTTAGTATTTGTTGTACTTTTCTCTTTTATTCGAGACTTGTATTTCCGTTTATGTATTCGAAACTTGTACTTTTCTTTCGTTGCACCATGAGCTTGTAATTTTGTGAACGCATATCGATTTTAATCTATAACAAGCTTGGTTGGTTATTCTATTGTGCCATTCTCTCTATAATTGATTTTATCAGTATACTCTACTTGTGGTGACCATACTCTTGCATGATGACAAACTCTTGTTATGAAATCTTATTTATTCTCTCTATATTTTTTTTACGTAGCAATATGGCTCCCAAACGGAAAGCAACTAGACCTACTCGTGCTAACCCAATTTCCGCCAGAACTACTGCAACAACTCCACCTGTTGTAAATCAAGCCATGCTCGACCAACTAGTTGAAGAGCGAGTGGCAGCAGCACTGGCAGCAGCAAATGTGAACAATTCAACTACTGATGTCGGAACCTCTAGACCGGCAAACAACAACAACCGTGGCTGTAACTATCAGGAATTCAAAAAGCTCATGACATATTATTTTGAGGGAAACGAAGGAGCTGTTGTCTTGGTCAGGTGGTTGGAAAGGTTGGAAACTGTATTCCGAATCTGCAGATGTGCGGATGAAGACAGGGTTAAATTTGCATCATTTACCTTCAAGAATTCTGCTTTGACCTGGTGGAACAACTATCTGAAGTCGGCTGGCCATGATGCCGCCTATGCAATGCCATGGGAAAATTTCAAGGAAATGATGCTCAAAAAGTATTGCCCTCGCAACGAAGTCATGAAGTTGGAGGCTGAATTTTGGAATCTCAAGGTGCAAGGCACCGACATGGCCACATATAACCAGCGTTTTCAAGAGTTAGTCTTACTATGTCCTGAAATGGTACCGACTGAAACTCGCTTGCTGGAAAGGTACATTGGAGGGCTACACCCATATGTCAAGGGGAATGTCACTACCTCCAAGGCTGCTGATCTCCATGAGACTATGGAGTTGGCCAACAAACTGACGGACCAAATGATTGAAGACTCAGTCGGAGCAGTGGTGACAAACAAAAGAAAATGGGATGACCACTCCCGAAACAACCACACTAACCACCACCCAAACAAAAGGCAAGAAGTTGCTAAAGTTTACGCTGCTGGACCAACAGAAAAGAAAGCGTATGAAGGCAAATTACCATTGTGTAACCGCTGCAAGTTGCACCACAATGGTCGGTGCACGGTCAAGTGTCACAAGTGCCAAAAGATCGGACACATGACCCGGGATTGCAAGGCAAGGCCCCTCGCTAATGCACAAGTTGCACCAACTAACAACCCGAAGGCTGAAATAACATGCTTTGGATGTGGTGAAAAAGGGCATTACCGGAATGAATGCCAAAAGCCCAGGAATCAAGGAAATGGAGGTAACCGAGGTAACCAAGGTAACCATGGTAATCAGAGGAACCAAGGAAACGGTGGGAATCATGGAGCTGCTGGGCATCATGGAAATCAGGGCAATGGAGGAGGAGCCCGTGGGAGGGTCTACGCTGTGGGCAAGGTAGAAGCCCAAGAGGACCCGTACGTTGTGACGGGTATGTTCCTTTTAAATAACCGTTATGCATCCATATTGTTTGATACTGGGGCAGATAGAAGTTTTGTTTCAACTGCATTTAGTCCACTTCTTGGTATTGCCCCGACCACTTTAGACATCATATACAATGTGGAGTTAGCTAATGGAAACATAGAAAGGGTAGACACTGTCATTAGAGGTTGTACCTTAAACCTATTAAACCACCCATTCAACATCGACCTCATGCCCGTTGAACTAGGTAGTTTTGACGTAATTGTCGGCATGGATTGGTTATCGAAGTATCATGCCTCCATCATTTGCGATGAGAAGATCTTTCGTCTACCATATGGGGACGAAGTCCTAATCGTAGAAGGTGACAGGAGAGATAGAAGAAACGCGTCAAGACTAAACATCATCTCTTGCACCAAGGCCCAAAAGTACATCGAAAAAGGATGTCATCTCTTTCTGGCGCAAGTTACCGAGAAGGAAGGAAATGAGTCAGAGGAAAAACGTTTGGAAGATGTACCAATCGTGAGAGACTTCCCAGAAGTCTTCCCTGAAAACTTACCTGGACTCCCGCCAACTCGACAGGTCGAATTCCGTATTGACTTAGTGCCTGGTGCTGCACCTGTGGCACGAGCGCCCTATCGATTAGCCCCAACGGAATTACAAGAACTCTCAGACCAGTTGTCGGAACTTTCAGAAAAAGGGTTCATCAGGCCAAGTTCCTCTCCTTGGGGAGCTCCAGTCCTGTTTGTGAAAAAGAAGGATGGGTCTTTCAGGATGTGTATTGACTACAGGGAACTAAACAAACTAACCATTAAAAACCGATACCCACTCCCGAGAATTGACGACCTATTCGACCAACTTCAAGGTTCATGCGTCTACTCTAAAATCGACTTGAGATCAGGATACCACCAACTTAGAGTTCGGGAAGAAGATATCCCAAAAACCGCATTCAGAACTCGATACGGTCATTATGAGTTCCAAGTTATGCCATTCGGTTTGACCAATGCCCCTGCAGTATTCATGGACCTCATGAATCGGGTATGCAAGCCGTACTTGGACAAATTTGTGATTGTCTTTATCAACGACATCCTGATTTACTCCAAAAGCAAAAAGGAGCACGAGGAACACCTTAGACAAATTTTAGAGTTGCTAAAGAAGGAGGAGTTGTATGCAAAATTTTCGAAGTGTGATTTTTGGATACCAAAAGTGCAATTTCTAGGTCACGTGATTGATAGTCAGGGCATTCACGTGGATCCTACAAAGATCGAAGCAATAAAGGATTGGGCGACACCTACCACACCCACCGAAATACGCCAATTTTTAGGACTTGCTGGTTATTACCGTAGGTTCATCGAAGGTTTCTCCAAGATAGCAAAATCTCTAACTAAGCTAACCCAGAAGAGTGAAAAGTTCGAATGGTGTGATAAAGCAGAAGAAGCTTTTCAACTCCTTAAGCATAAATTGTGCAGTGCGCCTATATTGGCCCTACCTGAGGGCAGTGAAGATTTTGTGGTTTACTGCGACGCTTCGCACAGCGGCTTAGGAGCTGTACTTATGCAACGAGAGAAGGTGATAGCGTATGCCTCACGTCAACTGAAGAAACACGAGAAGAATTACACAACACACGACTTGGAACTGGGAGCAGTAGTATTCGCACTCAGAATCTGGAGACACTACCTTTATGGTACCAAGTGTGTTGTGTATACAGATCACAAGAGCTTGCAATATATCCTTGACCAAAAGGAGCTCAACATGAGGCAACGCCGTTGGCTAGAATTGCTCAGCGACTATGATTGCGAGATCCGGTACCATCCTGGTAAAGCAAACGTGGTAGCGGATGCTCTTAGTCGAAAAGATAGACCAAAACCCCTGAGGGTGCGATCCTTAGGTATGACAATCGTTTCACCTCTCCCATCAAAAATCCTTGAGGCTCAGACTGAGGCACTCAAGGAAGAGAATAGACCCAACGAGAAAATCTATGGTATGCCGGAGAACGAAAATGGTTTTGTAAAGAGGTCTGATGGGACGCTGTGCTTCAAGGACAGAAGTTGGGTTCCACTTTACGGTGGGATGCGTGACCTCATCATGCACGAGTCCCACAAGTCTAGATACTCTATACACCCAGGAGCCGACAAAATGTACCTTGACCTAAAGCAATTATACTGGTGGCCCAACATGAAGGCCGACATTGCGATGTATGTCAGTCAATGCTTGATTTGTTCCAAAGTCAAGGCTGAACATCAACACCCATCAGGATTGCTGGTCCAACCAGAGATTCCCGAATGGAAGTGGGAACGCATAACTATGGACTTTATCACCAAGTTACCAAGGACATCCAGCGGTTACGACACTATTTGGGTAATCGTTGATTGTCTTACCAAGTCCGCCCACTTCCTACCAATCAAGGAAAACGAAAGCATGGATAAACATGCACGGCTATACATAAAAGAAATTGTTGCACGACATGGTGTCCCGATTTCTATCATCTCTGATAGAGATAGCCGTTTCACGTCAAAATTCTGGAGATCACTTCAAGATGCTTTGGGAAGTAATCTTGACATGAGCACTGCATATCATCCTCAAACAGACGGTCAAAGTGAGAGGACCATCCAAACTTTGGAGGATATGCTGCGAGCGTGCGTGATAGACTTTGGAAATGGTTGGGATAGGCATTTGCCACTAGCCGAGTTTTCTTACAATAACAGCTATCACACTAGCATCAAAGCTGCACCATATGAAGCACTTTACGGAAGGAAGTGCAGATCACCAATTTGCTGTGCTGAAGTCGGAGAAAGTCAGATTACTGGTCCTGACTTGGTACAAGAAACTACTGAAAAGATTGTACAAATTAAGAACCGGTTACAAGCTGCACGAGATCGCCAAAAGAGCCACGCGGACAAAAGACGAAAACCACTTGAGTTTCAAGTTGGAGATAGAGTCATGTTAAAAGTTTCACCTTGGAAAGGTGTGATCCGTTTTGGGAAACGTGGAAAACTAAATCCCCGTTACATTGGACCTTTCAAGATTCTAGCCAGAATCGGGCCGGTAGCCTACCGACTCGAACTACCACAAGAACTCAACTCTGTGCACAACGTGTTTCATGTGTGCAACTTGAAGAAATGCCTCTCAAACGAAACTCTTGCTATTCCCTTGGAAGAAATCCAAATCGACGAAAGATTGAACTTTATTGAGGAATCGGTTGAAATTGTTGACCGAGAGGTCAAACGGCTTAAGCAAAGCCGCATTCCTATTATCAAGGTCCGTTGGAACTCTCGTAGAGGTCCCGAATACACATGGCAGCGTGAAGACGAAATCAAGCGCAAATATCCTCATCTTTTCTCGACACCCGTGAGTAATTCTAAGTGAAACCGAGGACGATTTCATTCCAAGGCAGGAAGGATGTGACAAACGGTAATTTTTCACCCATTATTAAATAGTAAATATTAATTTATTAGTGCCCAACTATTTGAAATAAGCATTCATAAGCTTACATAACTATTCGGGAAGAAAACCCGTATATTGCGACTTACGACAACTCATAACAACGACCATATTTATCAGAAAATGCGAAAATATTATTTTCTGACCTAAACTGGTAATTATTTACCGAACCGAGAATTTACCTCGAGCACAGCACGACACGCGTACCGACACTATTATAGTAACGACAAAAATGTAATAAATTTCAATCATAAATTTTATATCTCATACTTGAACCAAACCAAGAATACCGCGTTGACACTTGAGCTCAACGGGACACTGAGTACACACGACACACTCTTCGTGTATTAAACACAACTACTAATATACAAGACTTTGCCTATCACTTTTATAATGTACATATACGTTTATATAAAAAAAAAATGAAACGTAATAATAAGAAGATAAACTCACGCCTCACCTTTTCACTTCCACCAATGTATATCTGTATTCCCTCTCCCCCAAAAACACGCTATCCATCTTTTATCTTCAACGAAAAATCAGATCTACTTTCTCTCCTTCTCTTCCCAAGAAGCAGTTATCAAAAAAAAAAAAAAAAAAAAAAAAAAAAAAAAAAGAGAGAAGAAGAAAATCAAGAAACATGTGAATAAAAATCCACCCCTAGTCTCGGATTCCTCTCCAAGGCTAACCCTTGCACGCCAAGGGGATACTTTCCCACTGTAAATCTCTTATCCAGCCAAGAAGAGTCACGAGATAACTTATGTAGAAGCCAAGTTTTGTTTTTAGTCCATTTTTGGTTATAAACGATTTTCGATATACAAAAGGTTGGTATTAGGGTTACTAATTTTCCTTCTTTTTATTCCACCCGACCCATAATGGCACCACAACTTCCTTGGTGTGGATTGCTTGCTTGGGGCTCGGATTGGATCATCTTCTTGTAATTTCATCAAAGTATTGTAAGAAATTCAAAACCCTTGTTTGATTTAATTAAATTCGAAATACATATGTTTATGTGTTTGGTTAATGATATTGTTGTTAATCATGTTGAATCCGATAATTATTAAACATTATTATTGAAATCGATTGGTGTTTAATTGTTATGGGGTTTTGGAAATTAATAAGAATCTGAGTTTCTGATATACATTTGTTGTTAAGATGGTTATTTTAATTTGATTTTACAAGATGTAAACTTGTTTCAGTTTATTCATGTCGTATGAATAATTGGATTTTTCTTCTTGTTGTTGATTTAATCTTGTGTGGCTGTTAATAAACTCAAAACTAAAAACCTGAGTATTGGCTTATGAATTGGAAGTACTTATTTTAACTGCTTAGTATGCGCTGTAATCCGTTTGGTTCAGCCTGGGTTTTGTTGAGAAGGAATTTGGACCAAGAGAGAGATACCTAGGGGGGTCTCGGTTTACTTACTTTGCTTGACACTATGACCAAGTTCTATTTTCTTGCTTATTAGAGGGCTGATTGGTATGTTTTGGAGTTGAGACGACTTTGGTTACGAGTCAAAACCCACTGTGGTCGAACCACAGTGGATGGGTTTTGGTTGGTTACTTCGTGTCTTAAATTGACTTTTAGTCATACACTCGAATGGTATTTGAGTGTGACTTGTGACTGTCGAGTCAAACCCAACCAACAGCCTACACACGAGTCCAACGAAGCCACCATAGTAGAGTCATGTCTCGAGTGTACGGGTCTCACTTTATTTATGTAGCAAGACACCCAAACTGTTAAACAATTTATTACTAGTACTGATATTGAGTCTAAGTGCAACCAGTGGTCTTGGTGGTATTGAAATATGTCCTTGCTTATTACATATGTTAAAACTTTAAAACACAAAAGTTGCCAACTGAATTTGTAATTTTTACAAGGAATGCAAAACGTGGCTTGCTGTGCCCATGATAACGAGCCCAGTGATGAGTTGGGTTGTATGCAGTTGGGCCACAGCCCACTCGACAAATACATAACTGGTACTTTGGTTACTGTTTTGTAACCGACTCACTCCACTTTCGTATATTCAATCCGATAACTTCTTCAACTTATTATTGTTATTCCGCGACTCCATCGACTCACTCTCATCTAATCATTATATGGAAGCAAAATATAAAACTATAAACTCTAATCTATTAAAGACTAGACTATAATTATAGCGATAACTTATTTAAAATTTGTTATGACTCGTTTGTAAAACTTATAATCGAAACTTATTATTTTTGCACCATTGAACTATAAATTAATCAAACAAACTATAAGTTACTTTGAGATCATTTTATGTTGTACAAACTCATTTAAACTTACAAATTGTTGTAAAATTTTAAACAAACTTACACTTTTGAAATATATATTTTATTATCTTACTCTTTATATAAAAACGTTAATAGAATCATCACTTAATTACTTATTATAAATGAAAATTAGTAATAAACGTTTTATTTATAATAGTGATAAATATTTTATGCCTACGATAAGTTAAAATATGTATATACTTCTAACATCAATATCATTAATTCCGCCAACGTCCAACATCCATTACCATTTTTTTTCCCCGTACTTCATCTTTCGGTCATTGTCAAACCAAGGGTTTATTAGTCCGTAATATTTTACTATTGCCTATGTTTATACTACTACACTTCCATGAGCCAATACTTATACACCCTTAGAAAACTAATTTCAAACTTTGGCGCTACCACACAAGCAACAACACTTTAAAACTTTTTAAACTTTGTTAAACTTAGTTGAGTCTTAAGTGAGAATTGTGAACTAATATTTGCCGTACTAATCTAGGTCGCATGTCGGTGCCGCTCACTATCACTATTTGACTTTTCGCTATCGCGACTACTAATCACTAAGGTGAGTTTATAGCCCCACTTTACTTATACTCGTTTACAAAACTATGGGGTGAGAAACATGCAAAACATTTTCTGGACCATACTATTATTTCTCAACACTATTGCGTAGTTAGCCTAAGCCCTGAACCCACTGTTATGCCCACTTTCATGAACCGTTAGTTCCTGTTAGGAAGCGCGATTGATATAGATAGATCTATTGGGGGTAACTTCCCCGTTCGGTTGGCCAGACGGGTCAATGCGAACGTATACCAAGTCGGACTACGAGTGTATTGGGTTAAACACTTGCTATGGGCTCTCACTATTATTATATGTGCTACATTGTGGCATACTAAACTGTTTAGCTTCGGTTGCATGAACTTAGTGCTAGCGCGATAGGCTATTTTGTATAACATTATATGCGTTGTAATGTTTGTACACAAAACTATTGGTCCACATTACTTTACTGATAAACTTATAGACTCACCAGCTTTTTGCTGACTTTTAGCATGTTTACTCAGGTGTTTGAGCTGCTTATTTTTCGTCAATGCATGGCAAGGCGATGGTCATAATCTATTTACCTAAGTGTTTTTACACAACATTATGACTTGTTTTCATGGGACCATTTGACGTTGGGCTTATCTATTTACTTTGAAACTCGATGTAAACTTGAACGAATTTTAATGAAATGTATTTTTAACGGAATGTATTCCGTTCTTTATTATCTTGTGTTGTGATCTCCAATTTAGTAGCACCCCATGACCCGATTGCTTCCGCTGTACCGATTTTGGGGGTGTTACAGACTATGATGATTATTCGAAGCAAATTTATGATCTTCCAGGGGAATTGGATGCTCTTAATGCCATTTATGGTTTTAATCTCCAAGGTCGTAGGAAGTAGTTTATCTTTTGTCAGAGTCACTACTATCATGTGAGTAATGGTTTGTTTTCTTGTTTTGAAAATATGAAGTATCTAGTTATGTAAGCTTTTCGTCTATGTAATGGGCTGAGATATGGGATTCACCCATATCCGTTGTACTTAAACGCTTTTTGAAGTAATATATTTACCGGATCGTTGACCTTTTACCAAAAAAAAATTCCACCCGCCACCACCACCGCCATCACAACCACTTTTGGCAACATACTTTAAAATATATTTTGTTTCTTACTTTCTTTAAAAAAATCTAGAAATAAATATATAAAGAAGATGAAGTTGAGTGAAATGATCAAAGTACCTTTAACACACAAGTTTTCCTTAGTAGAATGACAATATTTCACGTCCGTTGGATATACTGAGTTAAAACATAGAGTACATATTGTGTTTATAGAGTTTACCTGACTTTTTATCTCTACAAACTCAGTCAGTCTCTTTTTACTTGTTTACACCCATGGACATGTCATGGGAAACTATTTATTATCTGTAACACAATATCAATCACCTAGTATTAAACAACATCTTCTAAAGTCAACAGGATATAAGAGGTTTAAATTGGAAGACTTGCGTGTTAAGGCTTTGTATTTCGTAGTATAACAATTTATAAGGGAATCAAGACTACAACGTAGGACCATAATTTTGGTTAATATGGCGTGGACCCACATGTGTAACATTGCAATCTTTGGTATCAGAAGCATTCCATATACAAATTCGATAGACGAATTAACAATGAGCTTTCTCTAGGCTTATCCTAAGATGTCCTTGATTTTGTGCTATATATATTACCGAGCATTGATTAACATGACTAATTCAAATGCTTAAATTTGTGAATAAAAGAAAGTAAAGACATGTGACAAGATTATATACGAAGTATCTATTTGTAGAACAATAAATTATTTACGCACAATATTAATTATGTGAATTACGATTCTCATTAACTACGATATGTACATGACATATCTATTAAGGTTTTTCACATGTTGCTTGAGCTTCTAATAAAACTTTCCTCTCTGGCAAGGTTTCATAATTACCAAAAAATGAGATCAAGCAGTAATTAAACGATGATTATGTCACCAAAAACTGAGAACAATGAATGCATGATCGATGACATAAAAACAAAAAGAGTGACATGTAGACTCATTAATGAAAACTAAATTAGCCAACCGATAAAGATAGCCTAGTTTAAAAAATCATTTTTTGTCCAACATCGATCCAAAATTTGTCTAAAATATCAAAGACGAAATGATACGGAGATCTATCTGGGCCCTGTAATTCAAGAACTAAATATTGTTGTCCGATGTAAACAACTTTTATCTACAAAATTTTTGTTTCATTGAGAAATTTATATTACGGACGACGATGAGTTTTAAAGGCAAAAACTTGCTACCAGAAGTTGAATTAACGAAACAATAACACATTCCAGATAAACAAAATTGCTCATGAATGTGAGATTTATATATGTTTGCATTAACAAAACGAAAGATCATCTATTTGTCTCTTGTTAATTACTAAGTAAGGATGAACCCCTACCACTGTGAAATAGCACCATCTTCTATTACTATAGCCCTTAATGTTTGGAAAGACGTTTTGAAGTGGTGGGGCCTCTCCAATGCTGATATTTCATGCATTGAAGACACAACCAACCTAGTGAGTAAAGACAAGCACTTAATTAAAGCCTAGCTTCACACTCTTGTTGATGTAGCAGTGCAAACTACTCTGAGGCTTATTTGAAAATTGGATGTATAGAAAAAATTCACGTTTGCAACTAGAAGATCATATCTAAGACCGAACTTCTTTTCAACTACGTCAAACTCTTTTCGTTTTAATGGATTAGCAATAGACACAGGAACTTTCCTTTTAGTTGATTTGAGTGGTTTGATAACTCGGGTAATTAACACTTTTTAACATAGAACGCGAAAGTGAATTTGGATAAATCCTAATCTAAAGACAGATAAACGAGGTGTACCTCAAGAGAATAAAACTCAAATAAGAGATAAAACTCTAAAACTCAAAGTTTATTAATAATCAAAACAATGATAATGAGCCTGATGTTTATAAGCTAGTGAAACTTGCAAAAAAGAAGCCTAATTAAAGTAAAAAAAAACGATCTAGATAAATAATAGAAGATTCTGGAATCATCACTATTACGGCATGGAGGAAGACTTCCGTCTAAGAGGTAGACATGCCAAGAGAATAACTAAAAATAATATGTAGCATATACGGCGTAGGTAAGGCTTTAGCCCTACGCCATAGACAAAACGGTCTACGTTTCTTGACCACAAATTTTGTCCTCATCATTCTCCCTCACTTGAAAAGAACTCGCCCTTGAGTTTTCACCATCAAGGGTATCACCTACCTTTAACATCTTCTCATGACGAACTTATCTTCGGTAGATTTGCGTTTCACATTAACTCGAAAACCTTCAATTTCTTTGATACGTCTACCACACTCCAGACATTCAACCCATGACCCTTTAATAACTTTGGACTCGACAGCTTCATCTTCAAGATCATTCAAAACCCTAGAATCTTTGTCTTCTCTGGTACTTCAGTCGATGCTTATATATTAGTCGTATTAACTTCGACAACACATTGATTATCAACTTCAACAATGGCATCAAGAACCATAGCAATTCTCCTTTATTCCCATGAGGAAATGTAGGGATTTTGTTGAAGATCATACTTACCCTTTACCTCATGTTGTCATGATTTTTCAAGCAAAATATGACATTCATCAATATCATCCACAACACAAAGTCATTCCTTTTTATAAAATTTCCCAATGGTTACCGGACCCCAACAAATTTGGAAACCTTCAATTGGACAAATCACCTTTGTATTTTAGGAAATCTACCAATGTTCTTGAAACCAAATTATTTATACTACAAGCAAAAATAATTAAATAACATGCCGAATTATTGATTAGAATTTTGAGCGAAAAAACTTGGTTATAAGTAATCGGTCCTCCATCTTTATTCTTTGCTCCCATTTATCAACCTCTTATTGTCGAACAAGGATTGATTGCTTGTACAATTGCCTCTAAAATTGCCTATAGTTGGATGAATTATTAACCCTTCGTGTTTCCTACCCTCGCGATTCTTTTGGATTAATGCCCCACCTACGATTAGGGAACGTGGTTCTTCTAGCATAGTGTAACAGATGTCAAGTTCTTTCATGAATTTGGTAAAACCATGATCCATGTACTCTACAGACCATACGCTACCAACAACATGGGTTTTGATAACATCTACAATATTCATCATCTATGATACTAACAAGCTCTATACATTAATTGGCGCATAACCTTCTACAGGAATTACCACCAGGATACCAACAAGCTCTAATGCCACTGACATATGAAGCGAAAGTGAATTTAAATAAACCCTAATCTAAGGGTAGATAAACGAGGTGCACCACAAATAAGAGATAAAACTCTAAAACTCAAAGTTTATTACAATAATAATCAAAACTTAATTACAATGTTAATGACCCCTATATTTAATTGAAACTTTTTTTTTTGAACGGCAAATTGCATTAAAATCACACTAGCAAGGAGCTAGGCGGTGGGGAACAAAATTACATAGGAATAGAAAGAGCGCTATGAGGGTTGCTAAACCACTCGATCCAATTACAAAAACCTTTTCTTCGCCTACTAGAGATCCATGTGAAAGAGTATAGCTTAATGTCATTCAGAATAAGCTCTTTCTTTGGCTTTTTAGAACCGAATGTATATTCATTTCTAAATCGCCAAAGAACCCAAATAGTAGTTTGTACTACGGCATCGATGAGGGGAGTGTAGTGAGCCGACATGTTAGAGGGGTCCGCAAGGTTTACCACGTCGGTAACGCAAGAGAAGTGCCTATTAGCAAGGTTTCACCACTTGAAAATACCATTCCAAGTATCAATCGCCACTTTGCATTGGCCGAAAAGGTGAAACTCCGTCTCAATTCTATAGTCACAAATGGGACATCTAACAGTGTGGAGATCAATACCTCTCATATCAAGATTGTATCTAGTCGAAAGACACTCATTTTGGACTCTCCAAGATGATATGTTTATCGTAATTGGGATTAAACAATTCCATCTAGTAGCTGGAGTGCTTGCGGGCGTCATGTTCATGATGAGAAGTCTCATTTATTTTATCGAGAAACCACATGAAACTTTACCATTAAACACCCATTTGTCTTCGGTGAAGGAGAGGTATAATTGAGACACTAAATTAATAAGCTCCTCAAGATGTAACAGCTCAATGGTGGACCTCAAAGGCCTTCTCCAAGCCCAATTAAACCTTAAACATGTTGGGATAAGTGGCCTGAGAAGATGGTAGATAGGGGCATGTGGGCTGGGGGTTGATGATTAGTAGCTTGACCGAGAGAAAGAGTTCCATGGGCTAGCACAGGGCTTATACCAGGATCAGCAGGGGCCGTAACAGAAGCAACAGTGGGTGTGTTTATGGCAGTAGGAGCACGATCACGAACTACGCAATGTTGATTAAGATCGAGCCTAAAGAGACGAGGATAAAATTCATTAAGAGGCGACCCTCCCATCCATTTATCTAAACTTAGCGTTTTCACCATTTCCAATCTTTTTAGAAAAGAGAGCACACAAGTTTATACCATTTGGAATAAGATCTTCCTTAAGTCTTGCAATTGGTACCAAGGTCCCGACTTTGTTTTAAGTGAAACTTGCAAAAAAGAAATCTAATTATAGTAAAAAACGACATAAATAAAATAATAGAAGATTTTGAAACACTACTACACCATAGAGGAAAAAACCGTTGTAGCATGCATAATCAATCATTGATTGAAAACTCAGCTCTGCTTTCAGTTGTCGGCTCTTTCTTCAAGGGGTCTCAGGTTCGAGTCCTGGCAGCGGTAATATTAGTTTTTTGACCTTTTACCTCAAAAAATACTACGCAGTAGAGGAGGTCTTCTGTCTACAGCGTAAACAAGCCAAAAAAATAACCAAAAAATAAGTCGTAGCATATACAACGTAGATAAGGCTTTAGTCCTATGCCGTAGCCAAAACGGTATACGTTTCTTGTCCACGAATCTTGTCCAAGACTCTTTGTAATTTTTTCCGTTTCTTCCTAGCTTCTGGCTTGGTTGGTGCTTATAAGATTTATATGAATAAGATATCTTTAATATAGTTAATCTTCGTTTATCATTATGTACATATGATATAACACAATCAACTGCGTAAGCCACTTCCTTTACAATAAGAAATGCTTATCGATCGAGAATATGAGAAAAAAAAACCTTGGCCAGGTACTCAACTGGCGCCCGATTAGCTACGAATCGGTTGATGGATATTCGTAGCACACAAATGGTAGTTTTTCGTAATTACTACAACCTTTTCAACGGAAAATATTTGATTTTTCAAGATTTTAGACTTATTATAGACTTATGTACAACTTTATCTGGTCAACAACTTAATGCTGGTATGTGTAAATTGATGCTCAAGTAGTATTTAAAAGATCATTGTTTTCAAACTTGCTTGGTCGACCAAGGAAAAAGTAAAGGAAAATTCAATTAATTAGGTCATCAATATATTTGAAAATAATATAATATGTAGTGGCGAAGCTAGAAAATTTTTTGTGGGAGGGCTGAAACAAAATTTTTTCTTGAAAAACATTAGATGGGAGGGCCGGGATGAAAAAAATTATTATTTAACACATGAAATCACAAACAAATACACTAACGAGCTTAGGTATAGGGGGTCGGAACCCTTCCAGGTCCTCATGTAGCTCCGCCCTTGATAATATGCACTCAAAAACTTACAATAAACGCAAATTAATTTCTCATTTTGGTAAATTGTGTGACTAGCTAGCGTTGTTACTACTGTTACTGGTACTTTATTCACATGCGAGTTCTTTTAGACATCAAAAAGGATCGATATATTAGAACACCAGCGAGAAGCTAGGACGGTACATGATTGAAAATTTTACATATGTACATTAGTTGAAGGACTCTATTATGCCTTCCAAATTTTGAGAAAATATACTCGTAAACAGTCCCTAAAGTAGGGTTAATTAGTAAGTTAACTTATCATTTTATTTTTTATTTTTTATCATTTGAAACTTAAGATGACAATGTTTATGAAATGCCATACTTTTTTTTGAACGAAATGAAATGCCATGCTAAGGATCCAATTCTAAAGACATACAGAACAGAACTAGAACATACAAACATGTTACCTTATCATGTTAACAAATACAGTAACAAATATTATCTTGATTCGTCTCTGCCTAAATGAAATAAAAAATTTATTTTCTAAAAGTTTTACCATTTAAAACTCTCACAACAACAATCAAAATGAATCAAAATGAGTATAATATAGCGGTACCCATTAATTTTGCTTAATTTCATAAAACAAGTAATATTATAACAAATCTAAGCTAAGTTGGTCTCCTTGGAAAGTTTTTAATTTTGTTATGTTTTATCCTCTAGCTATGTATCAATGGAATAAGGAAATGTGTAGTTAATAAGTATTTATACTTATATGTTAAGTAATGCATTTCATAAACATTGTCATCTTAATACGTCTTCTTTCTATATTTAATTTAATTTCAAATAAAAATATCTCTCCAAAACGTCGTCACAGTTTGCTATAACTTTTATACGTATACATGTATGTAAATATTATGTAAAAGAGTAAATCAGAATATTTTATAAATTTTAATTTACAGATTTTTTTATACTTGTTGCAATAAGAAATTTTTTTAAAAAAAGAAAAAAATACGCAGCAATGCGCGACAATCATACATCTTGTTAAGAACAACACAAAAGTAACTAATGGCTCCTAGTAAGCAATTATAGATGTCATGTGTTTATGTATCATTGCCTTCTATCGAAACCGCCTTTTCTGCAGCGTTTTTCAGTTCATTTTTCTTCCCGTCCTCCTTATTGTTCTAGCATAAATGAAGTCATGTAAAACATGGGATGCCAAAAGCAAAAGCTATACACTGAAGTGTAATTATCTAAAGTTTTCCGTATCACATGGGAACAAATTAAGGCTCGACATTTCTTGCGAAAAAAAGGTAGAGTTAGTAATTAAGATTGTGTGTTTCAACATATTGGCAAACATTCTCACATGGTCACATGCATGGAGCTTTGTTTATATTTTTATTTACATTTCTTAAGCAAACAACTATTATAAAAAAAGATGATAAAATTGAAACGTGCCAAGTGGTTATAAAGTATAATAACATTAAGTTTTCTATTGTGAAACAAAACCATTTTTCTGAGTCGTACAAATGCAATTTCTTTTGTACTAACAAGTGCTCACAGGCTCTTATGATTGTTCGGATTTTGATTCATAATTTTTTGTTGGCAAGTCACAAACAAGCCATTAAACATGAACTTCCATATGCATTTAACACACTCCTTTGGTCCTATCTCCTTTCACACATGCATGCACATTTGTATATACTATGCATGGCACAACCATCTCCATAGTAGCCTTGGATATATCTTACAAGAGAACAATGTTTAAAGCCTGTTAGGTGGACATCTTAAGTTGGTCACGCCAAAGTTTAATAACTTTTACATTAATTCGCGTACATCAGAGAAAAAAAAAAGGCGTTTCATACATCCATGCACATTTAGATATACTATATATAGTTTTGATACCAAGCATCTCGTGTCATCGACATTTTACTTCTAAATTTATAAGTATGTCCCATTTAAAGAAAAGTTTTACACTGAAGCGACAGGCAAACGGGCAACAAGCTGCGCCGCTAACCCTTTTTGAATAGCGAAACTTAATCTTTTAAAAACTACATTCAAATACCTTGGGGTGGTAACATTACCATGCATAACCCGTTGAACTCTTTTGAGCAGCTCCACAGCCTCCGATGCAAGGAAACCAAAACTATATATAGTATATACATGCATGGCACAACCATCTCCATAGTAGCCTTGGATATATCTTACAAGAGACCAATGTTTAAAGCCTATTAGCTAGGAGGACATCTTAAGTTGGTGATCACGCGAAAGTGTCAAAACATTTACATTAAGTCGCGTACATAAGAGAAAAAAAAGGCTTGACTATTCTCCACTAGCTTGAATAAAGATATTTGTCCGTATATGCTTTATATGTTACACATGCATGCACATAAAGATACACGTACAAGACACAAATATACAAAGTCCTTACACAAATCACTCTCAAGTGACCTAGTAACAAAAGGCTTATGACTAACACAGTAAAATGTGTAAAATCTCAAGTTTAATTCTTCTTAGGTGCAATCTCCGAAATAGTCACGCCAACTTTCTAAAAAAGATAAACTTACCTTGTTTGAGTATGTGTAGGTGTTGATTCAAAACCCGTCAATAATCGGCCAAAAAATTAAAACATGTTAAAATTACATTGGGCCACATGAGCTATACATAAGGGGCTATACTGCAACTCTTTAGATACCACTCAAATACGCATTAAGTTTATTTAAAATAGTTGTGTTTGCAAAAGGATACAGGATATATGTAAAGAAATAAGAAGGTGTGCAAAATAAAATAGACCAGTATTGTTTTAGCCTAGCGTGAAATTTACTACTTGTCGGGTGTAAAATATCAAAATATTGGTTGCATTAAATATACTGTCCCAGTTACTAGGGTGTTTGATATGATGCATGTTTTTGCCGATGACATTTTCTCACATTCAAATGAATTTCTTGCCTTAATATTAATAAAAAAAGAAAGAAGAAGCAATAATATAGGTGAAAACTATCATAGAGTCAATGGATTTTGCCGTCCCTTAATATATGTTGAATCTTTATTTATTGTTGATTTGAAACCATGTGAGATATGGAAAAGTTGGTGGGTTAAAATTAAAACAAGTCACTTTCGTTAAGTCATCTCAAGTCTTAACCATTATATTAAAGGTTATGGTTATCCCCAATGTAATCACTCTTCAAGAATCGGATTGGACCAACAAAAAATGGATTAGACCGCAAATCAAGTTGGCGAGTTATGTATAACTGCTAACCGAAGCAAAAATCGAATATGTGAAAAATGATAGATCAAAGACTGGAAGAAAATATAATCGGTTCAGTCTAGTTCGGGGTGGTTTGTTGGTTTGATTCGGACCGCTATCTATTACGCTCATCGTCTCCATGTTGATGGATAAAGATGAACGAAAGCGATTTCTTAACATAGTCAAAACAGTTAAACTTAAATATAAAAGTTTCCCATAAGTCATTTTTATCTAAAGATCAAATCTCTTAATCTCATTATACATCACCTTTCATCTACACCTTTCATCTAGTAGTGTAGATTAATTCTTCTTATCATCCACACTCTTTCACACCAAATGGTTCTTTCCCAAAATCAAACCCTAACAACTCACCAATTGCAAATTTAACCAAATCTCTTCTAAGTAATAGACATACGAATTAGCATTATCTAAAAATGAATCGTCTTCATTGCCACTCATTGATCAAAATGTTGATATTGGTAAAAAGATTTGAATATAATTCGGTTTTTTTTTCCATATTATTTTATTAAAATATATAGTCAACAGATTCATGTAGTTTGTTTGCTATTTTGATTATTATTTTTGATGTTATAATTTTTACGTGTTTTTGATGATGATCAAAGTATAGTGATTTGTTAATTAGTTTGTTTGCTTTTTATTTATTTAGTTTTAATGTTAATGATCAACAAAGTATAGGAATCACATGTAATTTCTTAAGCGTTGTTTTCATTAGTGGTAGTTTTTATATGTTTTTATATGCAAAATGTTAATGATGAAAAAAGTACATGAATCACATATGATTTCTCAAGCATTGTTGTTATTATTAATATTTTTTTTAACCATAATTTGTTATTATTTGTTATTATTTTGTTTATCACTGTTTATCTGTATTGTTATTATTTATTTTAACTAAGTATAATCACGTGTTTATTTTTAGCTAAGTAGTGATAATTATGATTTATATTGTTTTGTTGATGCATTTAGTTTAAATGTTTAATTGAGCAGTGTTGTTATTATTCATTTAACTGATAATCTTGATTTATATTGCTTTATTGATGTTAAGTGCTGCCGTCTTGAAAACTCTTTCTAACACATATAAATGGTCAAAGTCAAATGTTGGATCATAGCCGTATCTTAAGTTTAAGGATCAATGTGCCGAATCTAGTGGTTCTCCTAAGAATAGGCTTACTTAGACTATGGTTCGTGAAATGGTTTCTCCTAAGAAACAGGTTAACTCACGTATCTAAGGTGCATCTAGTGATTTATATTGAAAAGGTAACTTGTGAATGTAGCGGCAATATGTTAAACCAGCTAAACATGTATATTGTAAATATTGAAGATATGTTGTTTCTTTTAGTTTTTGCGTCTAGGAGAAACATGAAATAGTATTCGCAGCGAGGCACGAACAATATATCACTCGTTATAGAACATTGGAGTAAATTATAATGTTACCTAACGAGATTCAGGAACTCAATATCGAATTAACTTGGTTTAAACTCCTGCATTTCCTAACAATTTACTCTAACCTTTCACTACTTTTTTTCTTCAATCCCTTTCACACACGCACACAAACACGTTTATAAACCTTAAAAGTATGGACAATTTTGTAAAACTATCTTACATCCTTAAACGATTGCCTTCATGGGATCTTCTTCGTTCACATTTTTATCTTTCCTTTTTCTATTGATACTTCTAGTTGCCGCGAGCTCGTCAGTTGAATGTTTAGAAGACATTCCAAAGCATTGTTGGAGAAAACACGGATCGGTTGCACGGAATTCTGGTCTGGTGTTTAGCATGCGATACAAAAGGAAACGTATCCCTCCTTCTGCTCCTTCAAAGAGACACAACTAATTTGCTGTCAGTTGTTCTACACCTCCAAGTAGATCAAGACGTGCAAGAGTCAAGAAATTTTGATCTACCATATTATATAATGTATTAATGAAACTCTTTAATGAATAAGAACCAATAATACAAAATATAAAACAATATTTTTTTATGCTATTGTTGATTTATATTCTCGTACTTTCTTGATTGAGCTTCTTGATGATCGTATAGGTGAGCATGCAAAAACTCTACCATGATTTGTCCCTCTGGATCCACCACAAGCGTGAGATGAAGATCCAGGTTTACATTACCCCATATGTATTTGGGGAACAGATATTTCTCTCAGACACTATAAGAATATTGTTTTAGTGACACTTAAAGAAAGTGTCACCAAAAGAAACAAAAAGTGTCACTAAAAGTAAAATTTATGTCAACAAAAGTATAAAAAATGTAACCAAAATTTGTATGTGCTTCTTCTATACTTAAAAATGTAGATAAAAGTAATCTATTTATAGTGAGATAAAAAAAATTGTGACGACACATTTTTTGCCTTTTTAGACATATTTTACACATAAAAGTGTTATTAAATCTCAAAATTTTAAATATTTACTCACATTTTAAAGATTAATAGGATAGATTAGTGACATTTTTTTGTGTCACTAAAACCTATATCCTTATAGGCCTTTTTTCTTCTTGTAGTGAGAAGTTTTGCTTGGTTAAAGTGTGTCGTCTCCTGATATGGATAAGATCATCTGATGTTGAAACTCATTAAAAAGTCTTATTAAGGATTATAAAACAAATATTCGTTAGCGAATTGTGAATCTTCTAAAAAGAAAACTAAACATATCATGTTTATCCTTTAATCATATTATCTAACTCGTGCTTAAAAAAGTGCGTTATAATTACGACCCTATTCAAATCTCATTAGACTGCCACTGAAATAGCTAGCGATCGACAAACTCGATCGATTGGTACTCGATTGCCTTGTTGTGTGCATCCGATCGCCAGACGAAATTTCCCCTACTTATAAGTCACCTACACGATCGACAATCGCTTCTTTTTTTCTTCTTTGTGTGTGTGTTTAATTAAATATAAAAGGTATTTTTGTGAGGTATATTTTTTATAGTGTAGTTTGCTTTTACTGAGGCACTCAATTGCCTGCAAGTCGCTAGAGAGAAAACTTACGTGGCAGAAAAAATGAGAGAGATTTGTTGGCTTTACTGTGGGCACCCTTACCTAGATATCGATGAACACACATATTTGTTACGTGAAATTATGGTTATGGACTTATGGTGACTTTGTGTGCTTTTAAAGTTTAATTTGTTTTTACACTTTGAGTAGAAGTAGTTTTATTTACTTATATTTTTTTAAACGGCTATTTGTATTAAACTATAAATAAGGCTACAATTTAACAAGGAGCTAGAAGGCAAGTAGTTTACAAAATATTTAGTTCACGAACAAAAAATATAACATGGTCCGTAGGACGGGAAAGCTATAAAGCCCAATCAAAAGAACATTTTTCACACCTATTGTTCAATCAATAAATAACAAAGATGTTGTAGTTTGATGAAGATATCCCTTACCATGCACCTATTAGCAAAAAAGATCTTCTCATTTCTTGCATTTCAAATCAACCAAGATGATGAGAATATAACGGATTCAAGAAAGTTAATGCACTTGAAATAACTTCTTCTTTTCCAAGCTAAGGTTTTAGATGAAATCAATGATTTTCAAAAAGGAAGAAACCGTCTTGAATTCAAAACCCCACCACGAAAAAATATATTTTCAAAGGTGAGACACCCAATCATATTTGGCCAAAATATGATCAAATGTCTCAAAATCCTTGTCACGAATGGGACATAGGATCGAAGTTGTTTAAATACCTTCGACTTTAGTTTTACTTTAAATTTCCTTAATGGTCGAATACAACTTTCCAGAGTAAATTATAAAATTAGTTAATTAATAGTTCTTTAAGCGATAACCAATTATTATTTATTTATTTAGGATTACATTATTTGTGTGGTGTTTGGGAATGTTTCTAATTTAGGGTTGTTTGGGATTGATTATTATTATTTAGGGGTGTTTAGGATTGCTTATGTTTACGTATAATATGTAAATCGGTTTAGAGATAGGATGTGAATGGTTTTGTTGTTTGGTTTCCTGTATTGAATGGTAAGGACCCGATGAGATTGAAATAGATCCAGAAGCACGGGTAAGACTTAAACAAGAACTATGTTGCACTCTTATGAGTCAGTATTTACCCAAGTGTATGAAAACTTATGTGATTATGTGTGTTGATCTTCTTTTATAGAAAGACTTATAGGGTTTAGAGATAAACCCTTTAAAGGATGATCAACGACTTCTAGAGAGCCAGGTGTTGATCATCCGGGAGCAGACAAGGAGGAAAGACATAATTCATCCTTTAGCTCGTATGTAGTGGTGCTTGTCGTGCGTCCCCACTGTGCGGTGTCAAAATGAGAAATCTTAACCGCTAGTGACAGTTGGAGAGTAGTAGCACAATCTTACTCAGTCAGGCCTGAGAGGTCTTTCTAGGCTTTACATGGCCTGGGATTTAAGTCGGGCTATTATCAAGTGTTGATAGGCGTTGGTGATGGGCTTGATTCAAGCGTATAATTAGCGGACATGAGCCATTAATATTGATATGCTATCAAATCCCCTAAGTCTAGTATTAGATCATGCACTGATGATGTCATGCTGGACTTTTGGTACCTGAGTACCCCTGGTCTGTGCTTGTGCAACCAGGAGTTGCTCAACAGGCCCTTTATTGTCAGGCTGATGGTTACATTTGTCTTTTGTGATGATGACTAGATACAGGCTTTTTACATCGATCAAGGTTTTAGCCAAATTGGGAAAGGTGTGTACTTGATATTTTCATGGGAAGTGTAGGAATATCCCGCTTCAGGTTTATTCGCTATCTTTAGAATTTGACGTATCTTATTGCCTTTGAGACTGTAGACGGCGTTATCCTGACATTTCTTGAGCGGGGTGTATAGTTTGTCCCTTTGACTATATGTGACATTTGTGTTGACGTTAGCTGTACTCGCGCCTTTGCAGGGTGTTTACCACGCGCCTTATTAAATGTGTTTTGATCTAGTGGGCGTTTGCAAAGTGTAACTCATTGATTCTTTTTCTTTGCCTATTAATAGGGTTAGAAAGATGGGGAGGTTACAACTTGAAACAACAGAGCCTCTTGTCTCCCACTTTTTCGCATCATCCCCAAATCCTAAAACTTATTTCAAGAATTTTTTGTAGGTTATTCATTGTATTTTCTACGAAGGGCATTTCGACCTCCTTTGGTCTTTCTGGTATGAGATGAAGACCAGTCGTTTTGATGGCGAAGACACTTGCCGTCTGGGATCCTTTACCCATGTATGGGGTTGGATATGGAGACAGTTACTCCTTTTTCATCCTTGTCTAATGTTCCCATCTTTTGGGTGTATGTTGACCCCGTTGGAGTTTTGCAAGTGATTGTTAGGATGGAAGGCGTGTAGGGTCATGCATCGGACTTTCTATCATCTTCCAAGTCCTATCAGGGTGATTTGGTCAGCCTGGTTAGAAACTTAAATGTTACAATATATTTGAGAGTAACGGTTGTGCCCGTTGTGCCAACAGGGTTATAGTTGTGCTTTGTCATGGAAGCTGTAGATACTCGCTCTGGGAGTTCTTGCTAAGTGAAGGAATTTCCAGTGGGATATGCTATGACCTTCCATGTTATCACAACGGTAAAGAGAATGTCTATTGGTTAGCACGGCATAGGCTATACGGATACCCGGCGGCGAGGTCTTAGTCCCTTCTTGTTTGTAAGGGATCAACCTCGCGTCTAGGTCATCCTATCCTGGGAGCGGTATACCACTTGCTATATGATTTCTCTTTCCTTGTTGCCCCTGTCAGGTTCCACCTATGTTCTCGATTGATGACAATATGTTTGCGGTGGGCGGTTGTTGTGTCTAATGAGGGTATGGAATTCGTCTACAGCTCTTGGGTTTGTCCATGGACCAGGTCCCTCCCTTTAAAGCACCCTTTTTAGTAGGTTCTGAGCCTGATTTTTTTCATATCGTATTAGCTACTATAGGACTTATAGTCGGTTGTTTGTAATACGTGATGTATCAGGATTATTTTTAGAATGTACCAGGCATGTATAGTCCTGGGTTTTATAATAGGGTGGTTTACCCTGATTTTATAATGAAATTAATTGTTCGTTAATTTATTATTTTGCGTTTACCAAGTTCCTGTAGGACTGGATTTTTATTTAGGATGTTGTAACCCTGAACTCTTAATAAAAATAGTGTTCAAGGCAATTTATTGTATATATGTTACCAGGTTCGTGTAGGCCCGGGTTTTAGTTAGGGTGTTGTAACCCTGAACTCTTAATGAAAATAACCTTCGAGCTAATTTATTGTATGTGTTGTATTCCTATGTTTAATGATCAATTAAACATGAAGAATGTGTAGCCTGGCTATGTGTAGCCTGATCGAGGATCGGTTTGACCATGATTTTTGTGGTAATAAGTACTTATGTTTGTCGTGCTCATTATGACTAGTAACTATTGACTAACTATCTTCCAGCAACTCACTTATGGCAAGTTGTGCATATGTGTACTTTAGAATGGGCTTGCGCGATGAAACCTTATCTAAAGCGTCATTGGGTGTATTCCCTGCTTTATGACATGTACGCACCTTTTTTTCATGAGCATGTTCACAAAGGCTAATTTACGTCCGAGTAAATATTTCCTTGTATGAATAGTTAGTTGTATGTAATACTTTGTAAGAAAAGTGTTAGATTTGTCATTCCATATTTGTAGAAATTGTACAGATGAGTTATCCTAGCTGTTGAAGTCGTGATGAAAAGATAAATTAAAATCCACCAAAGTGTAGCATGCCGGGAGGCTATATGCTTGCCATTAGAGGGGAGTGTAACCCCCCTTAGGTGGTGCCTAGCAGGTAGGGCTTGTTTTTAGTTCCGCGATCCACCTTAGATATAACATCGTTTGAGGTTGAATACATGCCATGTTAGGGTGATGTCGTCCCCTTCAGGCGTTATCAATAGGTAGGAACCATTTTCGTTTTCCTGACAAACGATGTATAGCCCTTCCCAATTGGGATCGAGCTTGCCCTAACCTCATTTATGCGCATTACATGGTCGCTAGGTTTGAAAGACTCTGGGTGGACCTGTTTGTTGTAATATTTTGCCATTTTGTTTTTGGAGTGTGCTAGGCGAATGGTAGCCAGGTCGCGCTTTTCCTTGGCTAGTGTTATGTCCAACTTGAGGGAGTCTTTGTTTTCATCCTCGTTTACCATAGTAACTCTTTTTCGTTTGGATGACCAGTTCAACAGGTATCAAGGGCTCTAGTTTCATAGACCAGATTGAATGGTGTTTCACCTGTGCTTTCCTTTGGTGTGGTTCTTTTTGCCTAAAGTATGTTTGAGAGCTCCTCTACCCAACAAGTCATGTATTCCTTCATTCGTTTCTCGACATGTTTCACAATTTCTCTATTGGCTATCTCTGCCTGACCATTAGCCTGAGAATGGTAGGGAGATGTAGTAGCCCTAAGGATACATTGATTTTCGCACCATGACTTGAATTAGGTTCCGTTGTCAGGGATGAGTGTTTTTGGCATGCTGAATAGAGTGATGACTTGATCGTAGACGAAGGTTAAGACTTTTCTTGAAGTGATGGAGGCTAGTGGTTTTGCTTCGACCCATTTGGTGAAGTAGTCTACGGCTACAATCATGTGTTTGATGGAATAACCAGGGTGCGGTAATGAGGATGAGATTGTGTTTTGGTATGCATTGGACATTGGCGTAAGCGTGACATTCTTGGCATGTTTTGAGCTCAGCCTTCGCATCCTGGTTTACTGTTAGCCAATAATACCCCATCCTGATTGTGTTAGCTGCTACAATGTGGGACCCTGAGTGCATGCAACACATTCCATTGTGGATGTCTTGAATGATTGTTCGTGCCTCAATTGGTCTAACACATCTTACCATTGGACTTCTAAACGTTTTGTAGTATAGAGTGACGTCCATTATGGAGTACAAGATGACCTTGTGCTTGATTCTCAGTGCCTCTACTTTGTCATGTGGCAAGATGCCTTGAGATAGCCAGTTGAAAATAGGAGTTATCCGAGTGTCATTTGTCTCGACCTGAGATACTTCCGCAGGTTGGAGGACGGATTCTCGTTGATGACTTCTACCAGGACCTCTTTTTCGAAGTGTTCAAAAGTAAGAGCAGCGAGTTTGCTTAGAGCATCTGCTCGCTGGTTCTATCTCCTATGGATTTGAGTGATTGAGAAGGACGCGAACTATGGTAGGATTTGGTTGACCAGTGCTAAGTATAGCTTCATTGCCTCTGCCTTTGCAGTGTATTTAACCCATACTTGGGAGGCTACCAACAATGAGTCTCTGAATACCTTGATTCTTTTGACTTACATTGTTTTGGCTATTTAAGAGTCGGCTACTAGCGCTTCGTATTCTGACTTAATGTTTGAGGCTTCAAAATTGGACTTCAAGGCATACGTGAAGTCGTGCCCAGAGGGCTTGTAAGCACTAACCCTGCCCCTAAACCTTGTTTACATGACGCACTGTCAGTGTATAAAATCCAGGTTTCGTTCTCGTGGCTCGTGGGTGTTGGTTGTGTTTTCGACTTCTGTGACAACTGGCAATTTAGGGAAACAATTTACAAACCCGCATTACTTTAAAATTAATGATTTTTGGAATATTTGAAAAGTCTATCCGTGATGAGATTTGTAAACGTTGGAATGTGATTTTAAACCTTGCGTTATTTATGGAAGTTGATTATTAATTATTGGTTTGGTTTGGTATATTCGTGATGATTTATTTTGAGATATTTATTTGGCACTATATTGACTCCGGCACTAGGATAACCTAACAATTTTTATATATTTTAAATGTTTGGTTCGGTTATTTTATATTTTTGGAACGTATCGCGAGATTTTGGATATTTGGAATGAGCTAGGCGCGGGAGAGTCATTTTACTTTAAATGAGTTTCGGGTTTGGTCCGTGTATTCTACACCTAAGTTACTTAACCCACCTTACCAAAAATATTATTATTATTATTATTATTACTTTTTTTATATAGAGTAACTACAAAAATCGACCTTGTGAACCTGGACAAACAAACACAACCAACACCCTCATCATCTTCACCACTCTCTCTCTCTCTCTCTCTCTCTCTCTCTCTTTCTTTCTATCTCTCTCTCTCTATCTCTCTCTCTCCCTCTCTCTCTCTCTCTCTCTCTCTCTCTCTCTCTCTCTCTCTCTCTCTCTCTCTCTCTCTCTCTCTCTTTTGAAACACAACTCCACCGCCACCTTAAAACACCATCACAGTCGTCACCGCCCCCCTCCTAAACAAAATAATACGACCATCATCACCACCTCGTTCCGATCTATCTTTTGACATAAATCACGTGCCCTAAAACATATTTTTACACCAAGTACGAATCACCACAAACACTTAAATACCACCATTTTCATTTAATCTTGTTGGGTTTTTAAAGAAATCAAGTTTTGAAGCCGTTTGGAAGGTGAGTGGCCATGATATCCTTGTCGTGTGCCTCGATTCGTGCTCTAATTCGTGTGTACACGGGTTGTTCTTGTTGGGTTTTAAGTTTTATAAATGGGAAATGAAGTTTTGTTAAGGATTTGATGGTTTGGTATCCGGGTTGGGTCGATTTGGGGTCGATTTGTGGAAGGATTTGATATTTGGATGTTGATTTGGTGGATTTGAGGCTCGGTTTTAGCATAGCCGACACCCAAGGGGTCTCGGAGTCGTGTTATTGATGGCTCGTTAGCCATGTCAAGACCCAAGGGTCCCTCGTTGCTATCTTGTTGTTGTTGCTTTGGGTTAGGCCGACGACCCATGAGGTCCGTTTGGTTTGTTTTGGCTCGATTAGAGCAAGGCCGTGACCCTTTGGGTTCCGGTCAAATATTGTTGCTACGTGAGTTGATTATATGACCACTATGGTCCGTTTGGTTGGCTCGTATGGAGCAAGCCGAGACCCAAGAGGTCTCGGGTGATATCACGTTTCATGTGGGTTAATATTTGACCCGGGTTGGCTTGGTAAATCAACCCGTAAATGTGTTATATTATTTGAGTACCGTTTATGTTTGTCGGATTATTGTTGTTGACAAGTTTATTACTATTTTGATCATGGTACAATTGGACTTGTGATATTGATTATGGAATTGTGTTGACGAAGTGGTATTGGGAACCGATTGTGAGACGGTTAACTAGATTGACGGAGATAGGTTAGTCGAGTGCCGTAGTCGGACCCTATTGTTGTAGCACGTGATTTGGGATTGATTTGGACGGAGTTGGATTGCTTGAATTATGACTTGGTTATTTTATTTTTGGACTTGGACAATGAGCCGAAAGTGATGACTCGGGCATGTGACCAACTCATATAACTCGATAAATAATTATAATCAAACGTTAATAATAAAACTCGTAATAACATTATTGGTAATATAATCGTTTATATAAGTATATAGACATGAAAAATGTATATACATACATATATATATATATATATATATATATATATATATATATATATATATATATATATATATATATATATATATTGATGAGGCGAAAAATGATCCGTTTTTAGGGGTCATTTAAGCTCGAATCCAAATTTATTTGATCAAATTTTGCCCTAAATCATTCCTTTTATGATTTTAGGTACTTTGGGAGTGAAATCTGGAAAAGGAAGCAATTCGGACGTTTTTGGAGCATAAAAGTGAAGAAAACGCCAAAGACTTAATTTTCCATGCTGGGAACAGTGCATGACGGCGTCAAGAGTAGTTCCCTGACGGCGTCAAGAGTAAAATTCCATGACGACCCAGAAGAGTTTTGACGGCGTCATGAAGGCAGGGCGTCAAGAGTAAAAGTCATGACGGCCTGGAAATGTTTTGTACTTGACGGCGTCAAATGTAGATCTAGGCAGTCCGAGGATTGTTTTGGCAGCGAGGTGACGGCGTCACCTATTTGGTCTTGACGCCGTCAGACCCCTTTTTCTATATATAGTTTTCTAGTTTTTCACATTAAAGAGAGAAGTTTTGGGAGAAACCTTAAGTACGATTTTGGTGTAACTTTACAGGTTTTTCAAGGGTTCCAACCCCTTGATACCTTGCATGATTAATCAAGATAAGTGTTCTTCTAATTCAATCAATATGTCTATGTGTTAGTTGTCTATATCTTGTTCTTGTCTTAATTCCATCATGCTAGGCTAGATCTATCTTGTGTTTGCTTAGATCTAATGAAACCTAGATACTGATTATCTGTTGATTACTTGTTTATTCTTGTCTTGGATGAATGATTTATATGTTAGGTTTAAGAAAACTGGCAGATCTCCAAATGGTAACATGCTTGAACGTCTTAAGAAACATGAACCAACGCGCACTAGGTCTTTATTGGTTGTATTTAATGCATGAGCCACTGTTTACAATCCCTATAGTTGTGTTGGGCATGGTGTAGGAGGAGATAAGAGCTCATAGAATTGGGGAGTTATGTGTGCCACCCCATGAATGGTATTAAGGAATACGATCCATTATCCATGCAATTATAACAAGTAATTAACATGTAAAAGATATCTAGGGAGTAGTGAAATCTAAGTAAACACATTTTCTCCAATTACTGCTCACAACCTTAGTATAAATTAATTTATTTTCATTTCTAGTATTTTATTTTGATTGCATCTTAGTATTGGGTTAGTTGAATAGCAACTAATTCGGCCCAAATCCTTCAAACCCGAGATTTTAATTTGCTTTCCATAAAATATAAAAACACAAAAATAATCATTCCTCACCTTTAGAACTAGTATTTAGGTTTTCTAATCCTAGCGACACAATTCCTAAGCTGAACGATCAATCCCCCGGTACTTGTCACTATACTATACTACAACGATCAGGTACACTGCCTGGTGGGGGTTGTAAGCTTCTCGAGATCCCTCGAGAGGTAAAGCCTGTTGCGATTCCCACGCATCAAGTTTTTGGTGCCGCAGCCCGGAGAATAGTTATTGTCTAGGTTAGAATTTCTTTTTATTAGGTCTACTTGCTAGATTCCTTTCTAGTAAGATTTTATTTTTATTGTTAGGAATTATACTTTGAGTTGATATTGACAAATATGAAAGATAAAGGACTTATGAAGACAAAGTGAAGAATGCAAAAGACAAGGGACTTGCTTTACAAAGAAGTTATTTCAATATAGTCCTTCGTAGTATTTTGTAACCCTAGTTCTCTATTATATAAAGAGAATACAGGGAATAGGTTTATTAATTCATGTGAGACACAATGTAAACCTAGTAAAGGTGTGTGTGTAGAGACGTTTTATGGGAAACGTCTAGGGTAGATTGATGTTAAGCCTCAACTATCTTAGATAGCTGTTAGGATGTAACCGTGCTACATTTGATCACGTAGCATTGGGGCTTTGGTGTTTGTTAGAGTAGAGATGATGATGAGAAACCTTGTTAGCAATAATAATGATGTGTTTGTTTATTCCGCTGCGTACATGTTCTTTATCTTTATTATTGTGTAATCCCTAGATGAGGTCTAAACAACCTCGAGCTATAAACGATCTTAACAATTCATCATAAGTTCATTTATCTTTCATATATATTAGCTTCAGGGGAAGTTCGTGATTATATGGTTTTGTCATATCAACTAGGGGAAGATTGTTAGGAATTATACTTAAGTTGATATTGACAAAATATGAAAGATAAAGGACTTATGATGAATTGTTAAGATTGTTTATAGCTCGAGGTTGTTTAGACCTCATCTATGGATTACACAATAATAAAGATAAAGAACATGTACGCAGCGGAATAAACAAACACATCATTATTATTGCTAACAAGGTTTCTCGTCATCATCTCTACTCTAACAAACACCAAAGCCCCAATGCTACGTGATCAAATGTAGCACGGTTACATCCTAACAGCTATCTAAGATAGTTGAGGCTTAACATCAATCTACCCTAGACGTTTCCCATAAAACGTCTCTACACACACACACACCTTTACTAGGTTTACATTGTGACTCACATGAATTAATAAACCTATTCCCTGTATTCTCTTTATATAATAGAGAACTAGGGTTACAAAATACTACGAAGGGCTATATTGAAATAACTTATTTGTAAAGCAAGTCCCTTGTCTTTTGCATTCTTCACTTTGTCTTCATAAGTCCTTTATCTTTCATATTTGTCAATATCAACTCAAAGTATAATTCCTAACAATCTTCCCCTAGTTGATATGACAAAACTAAATAAGCATGAACTTCCCCTGAAGTTAGTATATATGAAAGATAACGAACTTCCCCTTAAACAATGCTATATCATCAAGGATCTTCAAGCTGCAATCTTCAAAGTATTCTTCTTCCCATTTTTGTCATCATCAAATAGGAGACAAATGTATGCAACCTTGATCTTCACAACCACGAATCAATATTACACATCGAATCCATCTTTCCAATGTTTCTAAGTCGCCCACCATTAAGTTTTCCGCATCTATAGATGTACTTGAAACAATAGAAATCAAAACCATCAGTAGTAATAACAACTAGCAGTAGCAAAAACCTTCACCTCGATTGATGCATGTAGATGGTTAAACATTTAGTCAATAAGCTTCCCCTGAAACCCATATGTTAACCATCTCTCGAATGTAAGCTCCATGTAATGATCACTGATGAAGAAAACTAAGTATTAACAACTTGATGCTGAAGTAGAACCATCCAAACTTGTGTCTTATATCTTGTACTAAAATTGACCTCGAACGTATACTTAACGTATAGGGAGATCGCAACCTCTTGACAAAAAATCACTGAGCACAATAACGTAACTCCTTCAAGTGTTTTGTCAATTCGTAGTCACCTGAACGAACAAACAAGTTACCTCCAACTGAAAAAGGTATGATAAAACACAAACCTGTGAAACTCCACTTCATCGTCAAATAGGTGATAAAAACCTTTCTTCGTAATCAATTAAATCAATAAAAACGAGCCTTGAAACTGTTTAAGCACCAATAAATCAAACATCCAAATTTCCATCCTCTGTGTGTATCTTCCCCCGTGTGTGTGTTGGAACCAACTGTTCCAAAATAATATATACTTCCCCTCACTGCTTGTAACTCATGATTGCTAATGAAATAATCAAAGTCTCCACGTGAAATATAGCAACATGAATAAGTACCAACCACATGCCCCTTAAGAAATATGAACAGCAGCGGAAATAATTAAGGCATCAGTGGTAACTTGTATAAGCAGTGGAAAAATAATTACCAGCAGTGGAAACAAATAACTAGTAGTGGGAACGCACAGTGGCAACAATCTTGACAGCAGTGGTAATGATTAAGCTTGCAGTGGTAACTGTCAACTTGCAGTGGAAACATTTAACGCAGCAGTGGTAACCTTTAAACCTAGCAGTGGGAATAAAGAACTCGTGAATAAAGCAACATAGCATCAACTAGTTGTCCCAAAAACTGAATTAGATAGCAGACCCTTCAACATATAGGACCACCGCCAGTAACCTTATTCTCAGCTCCACGAACCTCAGTCTTTGATCCTTAAGAATCAACTCACGACCACAGATAATCAGCTCACAAAATCAACATCATATTACATGAGAAACAGAAACCCTAATTCATCTCCAATAAATCACAAACAAGTTAGAGTTTTATTAAGGCATCAGACTTTAAGATCTGTGAACCTTAATTAAACATTAAACCAGTAATATGAATTATTGAGCATTCTCCAATAATCTTTCTTGTAACTGTCTTCAACATAAAATCGACCAACCTTAGTAACCATCATTCTTGCATCGTTAGGGTTCATCATAACTCGTTCCAGCATCATCATTAGGGTTCATCACAGGTTTTAAAACCTGCTCACCAAGTCTAATGAAAGTACCAGTAGAAGCATGTATAGCAAATCCAGAAGCCCTATTAATCGTACTCCTCTCACCAATTAGGGTTTCTTTTGTAGTCGTCCTTTTCCTTTTTGTACCAAGTTGACTTGTTGTCAGATTTCCT
Organism: Artemisia argyi; assembly: GCA_030686995.1. NCBI lineage: Eukaryota > Viridiplantae > Streptophyta > Magnoliopsida > Asterales > Asteraceae > Artemisia > Artemisia argyi. The sequence continues at coordinate 34,063,770 of CM060683.1, forward strand.
TAGTTTTCTACATTCTCTTGCAAAGTGCCCCTTCTTGTGACAATTATAGCACTCAACCTTCTTTTTGTCAAAACCTACAGTCTCATCACCACTTATATGTATCTTTCTCCCTGTCTTCTTCCAGAACTTCTTTGATCTTAAGCTTAGTAATGCCACCTGCCATTTAATGTCCATCTCCTCCATATCATCTTCATCAATTTGATCCAAATCCTCATGATTGAGAATTGAACCACCTACATGGCTTGATATAAAGGCATAGAAAGTAGCATCACTTAGTCCTACAACCTGTTTCTTTGAGCTCCTAGTGGAAACACTTCCATTACCAGTGGAAACAATCATGTTACCACTGTCATCATCACTATCACTTTCTTCATCTGAACTATCATTTGATGATTATATGAGTGCTACACTTGCAGAACTTGTTCTTAATTTTCCAGCTTTCTTTAATCTTTGTTCAATAACTTTGAAGTTATTGTACACATCATTAAGCTTTATGGTCTCTAGATCTGGCTTATCTTCCCAAACAGCAACATTGGTGTCAAACTCAGAAGGTAGGCTTCTTAGGAATTTAAGATTGAGATCTTCCTTTTCCACCTCAATCCCAAAAGCAGTGAGTTGAGTAACAATCTTTTGTAGCCTTGTGAATATGCTATCAAGAGATTCATTACTTGTTGAACCAAAGTTTTCATAAGTCTGCTTCAGTAAAGTCTTTTGAGTCTTCTTGGTAGAATCATTTCCACCAAATACTTCACAGATCTCATCAAAAAGAGTCTTTGCAGACTTGTATTTGCTAAAAGCCAGAACTTGTTCTCTGGGTAGAGCCATCAATAATAAACCTCTAGCCTTCAAATCATTCTTTAGCTGACTTCTTTCTTCATTAGTGACAGGACCAGTGTTAACTTTTGTTACTGTCTTGTCACCAACCTGCTCTATAGTTGTACCAGGTTTGAATGAATTTCCACACATTATAATCTCCCATAATGTGTAGTCTTGAACCATAAAGAATTGTTCTATCATAAGCCTCCACATCTCAAAGTCATTTATCTTAAGCTTAGGAAGCTTTGCAGCAATGTTTGATTGGCTAGTTTCTGTCTCCATTGTATCTTTTGAGTCTGCCATAGGGTCTTCTAAATCAAAATATCAAAGCCTTGCTCTGATACCACTTGTTGGATCGTGAACACCTTGAACTTGTGTTAATATTGATACTTTGAGTGATACCAATAAGTATGCGGAATCTACTTAATGATACTTAGAAGATTGATTGTAAATGAAACAGTTGTATGTATGAAAGAACAATGTATGTAACAAACAAATAGCTCCAATATTATTAATGATAATAATACGAGTGATCTATGATATCACTAGGGTTACACCTTGAAGCTCTAGGAAAAATGTATTAGAAAGATATGTGAGGTCTAAACAACCTCGAGCTATAAACGATCTTAACAATTCATCATAAGTCCATAAAATATAAAAACACAAAAATAATCATCCCTCACCTTTAGAACTAGTATTTAGGTTTTCTAATCCTAGCGACACAATTCCTAAGCTGAACGATCAATCCCCCGGTACTTGTCACTATACTATACTACAACGATCAGGTACACTGCCTGGTGGGGGTTGTAAGCTTCTCGAGATCCCTCGAGAGGTAAAGCCTGTTGCGATTCCCACGCATCAAGTTTTTGGCGCCGCAGCCTGGGGAATAGTTATTGTCTTGGTTAGAATTTCTTTTTATTAGGTCTACTTGCTAGATTCCTTTCTAGTAAGATTTTATTTTTATCTTTAGGTCTTCTTTAGTCTATCTCATTTCTTTGTGCTTTTGTTCGTAACTCTTTACCATCCGACATCATGGAAGGTGGTAACATCTTTGAACCCGTCATCCCACCATAACAAAACCCACCACTAGAACCCCTTAGGCCCCGAACCTTAGGAGAGTATTCCCAACCTAGCCACCAAGGCTACCGAAACACCATTGAGCTCACCGGAGCCAATGTGACCCCCTTGCGATCCGACACCATCCAGTTGGTGCAAAGCGGATGTGCATTCCATGGACTTCGTTCCGAAGATCCAAACCAACATCTTAAGGACTTTCTCAAAATCGTAGATTCCATAGACCTAGGTGTTGAAACTAGAGAGACCACCCGTTTACGCCTATTCTAATTCTCTCTACGGGATCAAGCTAGTCAATGGCTTGAGCGTTTACCCGCGGGGATCCATCACCACATGGGATGATCTCACCACTCGTTTCCTTGCTCAATTTTTCCCACCGAGGAGAACTACTAAGCTTAGAAATGACATCTTGATGTTCCAACAACGTCAAAATGAATCTCTTTATGAAGCATGGACTCGTTTCAAGGACTTACTCCAAAAAGTCCCTCATCATGGCATAGATCTTTGGCTCCAAGTCCAAATTTTTTATGACCATATCGACATCTCCACGAGGCGAGCCATTGACCAATCGGCCGGTGGTAAGCTACGTGATCTTAGTGCGGAACAATCATGGGAACTCATAGAAGATCTTGCTCTCTATGACAACGAAAGTTGGAATGATCCCCGTGATTTGAACAAAACGGTCAAGGCAATATCTTTGCCTTCGAACAATTCTAGCACTCCCGACCGTAGGATCATGGAACTTGAGGACCAAGTCAAGTTTCTCATGAAATCTTACGAAGCTCCGAAGCCTTCAAGCCAAGTGAACAAAATCACTTCTTCATGCGAATTATGTAGTGGTCCCCACGACACTCGTGATTGAGTGGAACTCCCCGGAACAGCTTTTGCGGACTACGCATCCACGCGTACCGACGAAGCAGGAGATAAGTGGTACACTTTCAAGCCCGAGCCAAACACTTACGGTGATTCATACAACCCCTCATGAAAAAATCACCCAAACCTTAGGTGGAAACAAAATCAACCCAATTCTTCCAATCCACCAAATCGTTACCAACCAAACGGTCCACCATCCAACCGTACTTTCAACAACAATCCTTCTAACAACTATGGTAGTACCAACAATCTTGAAGGATTGATGTCAAAGTTCATGGCATCTCAAGAAGCTCGCATAGCTAGGTTTGAAACTGAATTCAACCAACAACAAACGGAGATGACCAACAAGATTGACAACTTGTTGAAAGCCCTCAACAACCAAGCGTTAATCACACCTAGGAAGGACACTAGGGACACCAATAGTGGAATCCAAATTAAGGACCCCTCATCATCCAAACATGTCCACTTTGTCAATGTTGTCACCATTAAGCCGATAGATAAGGAGATAGAGAGGAGTGACAAGGATGAAGTTAGAGTAGAAGCCAAGATTAAGGATGAGAGCAGGGAAGTTGAGGTTAACAAGAAAGAGGAATTAGAGGAGGTAGAGCCTATAGAAAAATACTTTGATAAGTTGCCCACCGAGGAAGAACGGGAGTACCATAAGGATTTATTCGATAGTCCCGAGAGACCATATATCTTCGGCACACCCCTTATCAAAATGGGAGACCCCTCTAACATTAACATCCCATGCAATATCGGACACATGCATATATGGAAAGCTTACATCGACCCTAGATCCCCCGTTAACATCATGACTAGGACTTATTACAATTGGGTGATGAAGAAGCAACTTGATTTTAGGATGATGCCCGGTAAGAATCTGATAAGTAATTTTGCAGGAAGAGTGAAGGGACTGCATGTGATTATTGGGAATCTCACCTATGAGATCGATTTTATGATAGTGGAAGACATTCGTCCGGTGATAGATGCTTGCCTAAGCCAAGTAATATTCGGAAAACCATTTGTTGAGGCCACTAGGATGAGTTATGACCCGACTTTAGGGATAGTTAGATTTAAGGAAGAGAATGATGAGGTTGCCTATCAATGCCCTACAAGATTGAGCGATGCCACCTTCTCTCCAATTTCGAAAAGGAACACAAGCAAGCGGCTTATTATAGGAATGAGGAGGATAGACGTAGAGGAGTAGAGTATGTAAAGAATAGAATGCTTGGTTTCTACAAGGAATGCTTGCAACTAGGTCCGGAATACAAAACTGGTTTAGAGGACGACCTAGAGAGTGGAACCAATGATGAAATCACGTAGTAACCCATGACCTTGAGTCTAGCTACAAGACTCGTAAATAAAGAAAAGCGCTTCTTGGGAGGCAACCCATGTTTTGTGTGATTTTATTTGTTTGTTTGTTATTTGCTTCCGTATGCATGCTTTATTTTTATTGTTGGTAGATCATGTTTCTAAACTAAATAGTGGAAATACTTTACTTTGTTGTTTTGGCCTAGTCTTAACTCCACCTAAAGGTATTTTTGCAAAAGATAAGTGTAAGGGGAAACCCCAAATATGTTTTTAAGAAACAAACCGATCATGATTCTCCACAATATTAAATGAACATGTATATTCGTATTTGTTAGAGTCAAATGCTTGTATTGAGTCATAATGAAGTTTTGCAAGATTTTCCAGGAAGTAGGACCAAGTTTTTCCAGAAATTTTCCGGAAACTTAACATAAGGATTTCTGCAGGACAATTCTGACGGCGTCAGGGGTTTACTCTTGACGGCGTCAGGAGTTAAAATCTGGAAATTTTACCGGTTTTGTTTTTCTAACGGAGTCTTATGGTTTTTGTGAATTATTAAGTTTTATAATCTCCAGGAGATCTGCAAACTTCATTCCACAAGCATTATATCTTATCTTGTTTTCTAGGATTTAGTAACTTATATAGGATGCCGCCGATTTTACGCGAGGTTGTCTTGTCTATTTTGTCAGGTTTTACAGGTTATGTATGACAAGAAGATGATTTATATTCTGGAAGGGAAGCTTTGATTGTTCATTTTCTTGGAGGAAGATTTAACCTGGCCATCCTATTATCCATACCGAGCGAATCAGGGGAGTATTTGATTTCATTCTCTTTACTTTTTCACTTTTACATTCTTTACTTGAACATTGGGGACAATGTTCATCTTAAGTGTAAGGGGAGGGTAAAAAGATGATACCTTACATATGCACTTTTGCTTGAGTTTGTTTTGTTTGATGGTAGATGTGTAATAAAACTATGAGAAATACTTGTTAGTGTAATTTTAGTGCCAAATTTAAAAAATTTTACAACATTTAGGAGTGAAACTTTAGCCATAGCAAGCGTCCCATGGATAGGAGATTGTATAACTAGCACATAACCGTATATTCAGAAAAATTTTCCACCCAAATATGTGAGGTTCGCCTTTAGATTTGATACGAAAAGCATTCATTATTAGTGCTTATGAGTGTACCGGTAGCATTTAGATTCTAGAACTTGCGTTAGTGATGCATCCCGAGACCGCTAGTGAGACTACATTCGTGTGGTAGGATTTACTACATGATAAGAGGCATTAGGATCACCCTTGTGTTAAACCCGTATCATAATTACTTGACCATTTAAGTCATATTACTTGGCTAGTTAAGTCAACTAATTTTTCCCACACCCTTAGCGTTGTACTCATTTTTAGTACACGAAACCCCTAATACACCCCTCCGAGCCTATCTTTTCGTTTCTAACTTTAAGCATTTTACTTAAAGGAAGAATTTGTTACACCCCACTTAAATGTACAACCAAATCGCCTTAGCCTTCCGTGTATGCGCTCATTTTTAGTGCATTATTGTTATTTGTTAAACCTTAAGTTAACTTTCTAATTGATTACATGGTTGCTAAGTCGAGTCATATCCTTGTACATATTGTTTTGGGACGATTGGGACTCATGGGTAAGTACTTATTTTATGGAGTAATGGGGAAGAACATCATTTATTACCCCCATATGTACGTTAATCTTAAAAGTGCTCCAAGTGTTTTGATTCTCTTAATTCGAGTCATTAGATTAGTTTAATGTAAAGTATGTAAAGATTCAAGTGTAAGGGGAATATTCATTCCCTATGATGTATTATTTTGGATGGTAGGGTAAGAGTGTATGCCAAAAAAAAAAAAAAAAAAAAAAAAAAAAAAAATCGAAAATTCAAGAAAAAAAATAGAAAAAAGGAAAAAGAGAAAAAACATACGGACTACCATCCCGTTTCATTCTATGTTTATTCTATGTTTTTGTTATTTTTCATTTATTAGCTTGAGTCGAGTCTAGTCTTGGCTTAGCAACGCCATATTGTACATGTAATTAACCAAGATTGTTAACTCGCCACCAGTAAAACTTCCTTTATCCAACAAAACCGTGTATTTCATATCCCTACACCTAACGTTACAACCCTTTAAAAGACCTCTTTGATAGTTTATCCTAAGTGCTTACGCCATGTGGTGGAGGTTTGATCCTTTCCCAAGCCTATGGTAATCTATTTTGCTATGACAGGTAGTGAGAGATATCTTCCGTTTCCATATTGTAATTTACACTTTATTACACCCGAGAGATGTGAGTATCTTAACACTATTTGTGAGGTGCTTGTGTATGACCTCCATGCTTGTCTATTGGTCTTTAGTGGAACGATTATTTGTTGTAATTACTTTTATATTAGTGTTAAATGACCCCTAACTTGTATTTTGACTAGAATAAAAGCGCATTTGCTTGAGGACAAGCAAATCTCAAGTGTAAGGGTATATGATGAGGCGAAAAATGATCCATTTTTAGGGGGTCATTTAAGCCCGAATCCGAATTTATTTGATCAAATATTGCCCTAAATCGTTGCTTTTGTGATTTTAGGTACTTTGGGAGTAAAATCTGGAAAAGGAAGCAATTCGGACGTTTTTGGAGCATAAAAGTGAAGAAAAAGCCAAAGACTTAATTTTCCATGCTGGGAACAGTGCATGACGGCGTCAAGAGTAGTTCCCTGACGGCATCAAGAGTAAAATTCCATAACGACCCAGAAGAGTTTTGACGGCGTCATGAAGGTAGGGCGTCAAGAGTAAAAGTCATGACGGCCTGGAAATGTTTTGTACTTGACGGCGTCAAATGTAGATCTAGGCAGTCCGAGGATTGTTTTGGTGGCGAGGTGACGGCGTCACCTATTTGGTCTTGACGCCGTCAGACCCCTTTTTCTATATACAGTTTTCTAGTTTTTCACATTAAAGAGAGAAGTTTTGGGAGAAACCCTAAGTACGATTTTGGTGTAACTTTACAGGTTTTTCAAGGGTTCCAACCCCTTGATACCTTGCATGATTAATCAAGATAAGTGTTCTTCTAATTCAATCAATATGTCTATGTGTTAGTTGTCTATATCTTGTTCTTGTCTTAATTCCATCATGCTAGGCTAGATCTATCTTGTGTTTGCTTAGATCTAATGAAACCTAGATACTGATTATCTGTAGATTACTTGTTTATTCTTGTCTTGGATGAATGATTTATATGTTAGGCTTAAGAAAACTGGCAGATCTCCAAATGGTAACACTCTTGAACGTCTTAAGAAACATGAACCAACGCACACTAGGTCTTTATTGGTTGTATTTAATGCATGAGCCACTGTTTACAATCCCTATAGTTGTGATGGGCATGGTGTAGGAGGAGATAAGAGCTCATAGAATTGGGGAGTTATGTGTGCCACCCCATGAATGGTATTAAGGAATACGATCCGTCATCCATGCAATTATAACAACTAATTAACATGTAAAAGATATCTAGGGAGTAGTGAAATCTAAGTAAACACATTTTCTCCAATTACTGCTCACAACCTTAGTATAAATTAGTTTATTTTCATTTCTAGTATTTTATTTTGATTGCATCTTAGTATTGGGTTAGTTGAATAGCAACTAATTCCGCCCAAATCCTTCAAACCCGAGATTTTAATTTGCTTTCCATAAAATATAAAAACACAAAAATAATCATCCCTCACCTTTAGAACTAGTATTTAGGTTTTCTAATCCTAGCGACACTATTCCTAAGCTGAACGATCAATCCCCCGGTACTTGTCACTATACTATACTACAACGATCAGGTACACTGCCTGGTGGGGGTTGTAAGCTTCTCGAGATCCCTCGAGAGGTAAAGCCTGTTGTGATTCCCACGCATCATATATATATATATATATATATATATATATATATATATATATATATATATATATATATATATATATATATATATATATATATATATATATATATATATATAAATGCGTATATTAATAATAAAACGATCACGAGTAAATATTATAATAACGTGACGATAATTATTGTACTATGTGAATAGTGTAATAAATGTTGGGAGCGTTATTATAAATAAATAACTATAAACGATGACGAAATCTAATACGTTGGATAATTAATAAATAAAATATGTCTTTTAATAAACAAGGAAAAACTATCGAGTTATACCGGGTTGTGGTCACTTGAGTCCAAGTAGACTTTATTTTATTATATGACTTATGTGTTGTCACGGATATGTGACGATTAATATATCCAATTTCTATAACTACATAACTTATTTAATCGACGGGTTAAATAGGGTCTATTTAGCTATATAAAATGAATATATTAATGGGCATCGTATCCTACGACGCCCATAGGTTATGGTACGTGTATTGGAATAATGAATTACTAAATATCTCGTGGAGTTGGCTAAATTGACGAATTTGGAAAATTTGACGATATATATAGGGAATTTATTGGACTACGATACTTACCATATAGTATTCTTTGTGCTATGTGATTTAGGTTTGGGTATAATCTTAGAGTGATATATTACGTAAATAAATATGGGGGATTACCAAATCGACGGATTTGATAAACTTCGATGATTTATTTAAATAATATATTGGGCTAATATTAGACCTATAGATTGTTTTATTATTCTTTTCGTTGTGGCTTCTTGGTTTGAGTTGTGTCGACCCTCCACCCGCATGGATACCAAACGTCAAACTCCAAATTAATATGATGATAATACGAGAAATGGATTTTTGGAAAGTAAAATGGAATACGTTCGGGATTGGGAATATTTGATCTTTGAGGAAATGATTCTGACCGCGTTTATATTGTTAGGAAGTGCCGAGTCTGTAGTTTCCGTTATTTGAGTTGCTTTACGTCTTTCATATATCGATTTCTTTTGCTGATTGCTGGACTTGAGGGAGTCATAGCCCCACTTTTACTCTTGAACTTTGTTTTCAATACTTGGGGTGAGAAACGTGCAAATTGTTTTATGTGGATTAATATCGCTTTCTTTATCTTAAAACTTGATATGCTTATAGAACTAGGTAGGATATAGTGCGAGACCTAGTCTTGAACTAGGTGAATTATTGATTTGGTTATGGAGCGAGGCCTAGTGCCGTACTAGGTAAGCTATTGATTGGTTGTTGATTTAGGCCTAGTCCCGAACTAGGTAAGCTATTGCATTGGTTATGGAGCGAGGCCTAGTCATGAACTAGGTAAGCTATTGATTTGATTGATTTGAGCTATAATGTGCACCTATAGGGTTGATTAGATGTGGTTGGTTTGTTTTGGTTGGATTATTGAGGCCTAGTCTAGCTAGCAAGCGTTTTTTCGTATATGTCCACTCTATTTAGTTATGAAATTAAACCTATGATCTCACCAGCGAAAGCTGACTTTGAGCGCGTTTTCTCAGGTAATTAAGTGATGCCATTGGATGCTTGGATTGGAGGCTTGGCTATGGCACCTGGTTATGGATCTATTTTCTAAAACTCTGATAAATAATTGTGGACCTATATTTATTTCTTTTGGGCCTAACTTTGGATGAATTTGAGATAAATGTAAACTTTAAAACCCCGCATGGTTGTATTTTTCTTATGTTTACTTTATCTCATTCTTTTTTGTCTTGTGTTGGATACCAATCCCTGTAGCACCCTGAAAGCTTGTTGAGTCTTCCGCTGTACCAAATTTTGGGGGTGTTACAGATTGGTATCAGAGTCAAGGTTATAGAGAACTAGGAAAATAAACACCTAAACTATAACCGATTTTTATAGAAAACGATCCTCGACCATTGCCCGCCATCCCGCCAAGCCGAAGCATCATTGTTTATATTGAGGTATATTGAGATGATTATTAGATATGAGATTTTTGAGATGATTTGAGGATTTGAGATTTATTGATTAAGTGATATGATGGCGTTTTGAAGAATGATATGGCTTAATTGTTTTATAAATGTTTTAGTAATGCGGTATTTTAAATCTTTCTTGAAATATATGACTGGGATTTTATGATGGTTTTGATACGGTATTTTGAGTTCACGGTTTAGTTGTCTTGAAACACTTACACCTACCCTACGCCGTTGTCACATACTATGGCCTCCCGTACGTTTGACGTTGTTGAGAATATTCTTACTGTACCTGTACGCCAGCACAGATCACCATGGCTCCTGATGATCCTTACAGGATTGCCATGCATTCAGCTACTGCGTCACCGACAGCTTCTACTTCTGCACCGCCTGCTGCACCTACTACGTAGGGACCCTCATCTTCTCTAGGGCTCCCTGGTACTTCGAGACAGCTTACTCTTCATCAGGCTTTGGCTCGTGTGGCTCCAGGTTTTGCCCACCGAGCTACGGCACGTATGTCGGTACGCCCTGCTTCACCACCTTTGCACTTTGATGCTCACACTCTTCTGTCAGATGCACCACCTACATCATTGCGTCGTCGTCCTAGATCACCTACCCTATCACCACATGGTTCACCTGTTAGGAGACGACGATTGATGGCGTACTCTTCCGATGAGGAGGAGGAGGAGTACAAGGGTGAGGATGAGGCTGATGACCCTCAGGAGGCTGAGCAGGGAGATGATGACCCTGAGGAGGAGGATGATCCTCAGGAGGAGGAGATGCCTGATAATGATGGTTTGTTAGTGCCGCCAGCTCAGGCTGAGGAGCCTGATTCACCTATACATCCGATAGAGCCTGTTTCACCTGATCACCCATTTTTGTTTGAGTTGCCACCTGGTAGTCCCGTTGAGTCGGATGCTTCATCCGAGGTTTCTGCTGAGCAAGCAGGGTTGGGTGAGACTGGTAGGATGTGGGCTCAGATTACTGCACAGGGCGAGAGAATCTCGCGGTTGTCTGACCAACTTGAGATGGTTATTGGAGAGTTTATCGTTGAGCCGAGAGTTGATATGACTACTGTCATGGGCAGGACGACAGAGATGAGGAGAGGCATGATGGAGATTCATGAGCATATTGAGAGCTTGCAGCGAGATTTCATCACAGCTCGCGAGGCCAATCGTAAGTTATGGCAGAGAAACTCTGAGCTACAGAAGGAGGTAGCATACCTCAAAGGAGATAGCGACACCCATAGTGTGGAGTTGGGATCATTGTGGAGAGAGCTAGATGGTTTGAGGCAGGAGTTGAGGAGCCTACGCCAGCATCGTGGCTAGATATTTGGGTTATGTTGTCTTGTTGCTTTCTACACCGAGGAGTGTTCGGTTAGAAAAGCTAGTTATCGTATTTTGATGTAGTTTCCGTTGATTATTCGTCTCGTTTGGAACGATTAGTATCTTTTGTGTTTTTTTTTCGGTAGTTGGAACGATGTTGGATCACTGTTGTATGGATGATGGTTATTATTATATGATATTATGTGGCTTTTGGATATTATGGAAATTGAGTTCCTATTCGCCTTATTGATGTCTTGTGGTGTATTGCTGATATTCTTTCCATGACTTGGCTTCATTGATTTAATTCTTGTTGAGCATATGATAAGTTTTATCGGAGACTTATGAACCTTGTATGATGTTTCAGATCAATGGCCCCACGACGAAACCCTGTTAGAGCTACCAGAACTGGTCCTGCAGCGACTACCCCTGGTTACCGAGGACGCCGTCCTACTCGAAATGTTGAAACCCCTACTCCTGATAACCTGGATGCTACTAATCACAATAACAAGAATCAAAATGTTGAGGTTCAGGGAGACAATGATCATGTTCCACCTAATGCACCTACTGTGGATCAAGCAATGACCAATCAACTTGTGGAGCAACGAGTTGCTGAGCTACTAGCTGAGTCAAATCATTCCAACAATTCTGCTGGAACATTTCCACCTGTTCGTGCTAATGGATGTAACTACAAGGAGTTTCGAATTTGTGGACATATTGAGTTTGGCGGGACTGAAGGAGTGGTCTACTTGGTCAGGTGGATAGAGAAGACTGAGTTAGTGTTCAATGTCAGCAACTGTGTGGAGAATGCGAAGGTAAAGTTTGCTTCTTTTACTTTCAAGGATGAAGCTTTAACTTGGTGGAACAATTATCGAAATTCGGTTGGGAGTGATGTGGCTTATGCTATGACTTGGGAGCAATTAAAGTCTTTGCTGATTCAGACGTACTGCCCAAGGAATGAGGTTAAGAAGCTGGAGATTGAGTTCTGGAATCACAAGGTGAAAGGTACTGACATGGCGACTTACAGTCGCCGCTACCGCTAGTTAGCCTTGCTTTGCCCAGATATGGTTAGGACTGAGACTCAAAGGATTGAGCGGTATACCGATGGGTTGCCGGTAGCTACAAGGAACGATGTGATTTCTGCTAAGCCTGCAAATATTCATGAGGCTATCACGATCGCTCAACAATTGATGGACTCGTTGGTATTGGAAGAAGCTGAGAAAGACAAGAATGGAAAGAGGAAGAGGGATAATCACTCTAAGGGTAATGACCACCAAAAAAACGACAGGAAACTACTAGAGCTTATGCTATAGGAGATGGAGATAAGAAGAACTACAATGGAGATGCGCCCAAGTGTGGCCGATGTTACAAGAATCATTCTGGACGATATAATGTGGTGTGCAAGAATTGCTCTAAGATGGGACATATAGCTAAGGACTGTAGAGCTCGACCACTTGCTATGGTTTAAGCTACTCCTGAAGCTATGAGTAAGGCAAATGTTACTTGTTATGGATGTGGAAAGAAGGGAGACTATAGGAATGAGTATAGGGAATCGTGGAATTGAGGAAATCAAGGATCGGGTGGTAATGGGTACAAACATGGAAACCGTGGAGCTGGAGGAAACCGTGGACGACAAGACAATAGGGACCAACGTGTGGAAGCTGGAGCTGCTCATGGGAGAGTGTATGCACTTGGGAACGAGAGAGGAGAAGATCCGAACGTTGTTACTGGTACGTTCCTTCTCAATAATCGTTATGCTTCCATACTATTTGATACTGGTGCCGATAAGAGTTTTGTGTCCACTACTTTTGCACCCTTACTAGAGAAACCCCCGATGGCCTCAGGAATTGGTTATGATGTAGAGTTAGCTAATGGGAACATAGAAAGGATTAGGACTATCATTCGTGGTTGCACGTTAAATTTCCTGGATCGTCCTTTCAACATAGATCTTCTACCCGTCACGTTAGGAAGTTTCGATGTCATCATTGGTATGGATTGGTTGTCGAAGTATCGTGCTCATATACTTTGCGATGAGAAGATCGTGCGTGTGCCTTACGGCAAGGAGATCCTAAATATACCAAGAGATCGAAAAGAATTGAGAGGCTCATCTGGACTAGCGGTCATATCTTGCACTAAATTACCGAAGCTAATGGAAAAAGGATGTTTCCTTTTCTTAGCTCAAATCTCTGAGAAAGAAGGGAAGGAGAAGAAGGAAAGATGCATTGGAGATGTGTCTATAGTTCGTGATTTTCCTGATGATTTGCCGGGAATCCCGCCTACTAGACAAGTGGAGTTTTAGATTGAGTTGATACCTGGTGCTGCACCCGTGGCACGAGCGCCTTATCGACTTGCACCTACTGAACTGGAGGAGTTATCAAAACAATTAGCGGAGTTAGCCGAAAAAGGATTTATAAGACTAAGTTCTTCACCTTGGGGAGCCCCGGTCTTATTTGTAAAGAAGAAGGATGGATCGTTTCGTATGTGTATTGATTATCGAGAGTTGAACAAGTTAACGGTGAAGAATAGATACCCGTTACCGACGATCAACGATTTGTTCGATCAGCTTCAAGGATCGAGTGTGTATTCGAAGATCGATTTGAGATCGGGATATCATCAGCTTAGAGTTCGTGAGGAAGATATTCCGAAAATGGCTTTCAGAACCCGTTACGGGCATTATGAGTTCCAAGTGATGCCGTTTGGGTTGACTAACGCACCAGCGGTATTCATGGATCTCATGAATCGAGTGTGTAAGCCTTATTTAGACAAGTTTGTGATTGTGTTCATCGACGATATTCTAATCTATTCGAAGAGTGAAAAGGAGCATGAGGAGCATCTAAGGCTTATCTTAGAATTGCTCAGGAAGGATAAACTGTATGCCAAGTTTTCTAAATGTGAATTTTGGATTCCGACGGTACAATTTCTGGGTCATGTGATTGATAGACAAGGAGTTCATGTAGATCCTGCTAAGATTGAAGTGATTAAAGATTGGGCTACACCAACGACCCCAACAGAAGTTCGTCAATTTTTGGGTTTAGCCGGTTATTACCGAAGATTCATTGAGGGATTTTCGAAGATAGCAAAACCGTTGACCAAATTGACTCAAAAGAGTGTTAAATACGAATGGGGAGATAAGGAAGAGGAAGCATTTCAATTACTTAAGGAGACGTTGTGTAGTGCTCCTATATTAGCGTTACCTGAGGGTAATGAGGACTTCGTCGTCTATTGTGACGCTTCTCATAAAGGTTTGGGAGCTGTGTTAATGCAACGAGAGAAAGTGATAGCTTATGCTTCCCGACAGCTCAAGAAGCACGAGAAGAACTACACCACCCATGATTTGGAGTTAGGTGTTGTGGTTTTTGCATTGAGAATATGGAGACATTACTTGTATGGAACCAAGTGTGTTGTATTCACGGACCACGAAAGTCTACAACACATCCTTAATCAAAAAGAGCTCAACATGAGACAGCGACGTTGGATTGAGTTGCTAAGCGATTATGATTGTGAAATCCGTTACCATCCTGGTAAAGCAAACGTCGTTGCTGATGCTCTTAGTCGAAAAGAGAGAATCCCACCGTTACGAGTCAGGTCATTGGAAATGACTATCGTATCGCCGTTACTGTCTCAAATATTAGAAGCTCAAACGGAAGCGTTGAAAGCAGGAAATCGACATGCTGAGAACATATTTGGGATGTCAGAAAATGATATAGGATTTGTTAAGTGTACTGATGGAGTTTTGTGTTTTGGAGACCGAAGTTGGGTACCATTGTATGGAGGAATTCGAGAGTTGATTATGCATGAGTCGCATAATTCAAGGTACTCTATTCATCCTGGGTCTGACAAGATGTACCAGGATCTGAAGAAGTTATATTGGTGGCCAAATATGAAGACAGATATAGCATTGTACGTTAGTAAGTGTTTGACATGCTCTAAGGTTAAGGCCGAACATCAAAGACCGTCAGGATTATTGACGCAGCCAGAACTCCCGGTTTGGAAATGGGAGCGGATTACGATGGACTTTATTACTAAATTACTGAAGACAGCTAGCGGTTGTGACGCTATCTGGGTGATTGTAGATCGTTTGACTAAGTCTGCTCATTTCCTGGCGATTAGTGAAGATGATAGTGTCGACAAACTTGCGAAATTGTATGTCAAGGAAATTGTTTCTCGTCATGGAGTTCCGATATCGATTATTTCTGATCGCGACAGCCGTTTCACGTCAGCATTGTGGCGATCACTTCAAACCGCTTTGAGGACGAAACTTGATATGAGTACTGCATATCATCCCCAAACCGACGGTCAAAGTGAGGTAACTATTCAGACTTTGGAGGATATGCTTCGTGTACGCATAATAGAGTTTGGTAAAGGATGGGAGAAGTACCTACCCCTTGCGGAGTTTTCCTATAACAAGAGCTACCACACAAGTCTTAAAGCTGCACCATTTGAAGCTTTATATGGCCGAAAATGTCGTTCGCCTATTGGTTGGGCTGAAGTTGGAGATAGCCAACTCACTGACCTTGAGCTTATTCTGGAAACTACTGAGAAAGTGACTCAAATTCGTGATCGATTACAAGCAGCTAGAGATAGACAGAAAAGTTACGCCGATCAGAGACGTAAACCCCTAGAGTTCCAGGTTGGAGACAAAGTGATGCTAAAAGTCTCGCCTTGGAAAGGAGTGATACGTTTCGGGAAACGTGGGAAACTCAACCCCCGCTACATTGGACCATTTCTCATTTTGGAAAGAATTGGGCCCGTGGCTTATAGGTTGAAACTACCACAGGAACGGAGTAAAGTTCACGATGTGTTTCATGTTAGTAATTTGAAGAAGTGTCTTTCGGATGAAACGCTAGTTATACCGATAAAGGATATTCGTGTGGATGAAAGTTTGAAATTTGTGGAAGAGCCGATTGAGATATTGGATCGAGAGATTAAACGACTCAAGCGAAGTCTTATTCCACTCATCAAAGTTCGTTAGAATTCGCGGCATGGACCGGAATTTACGTGGGAACGTGAGGATGAGTTTCGAAAAAGATATCTGAAGCTTTTTACTTCGTAGATGGATTGTTCCGAGTGAAACCCGGGACGGGTTTCTTCTGAGGCTGGGACGATGTGACAACTGGCAATTTAGGGAAAGAATTTACAAACCCGCATTACTTTAAAATTAATGATTTTTGGAATATTTGAAAAGTCTATCCGTGATGAGATTTGTATATGTTGGAATGTGATTTTAAACCTTGCGTTATTTATGGAAGTTGATTATTAATTATTGGTTTGGTTTGGTATATTCGTGATGATTTATTTTGAGATATTTATTTGGTACTACATTGACTCCGGCACTAGGATAACCTAACAATTTTTATATATTTTAAATGTTTGGTTCGGTTATTTTATATTTTTGGAATGTATCGCGAGATTTTGGATATTTGGAATGAGCTAAGCTCGGGAGAGTCGTTTTACTTTAAATGAGTTTCGGGTTTGGTCCGTGTATTCTACACCTAAGTTACTTAACCCACCTTACCACTAATATTATATTATTACTATTATTATTTTTTTTATATAGAGTAACTACAAAAATCGTCCTTGTGAACCTGGACAAACAAACACAACCAACACCCTCCTCATCTTCACCACTCTCTCTCTCTCTCTTTTGAAACACAACACCACCGCCACCTTAAAACATCATCATAGCCGCCACCGCCCCCTCCTAAACAAAATAATACCACCATCATCACCACCTCGTTCCGATCTATCTTTTGACATAAATCACGCGCCCCAAAAAATATTTTTACACCACGTACGAATCACCACAACCACTTAAATATCACCATATTCATTTAATCTTGTTGGGTTTTTAAAAAAATCAAGTTTTGAAGCCGTTTGGAAGGTGAGTGGCCACGATATCCTTGTCGTGTGCCTCGATTCGTGCTCCAATCCGTGTGTACACGGGTTGTTCTTGTTGGGTTTTAAGTTTTATAAATGGGAAATGAAGTTTTGTTAAGGATTTGATGGTTTGGTATCCGGGTTGGGTCGATTTGGGGTCGATTTGTAGAAGGATTTGATATTTGGATGTTGATTTGGTGGATTTGAGGCTCGGTTTGAGCATAGCCGAGACCCAAGGGGTCTCGGAGTCGTGTTATTGATGGCTCGTTAGCCATGTCGAGACCCAAGGGTCCCTCGTTGCTATCTTGTTGTGGTTGTTGCTTTGGGTTAGGCCGACAACCCATGAGGTCCGTTTGGTTTTTTTTGGCTCGATTAGAGCAAGGTTGTGACCCTTTGGGGTCTGGTCGAATATTGTTGCTACGTGAGTTGATTATATGACCACTATGGTCCGTTTGGTTGGCTCGTATGGAGCAAGCCGAGACCCAAGAGGTCTCGAGTGATATCACGTTTCATGTGGGTTAATATTTGACCCGGGTTGGCTTGGTAAATCAACCCGTAAATGTGTTATATTATTTGAGTACCGTTTATGATTGTCGGATTATTGTTGTTGTCGAGTTTATTATTATTTTGATCATGGTACAATTGGACTTGTAATATTGATTATGGAGTTGTGTTGACGAAGTGGTATTGGGAACCGATTGTGAGACGGTTAACTAGGTTGACGGAGATAGGTTAGTCGGGTGCCGTAGTCGGACCCTATTGTTGTAGCACGTGATTTGGGATTGATTTGGAATTATGAGTTGGTTATTTTATTTTTGGACTTGGACAATGAGCCGAGAGTGATGACTCGGACATGTGACCAACTCATATAACTCGATAAATAATTATAATCAAACGTTAATAATAAAACTCGTAATAACATTATTGGTAATATAATCGTTTATATAAGTATATAAACGTGAAAAACGTGTGTGTATATATATATATATATATATATATATATATATATATATATATATATATATATATATATATATATATATATATATATATATATATATGCGTACATTAATAATAATACGATCACGAGTCAATATTATAATAACGTGACGATAATTACTATACTATGTGAATAGTGTAATAAATGTCGGGAGCGTTATTATAAATAAATAACTATAAATGATGACGAAATCTAATACGTTGGATAATTAATAAATAAAATATGTCTTTTAATAAACAAGGAAAAACTATCGAGTTATACGGGGTTGTGGTTACTTGTGTCCAAGTGGACTTTATTTTATTATGTGAGTTTTGTGTTGTCACGGATATGTGACGATTAATATATCCATTTTCTATAACTACGTAACTTATTTAATCGACGGGTTAAATAGGGTCTATTTAGCTATATAAAATGAATATGTTAATGGGCATCGTATCCTACGACGCCCATAGGTTATGGTACGTGTATTGGAATAATGAATTACTAAATATCTCGTGGAGTTGGCTAAATTGACGAATTTGGCAAATTTGACGATATATATAAGGAATTTATTGGACTACGATACTTACCATATAATATTCTTTGTGCTATGTGATTTAGGTTTGGGCATAATCTTAGAGTGATATATTACGTAAATAAATATGGGGGATTACCAAATCGACGGATTTGATAAACTTCGATGATTTATTTAAATAATATATTGGGCTAATATTAGACCTATAGATTGTTTTATTATTCTTTTCGTTGTGGCTTCTTGGTTTGAGTTGTGTCGACCCTCCACCCGCATGGATACCAAACGTCAAACTTCAAATTAATATGAGGATAATACGAGAAATGGGTTTTTGGAAAGTAAAATGGAATACGTTCGGGATTGGGAATATTTGATCTTTGAGGAAATGATTCTGAACGCGTTTATATTGTTAGGAAGTGCCGAGTCTGTAGTTGCCGTTATTTGAGTTGCTTTACGTCTTTCATCTATCGATTTCTTTTGCTGATTGCTGGACTTGGGTAAAGGGTATTCCACCCGGTAAAATATATTACTCCAAAAAACATTTAAGTATAAAGGAATGTGGCTGAAGTACCATATTAACCGCAAGCAATCGCTTGACACAACCACTAAATCATTTATGACATGCCATAAATGACAACTAGATTCAACCAATAAAACAACTAAACCAAAACCAGCATAAAATAATATAAATCATAAACTTTTATGCAAAATTTTTAAAACAACCTAGTTAAGACGAAAGTCTTGAATTCCAGCAGCATTTAATTGAGCAGGAGAGAGGCCAAAATCATCATCATCATCATAATTGTTGCCGTCACCCGTATCCACTTTCTATTGCTCATAAAGAATCTGTTCCTTACCTCCACTACCAGAATACAACGTCCCAATGTGATCATCAAAAACTTCATCATCATCGCTGTCAGAAACTACCACATTGCCCACCTTAGAGAATGGGTTACCCCCACGAGTTGAAGAATCAACCTTTTTAAGAGGTTTGCCATCATCATCTACAAGAGTAACTTTCCCTTCAATAATTAGTTTTTCAATCTTTCCAATTTTCTCAACAATAGGAGTAGTACTCCCATTTCCACACTTAGAAACCTCCAAATCAGCCCCATCCTTAGGAGAAACACTTGTTGCACAAGGAATACAATAATCATCAGTATCGGCCATATCAAGAGCATCAAATGGGTTCGATGTAGCAATAACCTTCCCACTCGTACTTTCCTCATTAGTGATTTTCTCCTTAGTAGTAATCGGCTTCTTTCTGACAGGTCTCCAAAATTTTGGTTTAGGCTTATTAAGCTGAACAACCCCAATAAGCCGAGAAGGAGCAG
This sequence comes from Artemisia argyi, assembly GCA_030686995.1. NCBI lineage: Eukaryota > Viridiplantae > Streptophyta > Magnoliopsida > Asterales > Asteraceae > Artemisia > Artemisia argyi. The sequence continues at coordinate 34,083,760 of CM060683.1, forward strand.
CCACATTCTTTCCCTTACTCTTACGATTGTTGACCCCAATGAAACCATCATCCGCCTTATCCATAGTAGTAGAAGCTTCAGAAGCCTTTGCTGCCATATTAGTATTACTACGAATAGCCTCCTTAACACGATTTGGGCATTCAATTAAAGCATGTCCAAAAGTTTTACATTCACCACAATGAGGAGGTTTCCATTCATATTCAACATTAATAATTTCAATAGTAAAATCATTACCTTCTTCATTTGGAATTGCCACTGTAACCTGGCTTTTTAGTTCTGAATCCGCACTTAATTCAACTAAAGCACGAGCAAAACTAATACGGCCCTAAGACTCGACACACATAGAGCATGTAAAAGCATCTAACATAATAGGTTTCCCTACTTGCGTAGCAATCAAGCTCAAACCATCCTCAGAATAAGCAACCAAAGGCACCTTATGCATTTTGATCCAAACAGGTACCTTGTTTACCTCGTTCCTATTAAGGGATAAAGTGGGAGTCCATTTGTTAAGAATAATAGGTGAGTTACGTATAATCCAAGGACCTCGTTCCAAAACACGATCCACACCCTCCTTAGTAGAAAACTTAAAAAGAAACACACCATCACCATTCTTCATCAACTTTTGCAAGCCAAATTTTCCCCATGTATTAGTAACATAATTCTGTACTAAAGGAAAAGCAATTGTCTTACCAAGAAAGTAACCAACAAGTGTGTTATCATACCGACTAAAACCTTCTTCATAGCATCCATAGGCAACATTGTATCGTGATTATCCACACGATCCTCATTGACCAATGCTCTAAAATTCACTTTCGGAACCATACGAGTAGCATTAACGACATTAGCAAAAGAAGTAGGAGAATCTACCTTTGGAACAGATCCCGAACCCACATGCTCATTTGATTTAACACTACCATCATTAGTAGCCTTATCAGTCGTCAAAGTAGAAGTAACCTTTGGATCCGTATTACCCGTCCCAACACACGTCACATCAATATTTTGAGAAATAACACTCTCGACAGCAACCGTGTGCACAGGTTTAACATGCACATTCCCGTCCACAAGCGTAGACATATTAACATCACCATCATCAACTGTCCAATCGGTAATAATAGGCCCCATATTCATATTATTAACTACCTGTTCAGTAATAGGAGTAGCAGCATCAGTTGACACATCATTACCCATTAAAACAACGTCTTTCATAACATTCGTGATAGAGTTTTGCTTCTCCTTTACACCCTTGCCACTCCCTCACCCTTTTGGACTAAGAAACCCTTTCTCCATGTCAGATCACACAAGCCACGCTAACAACCTTAATTAACGATCAATAATCATATAACATAACCATAATCTTCCAAAATTAATAATAATAGATTGAAGTTAAGCACCACGAAGCACCACAAACGATACAGGAAGTTGAGATTGATTTTAAAGTAATAGCCCTAGTATCAAAACCCAAATAATAAATAATAAACACACTAATACGCACTCGCATCAACCGAAGATAAAATAATGACAATAGTAGGATGGAGGCCAAGATAAGAATCAATGATTGATAAATAAGATACGTTAGAGAGATTCTTCAAGTAATGTAATATAATATAACCCTTTGCCAATATAGAATTAAAAAGAATTGCTTAAAAAAAAGATTCCTAACAATCGATTATAAAATTCAAATCTTCCAAGATTAGTCAGTTGGAATTTAAGAATCGATTTAGGGAGAAAAAGTTATCGCAATTCGCAAGTCGCCAGAGAGAGTAGTTTGGTTGCTTGGATTATACGTAACTCACCTATTATTCTTATCAACCCTATAGGTGCACACTATAGATCATGGTTCGATAGAACCTGTTTCAAGGGCTTGTCTGTCAGGACGTGTATCGGATGAGCCTGGAAATACCTTTTGAACCGACCGAACGATAATAGTCGGGAAAATGCCAGTTTTTCCTATGGAGGATATTAATTTTTTCATATTGAATATCTTGCTGAAGAAGTAGATTGGCTTTTGAACCTTGTCTCGTTTCACTAAGAGTATTGACCCGATCACTCCCTGGATGTTGCTAGGTGCATGGTGAGAGTTTCACCTAGTACGGAGCCATCAGGGTAGGTAGTTCGTTTAGAAATGGATTGTTATGATATTCCTTATTCTTCTCCTCTAATTGCTCAAATTATTATCTTACTCGTTTCGGATTCTTACTTCAAAAATTGTCGTTAATTCCAAAGTTGATTATAATAGATTAAGGTCCGTGCTTGTTCTTGGTCTTAATCTAGCTAGGTTGAATCGTATCAAAAGCACAAAATTATAGCCATTGGACGACAAATGCATATTTTTGCTTTTTGACTATATTTAAGCAAAAAATTACTTCGATTGGATAGTAAAATGGAAGTGATTCCCTAACTTGTAGTGGTAACAAAATGAATGAATCAATCTATGGCTTGGATGGGTAGGTAAATTTTAAGACTTGCGCGAAGCAACATCGAAATATATGATGACATATTATTATGGGAAGATAAAATTTATAACATGACTGGGTCTCATACAGGTTCGCATACATCAAGCGTGAGTAGCGAGAAGATGATTATAATTACCACCTTGTAACATTTCTCTCAATGGTTCAAACAATGGTTGGGGTAGGTTTTTCAAATCATACCAATCCCAACTTTCACACTTTTCGGGTTCGATATTTTGAGGTGTTTGGTTTGGGTCAGATAAACTTGCACGCATGTAAGTAACAACGGCATGCACATCAGAAAGGATATGGTTGGCTGCTGTTAAGACCTCTATATTTGTTATGTCTAGTCCAGTTTCTTCCTTCACTTCTCTTTTTATACCATCCTCAAAGGTTTCACCTGAGAAATTCAAATTGAATCAAATTACAGCTCAACCTTAACTACAAAAGAAATCTGAAACTACAAAAATTTACATATACGTAAATAGTTAAAAAAAAAAAAAAAAAATGAGTACAACTTTTTACATTATACATTTAAGGGGCATAATACGATCTCTTATCCTTGTATTCATTCCATTTCATGATAAATGTCCCAAATTTTATTTTGTTTGGTTTGTCTCATAATAAGTACGTGTACAATGTTTCTCATCGATCTGAACGTTCAACTAAGCAAAATGTTTATAAAAGGTCAGCAGACATTTTATTGGGGCAACCGTAATGATAAAGTGACACATCTTTGTGATGATTTTGTGGATTTTGTTTTGTGATTCTATCATTTCTCAAAAATATGAAAAAAACAATATAGGTAAACAGTGCTCTTCTAGTTTTAAATTGTTATTTAGAGAATTTGAAAATAACACTCAATTTGAGAATTATGAAGTAATCAATAATACAGGTTAAATGTTTTCCTTATTAGGTTTACATAACTAAACGTATGGATATAAATGTATTAATGTGACATGATATATACCCGAAATCTTTATTTAAAGAAAACTGACCGTACTCAAGGTGGCCACCAGGGAGATTATAACAGTTGCCGGCAACAAGCGCTGAGCGACGGCGTCCTAACAATATCTTATTTTCTTTTACTATGAACACTGTAATCCCAACCTCCGGTGCCCGAGATGTTGCTCCATTATCCATATGTGATGCTCCCACTCTTTTTACTCTAGAATCCGAAGGAAACATGAGACAGCTTGTCTACGTGGAAAACAAGTTTCTTTGGTTAATTACAAGATCGTGCACAAAAAATTAATTGAATGTCACATTAGAAATATCTTTTAGTACAATAAAGAAATATGCAAATAATTTTGTGTGCACGATCTTGTATAAAGGTGAAACACGGGTATTGAAATATGCAAATAAATATGCACGAGATTATGAAGGGGCGGAGCCAGAACTTTATTGTCGATAGGGCGAAAAAAGAAAATTTTTAGAAACTACATTGGTTGGGTGGGGGTGGGGGAGGAGAGGGCCAAATTACAAATAATATATTTTCTAATATGAGTACGTGTCTACATCTTAGCCACACATATTTGTATTTTTGTTCTCTTTCTAATTTATTTTATGATTAAAAATAATATATTAGCTATAAAATAATAATTTATATTTTTATAATATATTTTATCTTTCCTACATTAAATATAAATCTTAATTCAAATTCAAATCATAAATCCGTTTACAAACCAAACGGGCTATAAATGAGAGGTTGTTTATGTATATTTGTAAAAGGTGAAGGCTTGTACTAGTACTTTACTTTAGATTAATTTATCACTTTTATAGTTTTATGTGCTGCAATGCATATTATTCACTTGTAACATATTTAAAATAAAAGTTTCCCATTATTAATCCATTTTAAATATACTGTAATGTTCACTAAACAATACATAAATTGTCTTTGAGATTTGTCTCTTTCACTAAACAACACATGTTTGAGATTTGTCTGTAAAATCCTTTTTATGAGAATTGCTACATCTACATACAATTTACAAAAACAAATCCACACAAAGGAGGTGTCAACATGTGATTGATTTGAAGAAAGAGAATAGGAAGAAAGTGTATCAAAATACACCAATCACATGTTGTCACCTCATTGTGTGGATTTGTTTTTGTAAATTGAATGTAAATATAGCAATCCTCTTTATATAATATATTTCCTCTTTCTTACATTAAATATAAATCTTAATCCAAATTCAAATTATAAACCCGTTTACAAACCAAATGGGCCCTAAATGAAAGGTTGTTTATGTATATTTGTAAAAGGTGAAGGCTTGTACTAGTACTTTACTTTAGATTAGTTTATCACTTTTATGTGCTGCAATCTGCAAGCATATTATTCCCTTGTAAGATATTTAAAATAAAAGTTTCAATATGCATTATTAATCCATTTTAAATATATTGTAATGTTCACTAAACAATACATAAATAAATTGTATGTGAGATTTAACTGTCATGCAAAATCCGTCACTAAAGACTAAACATGTAACAGAAATCCGTCCTTAGGTCCCTAAAGACTAAACATGTAACAAAAATCCGTCCTTAGGGACCAAACAAGTAACATGAATATACATAAATCATGCTTTAATATTTTATGTCATTGCGAAAATCATCCATAATTCTATGTTTTTATGTGAAAATGGGAATTCACATAAATTGTACCAACCGTTTTGCAAACGTTACAAAATTTGTCCCTAGGGACCAAATATGTAATATGTTTTTTTACAGAAATGGTCCTTGTAGATTATCTAATCTTGCAGAAAGAATCCCCGAACTTTTTCTTTTTATGAAAATAAATTTTAACATAAATACTCTCTATGTTTTAGCTTAAATTATATAATTCATCCTGTAATTAAAAATTAACATAAATTGTCCTTGATATTACGAAAATCATCCGTAAGTTTGAAAGGAAAAGTCGTTCAAAAACAAAAGTTAAGTTTTGACCTAAACAAGTTTAAATATAAAAACAAGAGTAATTTATTGTGCAAATGTTTAAAATATGTATCATACTTGCCATCATTTGCTCTTGTAGATAGTGAACAATTTTTTTTTGCTTTTGTGATACTTTTATTTTAAATTCATCCTTTTTATAGTATTTTGCGAATTTTTTTTTGACATTTTTGTCCCTCTTAGCTAATAGAATTTTTTTTTTCCAAAAGGCAAAAATGTCACATAATATCTTAAAAATGATGAATTTGAAAGAAAAGTACCCACAAAAATATACAAGTAGGCTTGCTAATATGAAAAGTACAATCCATGCTTAATGCATAAATTACATATCCAATTGTATTCTACATTTTCTCTTTCCTAATTTTCACCGAACAGTTTTTCAAGTCCGCTAACTAAATTATTAAGCATACAAGTAGGCTTGCTAATTAGAAATAAGAATCATTTTTCTAAAACCAATTCATGTATTGCACATGCCAGTGGAAAGAGTCTAAGCTAACTTGTCTGGCTTATTCAGTAATCTCAAGTTTCAACGATTAATAACACATTCAAGATGGGAGCCTCCATTTTATAACGTGGTGGTCGCGCGTACCCACTTTTATTACATGATATATGGGCCGGTATATGTACTGTTTAAGTCTTGCTACTGTCTAATGTTGCGGTAAATAGTTTGGAAAAGTATTCTCGTATCCTTGAAACTGTAACTAATTAAAGAACACACTGGATGGTAGATTGGTACTGAAAATAATTTGCTAAACACTAGAGGGGATAGTGGCAAAATTCTATTTTGTACCCAGTCAGGAGTGAAATCCTAACCAAATTCTGGTTACAATTTGGGACGAGGGGCTGAGTGGGATACAAAAAAGAAGAGATGAGTTTCATGTACAATTTTAAACGACAATAAGTATTTTTTTTTTATTTTTTTTTTAACGGCGGGTTAGTTGTTAGATGTTAGTTGTTGGCTTGAGTTAGTGTCGCATCCTCGGGCAGAGATACCAACCGCGAGCCTCTCCTTAGGCGATAACCCCACTCCTAATCCCGATTCGCCTGATATCATTAGAGCTTGTAGTTCTCAAGTGAGGACTTCCCGGTCAGTCACCAAAATCGGTACTACTCTCACTTGAGCTCGCTTAACTACTTAAGCCTTTACCACTAGACCACAAGCCCCATGATTAAACGACAATAAGTATTACCAATAGTTTATGAAGATTTGCTAAAATAGAAATAACTAATGTGCATCCAGAAATTCCTCAAAACTTGATTCAATTCGAATACTCAAAAACAGAACTCGCAAACATAACTAACAGTGAAAGATATATAAGGATGTGAGAATTTACTTGAAAGATGGAACGAGTGAGAGAAAACGTTCGTTTTCTTCTTTCTTCAACAATCTTCATCGAGGACTTGACGGGTTTCATAACACAACGTTGTTGAGACGAATTGAGGAATTTGTAAACAGTTTGCGATGATATAATATTCTTCCCCGAAGTGAGACCTCGATCAACATCTGACGAGATACCATGAGTTCCTAAACTGACTGTCGCCATGCCGGTCAGTATAAGTCGATAGAAGCTTTAATTTGCTCGTGGATGTGTAGAACTTATAAAATTTTAGAACTCTGACTAGCCACATTTTATGCGACGCTCAATGGTTGTGCAGGTACACGTTAATGGACTTTCGCTGGTTCCGCCACCCAATTTTGAAATATTGTAGCGAACTTTAATAGGTATAGGATAAGTAGGAGTGACTATTTAATACAACGAAAATATAGAGTAATAGTCAAATGGACAATGTAAAAGTTGAGAAAGAATAACCGTTCCCTTTTAATTTTTTCGGTTTATAATTTTCAACTTTTAACTTAACTATTTTTATTTATATTACATAATACTTGATACAATATATACGAATAAATTGAGTTTTAAATGTATTTTCATTGTTATAATTTTCATCAAGTATTGTATATCACAAACAAATATATTTATAGTTAAAGTTAAGAAAGAAAGACCAAAAAATCAAAGTGAGACAATAATTTTAATACGGGGAAGTAATAAATATTATATTTATGGAGAAAAATTCAACCAAGGACTATTATTTTCTTGTATAATGAGAGACAAATGATAAATATCAGCCAGTTATTTTGAAAAAGAGAAAGAAAAAAAATATTAATTAATACTTTTAGTTAAAACTCACCTCCATTTTTTTTCTTTCGAAATTACATATCCAAAAATCGTAAACTGTTAACTTACATAAATTACATCATCGTGAGTTCGTGACGAGCATTTAATTATCTTTCAATAGATGACATTTTCATATACTTTCGACAAATTTTTATTTTTGTTTTTTCTTAGTATTTTTTGATTTTTTATCGGTATAGTATTTATCTTGATATATGACATGTGATATAAGACTAATTTGTAAGTTCGAACACTCAAATTCCGTGAATATGTATAAATATTTGTGTAAAACTTAAAATTAAATTTGTCGTTTTTAACATTAAAAAAATACACATCCTTAGTTATTCAATCATATATAGCACATTATTTTTGAACTTACAAATCAATACAGTTTATTCATGCATGTTGGAGAAAGTAGAAGTTTATTATTATTATTATTATTATTATTATTATTATTATTATTATTGTTGTTATTTAATTTTTTTGGTTAAACTTGTTTGATGTGTCACATATGATATAACACTAATCTGTAAGTTTGAATATTAAAAATTATGTAGTAAAATGAGCATAAGAGTTGCACATTATTATTATTATTATTATTATTATTATTATTATTATTATTATTATTATTATTATTATTATTATTATTATTATTATTATTATTTTATTATTATTTTTTTTGGCATTAGAAAATATGAATCCTTAGCTTTCGAAACATATATCACATTCAATACTGTTTATTATAAAAGTTTGAAAAAAAATAAAATAAATGATATTCAAATTCGCTTGATATATTTCATGTGATATACATTAATCTGTAAGTTCAAACAATCAACATGTTGTAATAAAAAAGGCATAAATATTTGTCCACAACTTCAAAAGAATCATTGTTTTGTGTAATGAAAAATAATACGTATGTCCCTTTTATGGCAACATGTCTATTCTTCAAATCTACAAATTAGTGTTATATCACATTTGAATATTAAAAAAAAAAAAAAAAAAAAAAAAAAAAAAAAAAATCATATATTTTCTTCAACTTCTATGAATAAACTGTAGTAATTTGGATGTTCAAAAATTATGTGAGGTGTATAGTTGGAAAGCTAATAATTTGTATTTTTAAATGCAAAAAATGGGGAATCATTTGTAGTTTTACACAAATACTTATGGCCATTACACGATCAGTATGTTAGATGTTCGAACTTATAGATTAATATTATATCATATCTAATATATCATGCAAACTACTGTACCGACCCCCGACCCCTCCCCCCCCCCCCCCCCCAACTATTATATCATTTGTTTTTTCTTAGTATTTTTTGATTTTTTTTATTGGTATTGTATTCAGCTTGATGCCTTGATATATCACATGTGATATAAGACTAATGTATAAACTCGAACACTCAATTTGTCATGAATATGTATAAATATTTGTGTAGAACTTCAAATAATTTATCGTTTTTAACATTAAAAAAGTAAATATCTTTAACTTTTCAATCATATACCACTTAATTTTTTAACTTACAAATCAATACAATTTATTCATACAATTTGGAGAAAATAGAAGTTTTTTTTCTTCTCTCTAAGTCAAACCTGTTTAATGTGTCACATGTGATATGACACTAATCTGTATGTTTGAATACTAAAAATGATGTGGTAAAATGAGCATAATTTTTATAGAAAACCAAAAGATTTTTTTTTTTTTTTTTTTTTTTTTTTTTTTTTTTTGCATTAAAAAATATACATCATTAACATTCCAAACATACATCACACATAATATTTGAATCTCTAAATCAATACGGTTTCTTTATAAAAGTTTGAGAAATTAGAAAAAAAAATGATATTTAAACTCGCTTGATGTATTTCATGTGATATATATTAATCTGTAAGTTCAAACAATTAACGTGCTTTCATAAAATAGGCATAAGTATTTGTATACAACTTCAAAAGATTCACTATTTTGTGTAATGAAAAATAATACTTATATACCTTTTACGGCAACATGTCTATTCTTTGACTCTACAAATTAGTGTTATATCACATTTGATATATCAAATGAGTTTGAATATTGAAAAAAAAAACGATTCATATATTTTCTCCAACTTCTATAAATAAACTGTATTTGATTTGGAAGTTTAAAAATTATGTGTGATTTATGGTTGAAAAGCTAATAATTCTTATTTTTAAACGCAAAAAATAACGAATCATTTGTAGTTTTACACAAATACTTATGGCCATTATACGATCAACATGTTAGGTGTTCGAACTTACAGATTAATATTATATCATATGTCATGCAAACTACTGTACCCCCCCCCCCCCCCCCAACAAATAAAAAAACAAAATAAAATTTTGTCGAAAATATATGAAAATTACCTCTATTGAAAGATAATTAAATGTTTATTGTAATTATACAATTTGTTTTGCCTAACGATTAACGTTTTTAAGATATATTGTTTTCTAAAAAAGGAATTGTGGAAGTGGATTTTAATTTTTTATTATTATTATTAAAAAATTGTTAATGAGCGGAAGTGGTTGTTTTATTTTAGTTTAAAATGAGTGGCTAAAATTAATATTTCAATATTTATGATTTTTATAATCTCTAAAATAACTGACCTCTATATTTATGTTTCCTTATATAAGATTACGGCTTAAAAGAATTATTCATTGTATTTGAACATACTTTTTTTTAAACTATTTTTCAGCCAATAATTTGAAATGTACGAATTTAAAGAAACAAGAATATAAGATAGATATTATGTTACTCGTTCTTCAGAGCACAAGAAATTATTAGACAAAAATACACCGTTGGTCCCTAAACTTTCCACGAAACATCACAGGACATCTTAACTTTTAAAAAACATCACCAGGCGTCCAAACTTTGTGATTTTGAGGCTGAATGTGTCCCTCCACCATTATTTGTTGTTTTGTTTTGTTTCTAGTGAAGGGCATAACGGTCATTTCATATATTTGAATTATTACTCATATAGTTCTCTTAGCTTCTGGAGATGCACGTGACTGGTTGTGTGTTGTTGGATTGTTCAATGCTTGTTCCTATGATGGTAAGAGACCAACATTTAGTTTTATATCATTGTAGCGGATACAGTTTATATTTCATAAGGGCACCCAATATATATCATAATGTTTCTGCATAGCTTGCTTAGATTGCGGTTGAAGTGGGCTACTAGAGGAAATAGGTACGCAATAGGCAATTGGTTCTAGGGAAGAATGGGAATAGGATTCGTTGTTGCAGCACCATATCTGTTTGTTTTCAGTATAGACCTAGGGGATGTGGTTTTCTCAGTAGATAGTAGAAAGTGGATGATTGACAAGACTGAGAAGAAGAAAGAGAAGTGTCTAGCTGATCGAGAACCTTGGACTGAAAGGGTTGTGGAGCAAAATGTGGTTATTCATCCGGTCGTGTATTAGGTATTGGGACACCTGGTCATGCCTGCCCTGCATTGTCTTGTCATTATAGGAATTTGACAGAGGAGGGGCATTGAATGTAATGCGGGCTTGCGTATGTATATATAGCTTTTAATGGCACTATGCTTTTGATGACCTGCTTTTGTTAAGAGCTAGATGCCTACGGAGATGTGGTTTCTCATTTCAATTGTAAGTTGATTTATGGTTTGTATATGAATTCCTGCTGGCACTCATTAGTCATCATATTGCGCATCAAGGAAGTCAATAAAATATTCTGGAAATGCTCAATGGGAAAGCCTGGTTGCTACGTGTTGTAAGATTACACCAAAGCTAAACAATTTTGTTGCCAACGATTCTATAACCAGCATTGATGATCAGCCCTCTTGTGTCAAGGAACTCAGTATCTGTGAGAACAGAGAAGTTTTGGCAAAGAAGTTGAGTGATATCATCGAAAGGAAATTTAAATGTTGAGGTAATGGAATTTGCATTCTGACATTGATATATTGGTGGTAATTGGCGCATTTTAAAATAATAGAAATAATGCTTAGTCTGGTCGTTAAAAGTGGTACTATAGCTTTCTTGTCACCATATAGGTTCATGATTATGAGTTCTATACTTCTATACACCTTTGGGCTTTCCCTTGCAGTTCTCGGCACGTAAATACTAGTTATCTTCATCTATAGTAGTATATAACGTATTCTTGATGAATATGAAGATGTCAGCCTTTTGTTAAGTGACTGGTACTGAGAACTTACTTTACCAGTTTGCAATTGGAGAAAATGAGTAGTTGTGATCATCGAATCCATATTCCTGATAGTGTTTGTGTTTATTATCTTCGTTTTGTGACCTCTTAGACATCAAGAGAGGGTTTGAAACACATTTTCTGGTCACTTTTGAGACAGTTAACTGTTATTTTGAGAAATGAAGTCCAGTAGCATACAAAACGCCAACAGGGAATGTTAAGGTATGATGGCCTATGTGCCTCGTTTGTCATGTACTGATCGTTATTAATCTCATGTTCTATGAAATGATGGCAATGATGGGATTAGGGTCGTTAAGCTTTATGATGAGTGTGCTATGTTGTTGGATGTTTCGTTGCATCATTGGATCTTGCTACTAATTTTTCATGTTCTATTTACTGGTGATCCGTTTTGATGTAGCTATGGATCTGCTCGATATTGGAAGTTAAGTTTGAGGGTAACTTGTTTAAAAACCCTAATTCGTTTTACTTTCACAAGATTAGGTGTTGATTCTACCTTGATTCACATACGTACCTACATATTCTTCTTTGCTAAGGCATTTTTGGGGCTGTTCTATGAAGATAATGCATCCCTAATTATTAGGGTTTTGTTTATTGCTGGTCTTGTAATCGTTTTTGTGGTTATTAGATGTTAAGGTTGATAAACCCTAGTTGTGTCTATGGCAGGTTGTTCATATCGACTTGCATGGTGTATTGTGTCATGTCATATTGTGATGATGATGTGAATCTGTATGGCATGATGATGTGGGTGTTACCGATCACCTTTCTTGGACATAATTCAGATCATGAGGTCCTTGAGGGTTGATTAATTGGAAGTTAGAGCTCTATGACATCTTTTGAAGAATCAAGTGTTTCTACTTGAAGCGGTTAACTTGTTATGTTTATTAAGCGTCGTAGTTTTATGTTCTATTATTTGTTATAAGTGTGGTTTGTCACTCTTATATAGTGGTTAGTGGTAAGTTATAAGAATGTATTGTCATTCTTATATTTGTGTCTGTAAGTGTCCTAAGGGACTGTGGCGATGGACATCACCCTCGTCCTTTGTACTTCAACGTTTTTTGGATAATATATTTTACCAGGGTGAATTAACCCTTTTACCTAAAAAAAAGGTATGATGGCCTGCTACAAAATTAAGTTCCTCAATTTAAGTCTAAGATCTTAGGTTTCATAAGCCTTTTTGTAGATCCTCACTTTTTATAGACGTCTCTAATTGAATCTCTTATATTTTCTGATCACCATCATCACACGATCATTGGCGTATACATCATCAAGGACCATGATGTTATGAGAAGCAATGTCATCTGATGAAGGGGTTTGCATCAGATGATCATAACCCAAAATGGGTAGTTTACACACTTAACAGAAGCTCAGAATGCATCATCTATATATACATATATTTATTTTTTATGACGCTTTTGAAGCTAAGTGACAGTACCCTGTACCTTTTGATGATTTTTGGGGTGTTACTTGATTTGTGTTCATATGTCAACATGATAAGAGAATTATATGAGTAATAATCCAAATATATGAAATGACCGTTATGTCATTCACAAAAAACAAAACAAAACAGCAAATAATGGTGGAGGGACGCATTCAGCCTCAAAATCACAAGGTTTGGACGCCTGGCGACGTTTTTAAAAGTTAAGATGCCCTGTGATGTTTAGTTTAGGGACCAACAGTGTATTTTTGTCAAATTATTATTATTATTTTATTTTTGAACATCAAGAAATTAAATTCACTTTGCTAAAAACGAAGAATTCATACTCAACTAATTTGTTGTTTTATTGCTAGGACGACTTAATTAAGCTTACTATTAATGCATAATAAGTTGCTAGAGCCAGCAATCTGATTATTTCCTTAAGGCTAAGTGCAGTAAGGAAAATTTGTATCGGTCGGCTGATTGGTGAATCGGACGTCCTTGTTGTAGTATGTAGGTCGTATGTAGGTCACAAAGGAAATCGATCGTGTTCTCGACCGATTGAAGAACATGCATATGGACAAAATCTATTTTGTTAAAAAAATAAAAATTAATATTTAAACCTTTTACTCTATAAATAACCTATTTATCTTATCATTTTATACACAACTTATATACACATTCATCAATTTTTTAAATGTCTTTTTCGCTTCCACACACCTTGAATGAAATATATCTAAGCTATGGTCCAGAAATCGACGAGGATAAAGCTCGTCAGCAAGTCCGTATGAACTTAGCCGTAGAATCTGAGGAAAGCGTACGCTAAATATAGTGACATTCCACAAGAGAAACGTGCTATGATCGACACTTATTTGATTACGAGATGCATAATGCTTTGTTTTGAAAGGCGGAAAAATTAGAACAATAAACTAATTGTAAATTTATTTGGATGCATGTAAAAAGTAAATAAGAGTGTTGTCTTTTTGTATTGTTTTTAAATTTTGTATCATAATGTCTATTTTTATTAAATAAATGAAAATTTATTTTCGAGTACGAAGAACCAAAGTAGAATACGAACTTTTATTCATTACATCAGCAAAGCAGAATACGAAATTGAAATGAAAATACAAACTACGATACGGAAATAAGTTCGTCAGTTAGAGGAATTATTCAACTTTTAGATTAATCTGATTCGGATTCAGAATGATTCCCAAATTCCGACCTGAATAACTAATCATGAGCTTGTTCTTCCCTAATTCTCTCATGTCACTCTTTTTCAGCCCTTGCTTCTTCTTCTAATGTTTCTCTTAGTGCCTCTTCATCCATAATAAGTTGTTGTTCTTGTTCCTTAGTAAGAAATTCATCGGCATTTTCATAACTTTTATTTTCATATTCATCACTTATCTCATGTTCATGCATCAACTGATTCCTCTACTGTTGTTGTGATGATGAACCATAGTCGGGGTTTGAAGGGGGAGTATTTCTTAAATTAAATGTTTTTTTGGGTGTCGAGAGATTGTTTCTGGGAGTGTTTTTCTGAGACATATTTGTATAAAATAGTGAAAGAGTGTTGTGAGTTGGTGTTTAAAAATTGGTAGATTTAATAGGTATGTATAAGTAAAAAAACAAAATTGAAAAAAAATAATAAAATAAAATGAAGGTCGCCGCTGCTATTGCAAAAAGACGTTTGTATGTCGTCGAAAATAGAAAGCTAACGTGATAGACAAAATAAAAGTTGCTCATAATCACTCTTGTGCTTAGTACCACAAGTCACACAAACCCACTCACCACAAAATAGCTGACAAACTCCTTATTTCAATTTTTTTTTTTTTGAAAGGCAATTTATTTCAAACCTAAACTAACCAAATACAAACAACGGCATACGCTATAACACAAGTGATCAAATGCAGGGGACCCAAGGAAAAAAAATACACGAACTTTGACTAAAGAAAAAATAACCTAAAAAATACAAAACTACTACAGTATGATACAATAGTACCCAGCTAGACATATATAAGAGCACAAGGTGCAGTCGGCTAACCAACCCTCGCCGTCCGAGGTGGCACCTCCAACGGCGAGCCGTTGCTCGCCGCCACACCGTTGGTGGCTCGCCGTTCTTCGCCGTTCGCAAACTCCTCGTCGGGACGGCGAGCTGAGTTTCTGACAAAACATCTGTTTCGTTTCTTTTTCTTTTTCTTTTTTTTTTTTTTTTTACACTTTGAATAGTGATGTAAAATGTATGTGTATGTGTATGTTTTTTGTAACATGTATATGTATATGTATATGTGTGTTTTTATTTGTAAAATGTATATGTATATGTATATGTATGTTTTTTATACGTATATTTTTTTTTGAATAATACAACTATATTAAACATAGGATTAAAATAACTTGAAACAACGTACAATTATTTTACAAATACGATAACAACATTAAACTTAAAAACAAAAATTAAAAACCATAAACTACCATACGATAATAAAAACTGTGATTCAATAAAATGAATCATCCGACACGTATCCCTCCTGACTCGAGTATGAGGCACTTGAGTCGTCCTCACTGGATGGGACAGGTGGAAGTCCCTGAGCCCAACGCCATTCGGCTCTTCTGTTCCTGCGATCTTGTTTTCCTTTGAGGTACACCTCACGCTCCCTTTCCTGACGGGCTTGTTCAGCTTCATACTCCCGTAGCACTTCCATATCCAGCTCATACTGTTCTTACTCAGTCAATTGACGAATGATGGGCTGGTTTTCAGGTTGATTGTTTGGTTGTTGGTTGTTGGTTGTTTGGCGGTGGAAACAAAACTTCTGGTGGAGTTGGAGGTGGTGGGTTATCGTACTGAAACACCGGAAATATATCTTCCGGCTGTGTGTTTTGAGGTGGAAACATAACTTCTGGTGGAGTTGGAGGTGGTGGGTTGTCGTACTGAAACACCGGAAATATATCTTCTGGCGGTGTGTTTTGTTGGGAATTGTTTTGAGGTGATGCGTTGTGAGACATTTTTCTGGAAGAAGAAAGGAGAATTGTTTGATGATTGTGGGAATTGTGTGTGTTTTCAGATTTTGGATACGTATTTATAGAAGGATTTTTGGAAGTATACAGCTCTCTGGTTTCAATTCAAATTTTTGAAAAAATCCCGCTTTCAATTTGAATTCAAATTTTAGAAATTATCCCGCTTTCAATTTGAATTCAAATTTTAGAAATTATCCCGCTTTCAATTTGAATTCAAATTTTGAAATTATCCCGCTTTCAATTTGAATTCAAATTTTGAAACTATCCCGCTTTCAAAAAACCCCTATTAATACCATATTATACCATTCAGTTTTAGACACACTTCAATATTTACCATTAAGTTTTACAATGGCTAATCGTTAGTCAGTGGAAGAAGAACGGTTGCTAGCAACTGTATGGCTTGAAGTTCACGATTCTGAAGAACTTGTGAATGAACGTTCTTTTTGGAATGCAGTTACACAAAGGTTCAACAATCAGACAGAAGGTCAGGACCGTAATAAAAATAGTATTACGGCTCAATGGAACAGAATGAACCTTGAATGTCGTAGGTATAATTCTATTTACAAAGAGTTGGAGCGTACAAGTGCAGACCCTAATCGTCTCAGCAATGCAAACCGTATTTATCATGAACAATATGGTAAAGGGATTAAATATCAACATGTGTGGTTCGCTCTTAGAAACACGTTCACATGGGACAGATTCGATGAGTAATGGTGGATATCTTTTATGTACTTTATGTTAACTAATTATGTATCATGTGTACTTCTCTTATGTATTTTAAACGTTTGAATTCAAATGTTAAACATTTACCCGCCCATTTATTTGAATTTGAATTCAAGAAGTTTGAATATTTTGAAATTTGAATATTATCCCGCTCAGGTTTTGAAACCTAAATGTTTATAGACTCCTATATAAACCATACATTATCATACAACTTTGCACACACTTCACTTTCAAAAAAATTCACAATGGCAACTCGTTGGTCTATTGATGAAGAATGCTGGCTAGCCGAGATGTGGCAAAACGTTCACGAATTCCATGCCAACGAAGGACCTTTCTGGCAAGTTGTAACAGAAAAGTTCAATGAACAATCTGACGGTCCAACTCGTAGCAAAAGCCAGCTAATGGGTAAGTGGGCAAGAATGAACTCAGATTGCCAAAAGTTTCATGAAATTTACTTGAATTTGCAACCGACACGTGAGCCAGATGATCGTATTGAAGATGCATTGAATGTTTATAAAGAACGCTATGATGGGAGAGCTTTCAAATATTTTCAAGTTTGGTTGATTTTGAAGAGCAAAACCATCTAGAACCGATTTATCAATTAATCGCCTTTGTATTATTGTATCGTTTGTTGGTTTATGTTAAGTATTTCCGTTTCGTTTGTGATGTTATGTCAGTGTACGTTTCAGTTTGAATAAAATGCTTAACGGCTAGTTTCTCCAATAAAAATATCAACGGCTAGTTTCAGTATAAATACCAGCTTTACTCAATTTCTTATTATCAAACAACTGAAACTAAATTCCACACATACACTATGGCTAACCAACCATCTGAGGTGCAAAGAAGAATACTTACCCGATTACGCAATGAACAAGAAAATGAACTTAAGTTGATTAACAACTTGTTGGGTGAGATAGCTCGAATTATTCGACAGAGGGAGTCTCGTGCTCCAGAGGTCGAAAGGTTACGTGAGTTACCTCAAGACCATCCAATAGTCATGGTCGGTGTACAAACCCTTTTAAGAAATGATGAAACAGATTTGGAACTTCAAGTCGCTTTGAGAATGGTCAGGGAACAAGTATTGCAAGTTTGGGAAGAAAAGTCAGCACTCATCGATAATTATAAGGCTTTATAAATTATTGATGATGTTGCATATCGTATTTATCGGTTTATTTATTTTCGTGCCGTATCGTATGTTTTTTTTCGCAAATCGTATGTGTTTTTTTCCGTATTGTAACTTTTTTTATTTGATGAAATAAAATTAGTATGTTTTGTTTTTTTTTAGTATTTGTGAAATGAATTTAATTTATTTAATGAAATGAATAAAAAAATAAATGTGTAAGAGGTGGGGCCCTAATGAGGAAGTTGAGGTTTGTTGTTTGGTAAGGGGGGATTTGTTGTGGTTAGTTGAAGTTGAGGTGTTTTGGTAATGTGGCATGATGGGGCCCGAATGAGGAGCCAAGTGCTTGTTGCTGCACCTTGTGCTCTAAACATGTATATATATCCCAACTGAAAATTATGCCATGACACCACCGTCACCAAAGCTAGCCGGCCCCACGAACAAAGAAGCTAAAATCCAATCACACAATTGTTGCACCAGGTAGTGACTGAAGACAGGTACATACTGCAGATAGAAATTTGACCAAACTGTGGACACAATCTTATTTCCATATTAATACATAATAAGTCACAATAGATACTAAGCCCCATATATTATGCCACAAATCACAATTATAACATAAGAGGATCCAATATAAAATCAGTCACAATAATTAATTGGGAGCTGTATCTGTGGTGCAAAGAAATTACATTCATTGAAAGTGAACAGGGAAGGGATTGAAGCCATCTCCCAACATTTCTCTCAGAGGACCAAACATTGGTTCTGGCAGGTTTTTCAAGTCATGCCACTCCCAACCTTCACACTTATCGGGTTCAAAGTTCTGAGGTGTTTGATGCGGGTCTGATAAATTTGCACTCACGTATATAACTCGAAGATGCAGTGCATCCGATATGACATTGTTTGTTGTTGTTAACAATTCTATATTGTTGATATCTAGTCCCGTTTCTTCCTTTACCTCTCTTTTTGCACATTCCTCAAAGCTTTCACCTGACATTCGATTTGAAACAAGTTGAAAATTGAAAATATTTATTGGGATTCAATAATAACTAGAACGCACGGGTACCGTGTGTTTATATTTTGCGTTATTTGGTTACACGTATAGTTTTCTTCATGCTTTATAAGTAGAGATGGTTAAGCCAAGTAATTTTAGTTTGAACAACCAACCGCTTTCTAACAAACTTTCTAACTAACTTCCTTCCTAACAAATTAATTTTGAAATCTTTCCATAATAAGCAAGAAAAAAGTCTGAATTTTAAGCCTTTTTAATTATAAAATAGTCTCAGATGCATTATAATGTAGTATAGATATAGATAAACATTGGATCTTTTAGGTACGAGCATCTTTTCTGAAAATAAATAAAAATACAATTTGAGTATACGTTTTATTACATCAAGTAAAGCGAATTAAGAAAGAAGATAGATTTAAGATGACCAAACAAGAATTCATCCCATAATATCGATCAAGTCTCTACAAGTTATGAGAAATATGCGTAGGAAATAAGAGAAAAAGCTGATTATTAATATAAAAGTATAAAAGTTAAAGAACTAAATAAAACTGTCTTTTTGATGGTCTTTGTTTGTAACCTTGTTGGTTATTTAAACAGGACACAACAGAGAAGATTAAGATAACAAATTGGTATATATCAAAGTGATATAGTTTGATAGGGGGTTAGATGATAACTAACCACACTCAAGGTGGCCTCCAGGAAGCGCGTAGGAGTTGGATGCAATGGAGAGGGAGCGACGACGCCCAAACAATACCTTATTATCGTTTAATATGAATACCGCAACCCCAATTTCATGGACCGGTGACATTGCTTCATTTTCCGTATCCGATGCTTCAACTGTGTCACCTTTGAATTCTGAAGAGGACATGAAGCGTGCCTGTAAGTATGGAAAGAAGTTTCTGGTTAATGCCTTTACATTTAGGCTCATTACAAACTTGAACAGCCTTGGGTATATATGGTGGCGTAAGCAGAATTTTATCAAAGGGTATACAAATTTTTAAAACACGGCAAAGGGTGTGCACTTCGTGTGTTTTTATAATAGAACATACATTTTACACTACCGGGAGTGCTCAAAGGATAAGCACGTGCATACCCTCTGCATTAAGCATGTCCGCCCTGTTGGGTAAGGAAGGTTAAAATGAAATGCTTAATCTCTTTGCATTTTATGTAATTCAAACATGCTAAATTATGATATCATAACAGTAGCTATAAATAAAATGAGTCAAATATGGCTGTTTAAAAAAATAAATAAAAAAATAAACAGAAAATAAAAAAGGACAAATATGTATAGTATGAATAACTATGAAATCAGTGAAACAATATAAGAAGGCAAGCTGGTGGGTGGTGTATATACTTGAACGACGGGAACATTGATGACGCGAACCGATGAATTCTTAAACAAAGAACTCCTAACATGTTGAGGCGAACGCGGGAGTTTATTAACTCTTTGTGTTGTTCCATTGAGGTTCTTCCACAAAGGGGTATGGCAGCGGTCGTGTAACGATATTGCACGAATAAGTGTTGACATTGTGAACAAGTCAAAGGAATATATTGATTTAGATTTGTGATCAGGAGTAGGAACACTGACTGCCGGATCAATTCTTATGCATGCGATGCGACTGTATAAGGCTTAACGGATGTGTTCTCAAACTAGACTTTACAAAATAGTATGTGTGGGAAGCATGTAAATATGTTGTAATGCCAAGAAAGCAAGTGACTAGAATATTCGTTATGACTTTACGATTTAATCAAACAAATAAACTAGCACATTCTTAACACTGTGCGAAGAAAACATGTGAAGTTAGTAAACTAAAGGAGATAATACTGATAAATAATGTTAAGAATCAAACAAGTATGTAGCTAACAACTATTTGGCACTACCCTTCTAACTTTATCAGTTATCATCTTGTAATCTTTTATATCATAGAAGAATCACGATTTTGGCAAAACGAAGGTTTCTATTGACAAATATGAAAGCTTGATTGTAAAATCGAGTCTTTTTATTTGCTAATTGAAAAGTCAAAATTGGTCAACGCTGGTTTTAATAAAATTAGTGAAAAAAGATAGGGAAAATGATCACTGCTGTAACAGCAGTGATCAGTAGCTGCTGTCAAGGCTTCGTGGGGGGGGGGGGGGGGGGGGCATTTTTGCTGCAAAATGAACATTCAAAGACCATTTAGTAACATCGGGGGGTGGGTTTTGTGTGTTACAGCAGGTAACTCCCTGCTGTGTTACAGCAGGGATGTTATCCCCAAAAAGATATGTGTGAAAAGTGTAAAAACAAATAATAATAATAATAATAATAATAATAATAATAATAATAATAAAATAAAAACTTTAAAAAACAAGGAAGGACCATGTTGCAAAAAAACCATCAGAACGACATGCCTAAAATACGAACTTGATAACTTATAGATTTGTATGGTTTTCAAATTCGATTGTGACACGAACCGTAATTACATCTTATAAATACCCCTCATTCGACACCTACACAAGTTTGCAAAATATACTCATTTGGTATTGTTTAAAAAAAACGTCGATCTTCAAAACATCGAACAAATCTTATTTGTTATTTTATGCTAATCCTCATGTGTGTGTTGTGTTTTTTTTGTTGTGTGTTGCTCTTTTGCAATGATCGTATGATTCTAATGTAAATAATTTTTTTGTGTGAAAGGATGGCTGCAACTCCACTTGCTGAAATCAATGGTACACATGGTAAGTGTTACATCAAAGTTAAAATAATCTCTATATGGAACCAATATTATGTTGCTAGCCGGCAAACAAAAGTTTCTGATATCGATATGATTCTGATGGAAGAAGAGGTATAATTATGTATTTATATCAAACCCTTTAAATAGTCGACTCATATGTATTGTGAAAACTATAGCTATTTTTTTTTTCTTTTTTTTTTTTCACACAACAGGGCACCAAGATTCATGCCGCAATCAATAATCTGACGGTTTATGATTTTGATCAGCAGTTGCATAAAGATGATTATCATGTGATATCAAATTTCCACGTTAAAAAGAATGTAGAAAAAATTAAACTACCTTCCGGCGGGGGGGGGGGGGGGGGGGGGGGGGGGGGGGGGCGTTCTTTCCCTTGGAGGTCTCGTGTTCGAGGCTTGCCAATGGGGTTTTCCTCGTAGGCAAATCGGAAAAAAGGAGTTGGGTTTATCACCCAAAGATGAAGGTTTAAGGAAGGCGTGCTGCCCACTTGGATATCACTGCACGACTCGGACCACTAACTACTAACTAGACATTCTTAAAAAAAACCACATGAATGTAAAATCCATTTTCTTAAAAAAAAAATTAATGTACGTCGAACTTCTGGTTTTGACCACGTACAAGAGCATATGAATTTTTTGTGTTTCAAAAGTTTTCTGGAACACAAAATTGATTCAAAGTATACATTTGGTAAGATTGTTACAAACACTTCTTACATCATATAGTTGTGTACACATTTATTATATGCAAAATAAGCTGTTGTGTTTTTTGTAGATGTTATTGGGCGATTGGTTCATACCAATGATATCACGGTTATTGAATCAGATGCCAAGCCTAAGCAGTTTTTTTGGAGATCTAAGGTAATCTATCAAAGATATAATGTTTTTAATGCTGATAAAATTAGTTTGGTTCCATTAATTTGTACAACGGTGTAACAATTCCATGTACGCTTTAGAATGAGCTAGCTCTTAAGCTACATGTTTTTATCAAGGAACATGCAACATTAAAAGATCCCATAATTGTGCTTATCATCATGGCAAGACAAGGCACATGTAACTGTAAGGGGTTGTTTCTTTTTTGCTTAATATCCTAGATGGTTACAAAACTAAATGGAGAAAGAAAAGTTAAGTGTTTCTTTTTAACTTATTGTAAACACATATCCTAGTTGTGGAAGAGAGTGAAAAAGAGGGGATTCCCCATCCAGGATACATTATTACCCATCCATTACAATAATACCCCTCTTCCTCTTCCTCTCTTTCATTTTCTTTTAACCTTTAAAACAAAATACACAAACCTCATCTCAACCTGAATCTCCTATTCACATCGCCGGCCACACCATCGCCGCTCGTACGCATCACCACCGCTCGTCCTCACCACCACCGCTCATCCATCATCACACCTCCGCTACGTCAGCCGTAATGTTACGAGTGTCCTTGAATTTATGAGATCTATTCGGTCCGATGGTGCTTCCCTCAAGGTTTTGTTATACTTTTCTTTCCACTCATTGAGTTAAGAGAATCGAAATTGGGTATATGAAGAAGATGATGCCAATTTCTATACGATTCCGGTTTCTTACTTTTTCCTTTTTTTTAATATGTTTGATATTTGATATGATTATACGATATACTGTATAATTTAAGGTGTTTATGATTTTGGGTCACAAGTATATAATTGATTTGATTTGTTTCCATGTATTTGTTCTTTTCACCATTAAATTTTTTTTATTCTTTTAAGTTTAATTTGTTACTGATTTGGCTCACAAGTATATAATTGATTTGGTAAAGACAAGGGTAAATTGGACATTTGGTTTTTAAGATGGGTCATTTGGTATGAAAAAAGAAACAGCATACGTGCAAATGATCCTTACTCCAAGTAATACTATTAATCCAAACAGGATCTATGTCAAAAAAAAAAAAAAAAAAAAAAAAAAAACCTAAGTATTCATAATATTTAACCATTTTCAAAAAATAACATATTGCTAGGGCGTTGAAATTAACTAAAAATATGTAGTACATGCAGCTATAACACAAGTTTCAAACTGCTTTGCTGGAACAAGGTTGATTATCAACAAAGAAGAGGATACACACATCAAAAATTTCAAAAAGAAGTAAAATTATACATTAAAATAAAAGTATTCATATGATTTAATTTTGGAGAATAGATCCCTTGTTTAAAATTTCTTAATTCTTACAGATTTTCAAGCTCAAATCTTGCAGCGTTTGTGGATACAAAGATAGAATTATCTACGAAGACAATTGTGAAACAACCAGTAGATTTATATGCGCAGTTCCCATTGAAAAATATTGAAGATATTTGTGATATTACTGAGTACGTAGTATTTATTAACAAATTCATTATTTCTTTAGTGATAGGAGTACATAATAAGTTACCACAAGTCACAAACTCACCACAAAATAGCTAACAAACTCCTTATCTCCATATTAATACATAATAAGTCTCCAATTTAAAATCAGTCACAAAAATTAATAAGGAACTGTATCAACGGTGCAACGAAATTACATTCATGGAGAGTTAACAGGGAAGGATTAAAGCCATCTCCCAACATTTCTCTCAGAGGACCAAACATTGGTTCTGGCAGGTTTTTCAAGTTATGCCACTCTTAACCTTCACACTTATCTGGTTCAAAGTTTTGAAGTGTTTGAATAAATTCAATTCTATTTAATGGACTCAAATTATATTATCCTATATACTAAAAAGCAGAATACAGTGAATCCAAAAAACACTGTTACAAGCACTGTAGCAGCTACAGTGTTTGCTACAGTAATTTTTTTTTTTTTTTTTTTCCGTTATGAAAATTTGTTTTTTCAAAAAAAAAAAAAAAAAAAAAACACAAAAAATAATACATTTACAAAAAAAAATTTATACAAATTTGTTTCTTTTAAAATACCAAACAAGAAGAAAAAAAAAATACCGAAAAAACAAACAACACAAAAAAAATTCTATCGCAACGCAAAAAAAAAAAAAAATCCGTAAACATAAACAAAGTATGCTTCCAAGTAAACATATGCATACTTCAAATACAAAATTATTAATTACATCGTACAACCCACAAAATACAAAACACAAAACACACCCGCCGCAACGCGCGGGCTACCCGACTAGTATATACTAAAACCCAAGAGGTTACTGTAGCAAGCACTGTGTTTGCTACAGTGCTTGCTACAGTAATTTTTTTAGTACTAACGGTCGTTAGTTATTTAACAACTGTTAACTAACGACCGTTATCTTTAACATTTTTTAAAAAATTTTGTACGTACTTTGTCCTTCATCTCAGTGGTTCATTGCAAATTTAATCCTCAAATAATTTACATAAATGGTCCTTTATGTTATAAATCAATTGCAAAGTCAGTCCTAGGTAACTAACTTCACGTTAATTAGCTAACGGCAACAAAAGAATTCTGCAGCAACACGCGGGTACCAAACTCGTTTTTAACTATATATTACTACTAGTTATAATATCCGCGCACGCTCGTTTTTTTTAACAATATATTTTTATTTATTAAAAAACAAATAATTTAATATTTGTTTTGTTTTGCTTGATTTATAGTTTTTTATTATTAAAAATAATTATTTAAAAAGTTTAATCATATTTTTAGTTGCTTCTTAGCTATATTTTTTGTATTTATCTTTTCCTTATATAGTATATCAACAAAATAAATTTATAAATTAAAAAATAATAATAATTCAATTATTACTTAATAAAAAAAATATTCTTATTTTCTAAAATACAAAAGTTCTTAATTGAGGTTTTGTTTTAAGAGTAAAGATCATTTGAGGACCAAACTTTTTTTACATACCAGGGGACTAATCTCCACCTTCCATCTTCCCTCCATCTTTATTTGATCTAATGGATGAGATTAATCTCAACAATTTAAAAAGCTCATTTTCATCATTTTTTTTTCAAATATTAATATCTTTCAAACCGTTAATCGTTAAGCGAAAAAAAATATACTGTTACGACGAGCATTTAATTATCTTTCTATAGATAGGCTAATTGATATATTTTCGACAATTTTTTTTCTTCATTTTTTTCACATTTTTTTTTCGTAGCCGAAAAAATCATATATAATATTACATATCATGTATGATATTATATGTAAAATCATATATGATATTGCATATCATATATGATATGCAATATCATATATGATTTTACATATAATATCATATATGATATTATATGTAATATTATATATGATATTACATATCATATATGATATGCAATATCATATATGATTTTTTTTCCGGCCACGAAAAAAAAAAACGTGAAAAAACTGATTTTTTTTTTCTTTTTTGAAAATATATCAAAGTGCCCGTCTATAGAAAGATAATTAAATGCCCGTTGCGATGGTGTAATTATTTTCGCTTAACGATTAACAGTTTAAGAGATATTTAAATTATAAAAAATGGGTGAAATAATAAAATGCTTTTAATATCAACCATTGATTTCCTTTTTAGATGAATGGTGGGGATGAGTCCCTTGGTATGTGAGGAATGTTTGGTTTGTAGAATAACTCGACTCTTGTTTTAAAACATAAAAGATTTATTACGAGTGGTTTCAATATAGTATGTGTGGCAAATATGAAAATACAATGTAATGCCAATAAAGCACGTTAACTTGAATATTCGTGTATTAACTTTATGACTCGGTTAAATGAATTAACAAACACACTGTTGGCACTGTGCGACTGCGAAGAATACATGTGGCGTTAGTCAATGAAGGGAGATAATATTTTAAGAGCCATATTTTAAATTTTTAATACATACGTCAAGAATCTAAAACTAACAACTAGTGTATTTGGCAGTTGGCACTACCTTTTTTCTTTTTCTTTCTTTCTTTATTTATTTATTTAATTTTTCTTTTTCTTTCTTTCTTTCTTATAGTCATTGTTAGAATATCTTTCGGTACTTATAAGTATTTAAGTTATAATTTATCTTTCAAAGAAGCGACTAGCTTTAGGGTGCCGTTTAATTTCTAGAAGGGTTTGATATTCGGATTAGCACCGGTTAAATATTACGAGGTTCAATGATAAGGAATGGAAGTGGTTTTATTTTAATTAAAATAAGTGGTTAGAATTGATCCTTCAACCTTTATGATCTCCAAAATAACCGATCTTTATATTTATGTTTATTTATATGAGATTACAGAATGAAAGAATGAGAAGAGATTAAGTTGGAAGAATAATTAAAATGAGAAGTAATTCAAGCCACATATTTTAAGTTAAAATAAAAAATTTGAAGGAAAATGCAATCATTTTTGTAAATGCATATAAAATGTGTATTTGTAATTATTTCTCATCATTTTTATTTTTATTATTCTTATAATTTGATCCTAACTCATGAAAGAATTATTCATTGTATTTGAACATATTTTTTCTCTAAACTATTTTTCGACAAATCTTATGAAATGTAGGAATTTAAAGAAATAAGAATATAACATAGATATGTTATGTTTCTCGGAGCACATGATTTTTTTTTTTTCAAGAACTTAAATTCACTTTGC
Organism: Artemisia argyi; assembly: GCA_030686995.1. Classification (NCBI taxonomy): domain Eukaryota; kingdom Viridiplantae; phylum Streptophyta; class Magnoliopsida; order Asterales; family Asteraceae; genus Artemisia; species Artemisia argyi. Next base: position 34,111,038 of record CM060683.1, read on the forward strand.
TAAAAACGAAACATTCGTACACAACTAATTTGGTGTTTTATTGCTAGGACGACTATAATTAAGCTTACTATTAACACATAACGAGTGGGTAAATTCGCGCGTTGCTGCGAGAGTGCTTTCTTGATGTAATTCAAATTATATTTATAGCCAAAACAATCAAATAATAACCCAAACATCAAAACATACCCCTTGTACACATCCAGAATTAGCACCAAAAAAAATATATAAAAAATCCAAAATTAGCACCAAAAATAAATAAATAAAATAAAAAATCCACTTTACCAGCAAAACTATACATTAAATACCATTATTCTACTTATCAAACAACAATTACTAACACAATAACCAACCAAAAAATAGCTCAAAAGGTCCATTCTCCGGTACTCCAAAACCGTTAAACACGTTAAACTTATAGAAATGCAGCAATAACACTACTATCATTGATTATGTGAAGACTCTATACGTGTTTGTTAGTTGAAGAATCTTCCATAAGCACAATAGGAGGTGCTGAGCTATCGGCACTGAGTTATATATGCAATTTAAACCGCAGAGACACATGTTAATACTTTAATTTCAATTACCATCTCATCTATTCCAAATATAATGTAAGTCATTATACTATCACTTTTATTTTTATTTTTATTTTTTGCTATATATGTCACTAAATATGACACAATATTAAAATTGAGTGGTTGGCTAGCAAGAAATGACTAATTTAGGATATGGCTTAACAAAATCAATAAATCTATACTAATAAGCTCATAAGCTGTAAAAAGTAAGCTTATTGATTTTCCAAATCTCAATACGCCTATAAACCCAACCTCTAAAGTAGTATACCACCGAACAAACTTTATCTAAATGCATATATGGGTATTCAAAGGACATAAAGTTTACCTCTTCTAAATGCAGATATGTAATGCGTTCAACTCTCCAAATGCGTAAACATGGCCTATGAATATAGATAAGAAAATAAATGAAATTAAGAACATGTACGCGTTGAAAGAATCTTGTAATGGTCAACTTAAGTAAAAAAAGCGACAATCTTCTTACCAACTTAAGTAAAAATATTATTATTATTATTATTATTATTATTATTATTATTATTATTATTATTATTATTATTATTATTATTATTATTAAGAGTCTATTTCATATTGATTAGGAAAATAGGCCTACACATTCAACTTACTTTTAAAAGTTAGCTTTCAAAAGTATGACTAAGCTAGATAATATCTCTGTAGCAGGCTAATCCAACCCATTCAAGAAGATGCTCTCAAGTCAGCATAATCCGACCCATTTTGAGCGGTTTTGCTGAATAAAAATGGCTCATTTTTACTCATTAACTTGTCCATTTGGCATAATGAACAACAACAAAAGTGAACCACATACCAATTACTTAAAAATGAATTCTCCGCATATAAGTTGTTCACTTTTGAAGTCCAATACTTGAAGATAACCTGCAATGAATCAGAAATATATAGACATTTAGAAAAATTGGCAAAAAAATAAAAAATAAAAAAAAGTAATTATCATTGTACACCATCTTTTCCAACTTGTCACGATATAATCTCCTTTGTATGAAAATGCAATGATGTATTTGAACCTTGTAAGTAATTTTGGAAGTTCCTACTGATGAAGTTCTACTGACAGGATTCTGCTGAAGCTATAGATGGTTTCTGCTGACATAGTGTTTCTGCTGAAGACTTATTTCTATGGATATTATTAATCCATATCTTTAGTATTTATTTGTTAGGATATGCATGAGCTATCAATGCATATCACTACCTAATATAGCTCATGCATATCCTAACAAATAAATACTAAAGATACGGATTAATAATATCCGTAGAAATAAGTCTTCAGCAGAAACACTATATCAGCAGAAACCATCTATAACTTCAGCAGAATCCTGTCAGTAGAACTTCATCAGTAGGAACTTCCAAAATTCCTTACAATCCTCCCCTAATAAGTCTTCAGCAGAAACACTATGTCAGCAGAAACCATCTATAGCTTCATCAGAATCCTGTCAGTAGAACTTCATCAGTAGGAACTTCCAAAGTTCCTTACAAACCTTCACATATATGCCATCAAGCAATTGAATACTGCACAATGAGGGTATATTCCGTACACATTTGTCATCAAAAGAAAGTTATTGATTCTAACATCTTTGACATCATTACCTTTTTTGATTTACTACATGTTACCATTCCAAGAAAAGGTACAGTAAACTGAAAACAATAAAATAGGGAAAAAAAAGAATATCATTCACCTTGAGTTTTAGCTCGTCTGATCCCACACATATAATAGCTGCATCACATACCAATAAAGTACCAGCAAACACTTCCTGCTTCAAACAATCATCAAGAGGTTGTTACTGTTATTTATTTATTTATTTATTTATTTTAACTGAGTAGTAGTTTGCTGCTTTGGGGAAGCCATAGGAGTCATGGGGGGTCAGAGATTGGTTCTGGATTAGTTTGGTTTATATCTACATGATGAGGAGAAAAGTGAACCACTTTTAAGGGATCATTTAAGCCCGAATTCGAGATTATTTGATCAATTATTGCCCTAAATCGTTTCTTTTGTCATTTTAGGTACTTTTGGAGAGAAATCTGGAAAAGGAAGCATTTTGGAAGTTTTTGGAGCATAAAAGTGAAGAAAACGGCAAAGTCTCAATTTTCCTTGCTGGGAACAGTACCTGACAGCGTCAAGGCTCTCCACATGACAGCGTCAAGAATTACAAAAGAGGTGGATGTGGAAAATACACGTGACGATCATGAGAGTTTTTGTGCATAGGAGATGATGGCGTCACCCAAGGCCGTCATGGTCCAAGTATTAGTGACGGCCCAGAAGAAAATCCTACATGACGGCGTCACAAGTAGATCTAGGCAATACGATTTCATTATGGCGGCGAGTTGACGGCGTCACAACTTAACACATGACGCTGTCACAATGTAAAATCTATATATAGTTTTCCAAATTTCATTCATTGGTGTGCAACTTTGAGGGAAAAAACCCTAGGCCGAATTTTACAGCTTTTTCAAGGGTTTCAACCCTTTGAATCTTTCATGTTCAATAAGAGATAAGTATCCTTTCAAATCAATCAATATGTTTATGTGTTGTTTGATTATATCTTACGCTTGTCTTCTACTTAACATGCTAGGCTAGATTTCTTTTGTGTTTGCTTAGATGTAGTGAAACCTAGATGTTAATTATGGGTTGATTGTTTGTTTATAGTTGTTACAGATGACTGTATTCAATGTTAGGCTTAAGAAAACTGACAGACTTCCATTGGTAACTTGCTTGAACATCTTAAGAAACATGATCAGAGGTGTACTACGATTTTTGGTTGTATTTAATGCGTAGGAGAATTCTAATGATCCCATGTTAGGAGCTTCTAACGGCTCGACATAGGAGTGAAGTAGGATCCTATAGAGTTAGGGAATATTGTACACGGCCCTACGACTAGTATTAAGGAATATGACCTGTCATCCATGCAATTATAACAAGTAATTAACCTGTAAAAGATATCTAGGGAGTAATGAAACCTAAGTAAACACAACTTTCCTCATTATTGTTTCACCACATTAGTATATTAGCTTTATTTTCATTTCTGTTATTTTATTTTGATTGCATCTTAGTTAATTGGGTTAGTTGGCTAGCAACTAATTCCGCCCACTCCTTCAAAACCCGAGATTTTAATTTCTTTCCATAAAATATAAAAATAAAAAAAGAATCATCCATCACCTCTAGACCTAGTTTAGGAGGCTTTCTAATCCTAACGACACTATTCCAGAGTTGAACGATCAATCCCCCGGTACTTGTCACTATACTATACTACAACGATCAGGTACACTGCCTGGTGGGGGTTGTAAGCTTCTCGAGATCCCTTGAGAGGTCAACCTGGTGCGATTCCTACGTATCACTACCACCCTGCCATAAAATAGAGAGCCATTTAATGTTTCAGCAAGCATCTTATAAGCTATAGGCACTTTTTTTCTTGAACATTTAGGTTTGTGTGCATAAGATGTCAATATAAAATTTTATTGCAAAATAATGTTTTACATTAGAACCTCGCAACAACATCTAACTTTTACTCCAATGTTGGAAGCAATTGTTTGCGTTCTTTCTTTATCATGATAACTGATAAATTCAGTAGTAACAAATGGTAAAAAAAAATGTATTCATTGTTAAATGTAACCTCGTCTAATACACAATACACACTTTAATCCACAACTCATTTCTAGCTTATGTAACAAATCAAAAGAAGTATCTTAAACACAAAGAAAATACAAAGGATAACTTACACAAACCAAAGCTCTAAAACCTACCAACCGGCTAGACTGCATATTATTTAATTTATCTTCAAACAAATGGCCAACTAAGCATAACCATCTTTGCTTAATATTTTGTAGGACAAATTCATTGATGTACTGCTTAGTCCTAACTTAAAAGTTGCTATCATAATTTCATAAGCACTTAAAGCCCTAACCGACAAGCAAAAAGTAAAAGTAAAACATAACGGATTTTAATTTTGATATGTTTGCACTAGTCTATAATTATAAACTCACTCATGGAGACAACTGACATCAAAGAGAGTGTGTCAGCCTAAAATGATCCTGCCACTATCGTTGCCAAGAGACTTGAATTGGATCCTGGTGACTCTTTGCTTGCACCCGCCACTCCGACTAAATTGAAGCAAGCCGTTTGCGATGCTAGTTGGGTCCTGCCTGCCACGGCACCGGCCTGCAAGAAACTTACAAACTACTAATTAGAACAACATAATGACTATTCCCTCCTGTCTAATGAGAATTGCAAAATTTTGTCTTTCTACAGTTGAATATATTGTAGGTGATTTTAGATTGTTTCTTCAAACCGTTTCCAAAAAATAGCAAAAAGAACATTGACTCATTCACTCATTGGTCATGGAATTAATAAATCAACATACATGCTATGGAAAGAAAGAGGCAATAAAATATAGTCAAAATTATCTTCCACTCATCTAATCTACTTACCGGTACCATTTTAACCTTCTCAACAGATCGATAATTATCTGACACGTCCGCCAGTGCACTTATCTCCTATAAAAAAAAACCCCAAAAAACACACGACTCATCAATATTCAATTAGATTTTGATAAAAGTAAAAACAACTCATCACCTTCTTTCAACAATTTCTTCTTCTAAACGTAATTCCTGGTCTCCTTCTCTTCATAAAGCGACCATCTTTAACATAAAATGAAACATAAACACTAACTGAAAACCTGCTGCGAAGCTGTTGATGATCCCACTTCTTGTTCCGGCGTTCAAGATTTCACTTGATTCACGGGTGTTTGGATTTGTCTTGTCGTCGGTACGTTTTGATTTTGATGATGAAATTAGTACATGTGTTTTGGGGAACATATTCTAATTTGTTAGCTTTGATGATATGGAGAAGAAAATTGAGTAGATCTAGAATTTTCTAGGTGCAACTTCTGCTATAAGGGAAGGGGTAATAAAGGATTAATTTGGGGTGCACAGTTATAAATAGTCCCACACAGTTGAATACAGTATAAAACAGTGCACAAAAATGGGGCACTATTCATCGCTACAGTAGGTTATATAAGTACTTACCTCTTCCAGCCAATAGTGTGGCGCCTTTTGTCATGAACAACCAATAGGAACCTCAATTAGGGTGTTAACAACTTCTTAATGACCCTGTTGTGGACCCCGCGCCCAAATGAGTTTTAGTATCTAGTATAATAGGTCACTATAGCCAACAAACTCATTACAATAAAATCTTTAAAATTGATATTTGATAAATTAATAACCTCGATAAAATTAATAATTTGTCCAATCAAAACTTGAGACCAACACAAATTTAGACCTCAATCGATAAAATAATATGGTAATATTTTTTTTGAAACTCCAGTATATATATATATATATATATATATATATATATATATATATATATATATATATATATATATATATATATATATATATATATATATATATATATATATATATTGGTACTAAAAAAACTTTAAATTAATAATTACTACTCGTAAAACATTTCACAATTTCTTCAATGCCTCGAACCTCGTAACATTAATTAATTTCTTCAATGTCTTAAATTCTTTAAATGTTAATTGGAACTTGTTTTTCTAATTTATTTTTTCATCTCTAACTATTATACATTGTAATAGGGGTGAGCAAAAAAACCGAGTCAAAACCGAAATAACCAGAAAAGGTGAACTGATGCGTGGGAATTGCACCAGGCTTTACCTCTCGAGGGATCTCGAGAAGCTTAAAACCCCCACCAGGCAGTGTACCTGATCGTTGTAGTATAGTATAGTGACAAGTACCGGGGGATTGATCATTCAACTCAAGAATAGTGTCGCTAGGATTAGAAAGCCTAAAAACTAGGTCTAGTGGTGAGGGATGATTCTTTTTGTATTTTTATATTTTATGGAAAGCAAGTAAAATATCGGGTTTTGCAAGAGTGGGCGGAATAGTTGCTAGTCAACTAACCCAATAACTAAAGATGCAATCAAAATAAAATAACAAAAATGAAAATAAACTAAATTAAACTAGTGGTGTGAACAATAGATGGGAGAATTGTGTTTACTTAGATTTCACTACTCCCTAAATATCTTTTACAGGTTAATTGTTTGTTACAGTTGCGTGGATGACGGGTTATATTCCTTAATACCAATCGTAGGGTGGCGTACGTACTTCCCCAACTCTATAAGCTCCTACTTCACTCCTATGTCAAGCCTGCAAGAAGCTCCTAACATGGGATCGCTAGAATTCGCTCATGCATTAAATACAACCATAAAAACCTAGTACGTATTGGTTCATGCTTCTTAAGACGTTCAAGCAAGTTACACAAAAAAGATTTGCCAGTTTTCTTAAGCCTAGCATCAAAATCATTCATCCATTACAACTATAAACAAGCAATCAACCTATAATCAACATCTAGGTTTCATTACATCTAAGCAAACACACAAAAGATCAAGCCTAGCATGTTAAAATCAAGAAAAGCGTAAGATATATTCAAAAAACACATAGACATATTAAATGAATTTAAAGGATACTTATCTTAATTGAACATGAAAGGTTTCAAGGGGTGAAAACCCTTGAAAATACTGTAAAAGTCGTGCTAGGGTTTATTAAGTTCGACCCTAAAATTCTCCTCTATTTTTGAATGAAAATTACAAAGAGTATAGATAGATTTCCTAAGGTGACGGCGTCAAGAAGAAAGTTCTGCGCCGTCAACCCGCCGCCCATAATATTCTCGGACTGCCTAGATCTAGATCTGGCACCGTCATGTGTATTGCTGCTCTGGGCCGTCACCAGTTTTACTCTTGACGACGTCGTCATCAAATCGCTCTTGATGCCGTCAGGTACTGTTCCCAGAAAGGAAAAATTAAGACTTTGCCGTTTTCTTCACTTTTATGCTCTAAAAATGTCCAAAATGCTTCCTTTTCCAGAATTTACTCCAAAAGTACCTAAAATCACAAAAGGAACGATTTAGGGAAATAATTGATCAAATAAATTCCAATTCTGGCTTAAATGACCCCCTAAAAACGGATCATTTTTCGCCTCATCATATACCCTTACACTTGAGATTTGCTTGTCCTCAAGCAAATGCGCTTTTATTCTAATCAAAATACAAGTTAGGGGTCATTTAACACTAATATAAAAGTAATTACAATAAATAATCGTTCCACTAAAGACCAAAGACAAGCACGGAGGTCATACACTAGCACCTCACAAATAGAGTTTAGATACTCACATCTCTCGGGTGTAATAAAGTATATATCACAATATGGAAATGGAAAACATCTCTCATTACCTGTCATAGCAAAATAGATTACCATAGGCTTGGGAAAGGATCAAACCTCCACCGCATAGCGTAAGCACCTAGGATAAACTATCAAAGAGGTCTTTTAAAGGGTTATAACGTTAGGTGTAGGGATATGGAATACACGGTTTTGTTGGATATAGGCAATCTTTACTGGTGGCGAGTTATTCATCTTGGTTAATTACATGTACAATATGGCGTTGCTAACCAAGACTAGACTTGACTTAAGCTAATAAATAAAAAAAAAAACAAAAAACGTAAAATAAATATAGAATGAAACGGGATGGTAGTCCGTATGTTTTTCTCTTTTCTCTTTTTCTATTTTTTTTTTAATTTTTTTGATTTTTTTGATTTTTTTTTCATACACTCTTATCCTACCATCCAAAATAATACATCATAGGGAATGAACATTCCCTTACACTTGAATTTTTACATACTTTACAATAAACTAATCTAATGACTCAAATTAAGATAATCAAAACACTTGGAGTACTTTTAAGATTAATGCACATATGGGGGTAATAAAATGATGTTCTTCCCCATTACTCCATAACAATAGTACTTTACCCATGAGTCCCAATCGTCCCACAACAATATGTACAAGGATATGACTCGACTTAGCAACCATGCAATCAATTAGATAATTAACTAAGGGTTTAAACAAATAACAATAATGCACTAAAGATGAGTGCATACACGGAATGATAAGGCGATTTGGGTGTACATTTAAGTGGGGTGTAACAAATTCTTCCTTTAAGTAAGATGCTTAAAGTTAGAAACGAAAAAATAGGCTCGGAGGGGTGTACTAGGGGTTTCGTGTACTAAAAATGAGTACAACGCTAAGGGTGTGGGAAAAATTAATTGACTTAACTAGCCAAGTAATATGACTTAAATGGTCAAGTAATTATCATACGGGTTTAATACAAGGGTGATCCTAATGCCTCTTATCATGTAGTAAATCCTACTACACGAATGTAGTCTCACTAGCGGTCTCGGGATGCATCACTAACGCAAGTTCTAGAATCTAAATGCTACCGGTACACTCATAAGCACTAATAGTGAATGCTTTTCCTATCAAATCTAAAGGCGAACCTCACATATTTGGGTGGAAACTTTTTCTGAATAGTACGGTTTTGTGCTAGTCATACAATCTCCTATCCATGAGACGCTTGCTAAGGCTAAAGTTTCACTCCTAAATGTTGTAAAAAAATTTAAATTTGGCGCTAAAATTACACTAACAAGTATTTCTCGTAGTTTTATTATACACCTACCATCAAACAAACAAACTCAAGTGCAAGTTTATCCTATAAGGTATCATCGTTTACCCCCCCCCCCCCCTTACACTTAGGATGAACATTGTCCCCAATGTTCAATTAAAGATTGTAAAAGTGAAATAGGTAAAAGAATGAAATCAAATACTCCCCTGATTCGCTCGATATGGATAGTGTGGTAACAAGGTTAGATCTTCCTCCAAGAAAATGAACAATCAAAACTTCCCTTCCAGAAATATAAATCATCTTCTTGTCATACATAACCTGTTAAACCTGAGAAAACAAACAAGGCAACCTCGCATAAAATCGGCGGCAATCTATATATTCTAACAAATCCTAGAAAACAAAGTAAGATATAATGCTTGTGGAATGAATGTTTGCAGATTTCCTGGAGATTATAAAACTAAAGAATTAACAAAAACTTTAAAACTCCGTTAGAAAAATAAAACTGGCAAAATTTCCAGATTTTTACACGTGACGCCGTCAGGAATTTCTTCCTGACGCCGTCAGAAGTGACCTGCAGAAATCTTTATGTTAAGTTTCTGGAAAATTTCTGGAAAAACTTTGTCCTACTTCCTGGAAAATCCTGCAAAACATCATTATGACTCGATACAAGCATTTGACTCTAATAAATACGAATATACACGTCCATTTAATATTGTGCAGAATCATGATCGGTTTTGTTTCTTAAAAACATATATGGGGTTTCCCCTTACACTTATCTTTTGCAAAATACCTTTAGATGAAGTTAAGAGAAATCCAAACGACAAAATAAAGTATTTTCACTGTTTTAGTTTTGAAACATGATCTACCAACAATAAAAATAAAGCGTGCATACGGAAACAAATAACAATCAAACAAATAAAAATCACACAAAACATGGGTTGCCTCCCAATAAGCGCTTGTTTTTGTTCGAGTCTCGAGCCTGACTCTACCCGTATTTGACGGAAATAGGGGAGGTTTTCCCTACACTTAGGATTAAGTGCGGGTGATAGTAGCGATACACACCATCTTGGTGGAAGTATGCCACGTGAGGAAAGAATGGTGGATAAATTATATGCTCAAAGGGTTGTGCTCCTATCATCATAACCTTACCTAATTCAATCGGGTTAATGGGTGGATTAAGATTTTCTCTTAGAAAGGGATCATTTTCTATCAGCTTCGAAAGACTCCTAGTTGGGGATCCATCTTGACCTAATAAACCCGGTTTAAACCCATAATGTTTCTTGTGATCAATCAAAAATGGGTGATGTAAGCATGTAAGGTCATTTTCCACTCCTATATTGGCTTCCTCTCTAAAATCCTTAGAGTCCACTACCTTTATCCTAATACTACCCGGACTACATGGGTTGATGGGTGGGTCAGCTCCTCTTTTGTCTCCTAGATGTATATCTAAGGATGGAAAGTTGTGTGAAGATTTAGGTTCCGGTTCATCAACACTAGGTAATTCCCTAGAACTAAGAGTAAGGTTATCACTAGAAGTATTCAAACCTATATCCTCTAGTGGTTTTTGGTACAAGGGCTCTACCTCTATTGGGGCTCCTACAGTCTCTTCTACATCTTTCGGGTAAGTCACGGGTGGTGTGTATTCCTCAAGTGATGATGGGAGTTGTGGGGTACTTTGTAGGTTTGTGTTATTTACCTCATCCTTCCTTATCTCAATATCATCTATGTCCTCATCATGTGTTCCTTGAGATTCCAAGTCATTGATCATAAAACCTAGGTCTTTTTGCTCAATATGATCATGCTCGGCTAAATCATCCATAATTGTTTCTTCAAGTTGTGATGTATACAAACCCATCAATTCATTGAACTAATGGTTCACGGTTAGGAAGCTTTCCTAAATTTTTTTCCAAAGGGTCTTACTAAAAGGAATTGATCCTAACAATGATTGTTTAATATAGGCCACACATGCGCATAACTCATCAAACCTATCAAACTTACACCCATCTCCTCTTGTATATATCTAAGATCACTTAAAAATTCATTGGAGCAACAGGAAGCAAATCTATCCGAGTAAACTAATTGTTCCTCATTTGTTAATGATCTAAATGGAATTTCATCCGCCATCGAGACAAATGAAAATGGTTTTACAAACAAAGGCACAAAGAAGAAGATAGACTAAAGAAAACCTAAAAATAAAAATAAAAATCTTACTAGAAAGGAATCTAGCAAGTAGACCTGATTAAAAGAAATCATAACCTAGACAATAACTATTCCCCGGCAGCAGCGCCAAAAACTTGATGCGTGGGAATTGCACCAGGCTTTACCTCTCGAGGGATCTCGAGAAGCTTACAACCCCCACCAAGCAATGTACCTGATCGTTGTAGTATAGTATAGTGACAAGTACCGGGGGATTGATCATTCAACTCAGAAATAGTGTCGCTAGGATTAGAAAGCCTAAAAACTAGGTCTAGAGGTGAGGGATGATTCTTTTTGTATTTTTATATTTTATGGAAAACAAGTAAAATCTCGGGTTTTGGAATAGTGGGCGGAATTAGTTGCTAGTCAACTAACCCAATAACTAAAGATGCAATCAAAACTAAATAACAAAAATGAAAATAAACTAAATTAAACTAGTGGTGTGAACAATGGATGGGAGAATTGTGTTTACTTAGATTTCACTACTCCCTAGATATCTTTTACAGGTTAATTGTTTGTTATAGTTGCGTGGATGACGGGTTATATTCCTTAATACCAATCGTGGGGTGGCGTACGTACTTCCCCAACTCTATAAGCTCCTACTTCACTCCTATGTCGAGCCAGCAAGAAGCTCCTAACATGGGATCACTAGAATTCGCTCATTCATTAAATACAACCATAAAAACCTAGTACGCATTGGTTCATGCTTCTTAAGACATTCAAGCAAGTTACACAAAGGAGATCTGCCAGTTTTCTTAAGCCTAACATCGAAATCATTCATCCATTACAACTATAAACAAGCAATCAACCTATAATCAACATCTAAGTTTCATTACATCTAAGCAAACACACAAAAGATCTAGCCTAGCATGTAAAATCAAGACAAGCGTAAGATATATTCAAACAACACATAGACATATTGAATGAATTGAAAGGATATTTATCTTAATTGAACATGAAAGGTTTCAAGGGGTGAAAACCCTTGAAAATACTGTAAAAGTCGTGCTAGGGTTTATTAAGTTCGACCCTAAAATTCTCCTCTCTTTTTGAATGAAAATTACAAAGCGTATATATAGATTTCCTAAGGTGACGTCGTCAAGAAGAAAGTTCTGACGTCGTCAACCCGCCGCCCATAATATTCTCGGACTGCCTAGATCCAGATCTGACGCCGTCATGTGTATTGCTGCTCTGGGCCGTCACCACTTTTACTCTTGACGCCGTCAGGTACTGTTCCCAGCAAGGAAAATTAAGACTTTGCCGTTTTCTTCACTTTTATGCTCCAAAAACGTCCAAAATGCTTCCTTTTCCAGAATTCACTCCAAAAGTACCTAAAATTGATCAAATAAATTCCAATTCCGTCTTAAATGACCCCCTAAAAACGGATCATTTTTCGCCTCATCATGAACCGAAAAAACCGCCCCATTTGACAAACCGATGGAGGTTGTTCTAAATTTTATAAAAACCGATTGTTTGGTGCGGTTTTTTGTTTCATAGATAAACTGAACCAAAAAAACCGCCCCGCCCCACCTTTATGTATGTTTTATATAATTTTATCTATATAAGAAATTTGTAATCTAATTTTAAAATTTTGAGTGCACAACTTTATCTATTAAAAAAACAATAGTGTTGTTTATTATCTATGCAAATTTATTATATTTTTAGATATTGTGGAAAACTAGAAGGGGGTTGAATAGTTTACCGTTTAAAATCTTTTTAACTTGTTTAATTAGCTTTGAAACTTTCCGTTTGATCAAAGATATATACACAAACATAATATATAACATGCAAGTAAATGAAAGAAACGATCAAACCACAACACGAGTATTTATCGTGGTTCGGCTACAAGGACTCTTTTTTCTTGCCCTACGTCCACGCCCCGAGTATCCAACTCGAGAGTTTCTTTCACTAGTGAACAAGCTCCTTTCACCGGCGGAGAAAACCTTACACGTCGCGTATACACGTTTACCGACATTAAGCTAGATGTCGAGTTCTTTTACAAGGGTACAACCACTCCCGTTAGTTCTTTTACAAGGGTACAACAACTCCCGTCACACTTTGTATTTTTAGGACTAAAATACTAACCGATCACTACTGAAAATACACAATCAAATGAAGTGTAAACTACACAAGTCTACACAATGCTAAGCTAACAAGTCTTGCAACGTTGTGTTGAATATTTGTAACTTTTTATGAACTCGTGAATCTCTTTGCTACAAAAAGAAACTTCACATATGAGATGTTAAAGGGTTAGATGAAAGAATGAATGAATGTGTGAAAAAATAATGTAGAGTGATAAGCCAAAAATAAAACTTGTGGCTTAGTATTTATAGCAAAACCTTCTGCAAACCTGGCGGATACGGCGGATACGGCGGAACCCTCAGATGGGTTTCGCCCGTGTACCCCCAGGGTTCCGCCGGGCTTGCAGTTGGTTTTGCAATAAATCTTGCAAACCAAACAATGTCACATCTCATTATACCTAGTCAAACACAAAACTTGCAAGCAAACATATGGTTAGTCAAACACACTTTCTTTCCATAAATGTATATTGACAAAACTTGCCATAAATGTGATGTGACATTTCTATTTTAAGAAATAAAAAGTGTTGTATTTTATGAAATATAGAATGTAACAAATGTCTAGTTTATGCAAGTCTTTAAAACTAAGATTATGTTTTACTTAGAAACTAAAGTTTACATTTTGTCGTTAACAAAACTTAGCAAAGATCGTAAAATATAAATAACATTTTTGGGCGATATTTGTATTAACAATCTCCCCCTTTTTGTTGATGACAAAACATAAACTTTGTTTTTAAGTAACTCACAAAATTTTGGTGTTTAAGACTTAAAGAAAAAATTATATTAAACTTGTTTTACTTAAGTGATGAAAATCATATTAAGTTTTAAAGGTTTAATATATTTCTCCCCATTTTTGTCGAAACAAAAAGTAGAGTAGCGATGCGGAATAATGCACGTGCTCCCCCTTGGTTGTTACTCCCCCTAAAAGGAGTGCCAAAATGGGAAACATGGATTTTGATCCTAAAAAAAAAATAGTTAGTTGGTGATATCTATAATCAAGCTTGTAGTTACCACACACATTGCAACCACAATGACAACACAAAAATGATCAACCAACAATGCAAGTAAGTAAGTAGAAAGAAATATCATTCCAAGTAAAATTTGACTTTTAAAAGTCAAAGACAAGAAATGGGAAAGATTCTTCTACTTCTAAAAGAAAAACTAAAAATAACCAAGAAACTAAAAGAAAATCAAATCCTACTTCCCTAAATGGGGCAAAAGGCCTCCAAAGGTTGTCTAGGATTTGTTTGGGTGGGAAAGAGCATCCAAACGTTCTATGACGTGTTGGAATGCAAAACGGGTTTCATCTTGGAATTGGTGAAGCAACAATTTGATGCTTGCACCCATTTGTTCACAATTAGAGCAAATATGGGGATGAGTGGGTGGAAATGAGTTGGTTTTGGTTTCTTGGTTTGAGGGTTGGTTGGTTTTTGGTTCTTGGTTGGAGGATAGGTTTGGTATAGAGTCAAGCAAGGTGGTTTGAAATTCCATTGCTTGATGGAGATGATTCTCAACCATGCTTTGGATTTCCTCATAGGAAGGAAAGAAAGACTCAAAGGTTTGGGCTTGAGAATGTGGTGGAATTGGGTGATCATGGTTTTCAAAATTTGGTTCACCATAAAGAGGACCATGGATGTCATGATAGATTTGGTGAAACAACAACGGTTTGGGTTGGTGGTATTCTTGTTGTGGTGGTTGGTTGTGGTTAAAATGCTCATTTTGGTCAATAATTGACCTTGGTGTTTCATTTGCAAAAGGTGGTGGTTGTGTTGGTCTTTGTGGAAGATCATTGAGATCTTGGACAAACGGGTGTGGTGATGTTGGATGAGACCAAAATAACTCCATAGGTTCAAGTTTTGGCAATGGTGATGGTGATGGAGTTTTGGATGGTTGGGTTGGAGCACTTGGTAGAGTTGGGTCAATGGGTGATTTTGTTGGTGGTGGAGTGAGCTCATTGGGTTCATTGGGTGATGGAGATGGTGATGCAAGGTTTAGAAAATTTTCAATTTTGATTGGTGAGGTGAATTCATCCGAGGATGAGGAGCTTAGGTTGATGGATTGGTTAGACCAAAGTGGTTTGACACTTATCCAGGCGGTTTTCCGGATGGGTCGTGATGGTTGAGAGGTGATTGTTGACTTAGTCATGGTTAAAATGGTTTAAAAGATCACAAATTGTGATGAAGAAGGTGTGATTTGATAGTGTTTAGGATGGTTTAATTTATAGTGATGAAGGAGTGTGGGAAGGAGTGTTTGGATTTGATGTTAGGCCATACAAAAATGGAGGTTCCTAATGATTTGGAAGACTAATTGTGGGTTGTCATATCATGGAAGTCAATCCAATGAAAATGGTGAAGTGAGAAGACAAGATTTGCACTAAATGCTTAGTGGTTTTAGTAAATTTGTTGAAGGATATTTCTCAGGGATTTCAAGGAACCTTTGGAAGGGTTTCTTCCTTTATGTGTGAAGGTTCCTTGAGGTAGTTATGGGTATTTTTGAAATTAGGCAGGAAATGGTTTTCTTTGAGTTATAAGGAATGAGAACTACCCTATTGTGCTTGACAAATTGCAGGAAATTGGTTTCTATCTAAAAGGATTGTATTTTGTAGATTGGATGTTGAAATGTTGAAAACTAAAAAAAAATCTCCAGGAAATCTGGCGGAACCTTCAGGATACACAGGCGGAACCCATGTGAGGGTTCCGTCCGGTCCGTTGGGCCATTTCTGGGTTACCCAGAAAATGCACTGGCGGAACCCATTCTAGGGTGCCGCCAGATCCGCCAGGCCTAAAAAAGTTGGCAGTCCGCGATTTTGACCCGCGAGTTTTGAAAACTCCTAAAATCAAAAAGATAATGCATATCTGGTTAGGTAATGCAAAAATTGGACATGTAAACACACATACCATAGGACTTTGACCGGGGGGGGGGGGGGGTCGAGAATTTCACTATACTTAGTGAAAATTTCATAAACATGAAAATTTGACAACTTGCCAAAAGTTGTCTACCTGCATCATTGTTAGTTAATACATGTTCCAAATCGTATCACATAATGTACCAACACACAAATACATCACAAACATTGTTTAAACGACCAAATTGTTCAAATATCACCTAGTGTCAAACACTCCTTCACACCCGCACTCATTGACGGTCAATCTTGTTCTTGAGCTTTCCAAGGAATCTTCCAAGATTCTTAAACATCCCCTTTGTTTGCTTGAACTCCGCCGACTCATTTGGAATATCCAGAAGTTGGGATAGGTATTCTAGAGGTGGGAGCCTAGTTTGGGCAAAGAGTCATCTTCACTCATTGAGGAAAATGATGAGGAGGTAGGAGGATGAGGACGTTTTCCTTAGGCTTTGTAAACTCTCTTATTACTAAGTGGGACAAAGGTATGTGGAATAAGAGAGTAGTCAAGACGAAGACCGTTTGGAGTTGGTGGAATGGGAGAGATGAACCTAATGAGACGGGTCAAGAGCATTCCATACGACATAGCCGTTGTGCCATGCACGGGAATGTCGACGATTCTCTTGGCCATGTAGTAGGCAAGGTTAAAGGGTTGCCTAACGGACAAAGAGTAGAGCATGTAGCAAAGGCAAAGATTTATATGATCTCAGTTTCCTATGGTGCTAATGACATTTGCTCTAAGAACTTCCTCATATTTCTTGAATTGGGGCTTGAGTTCATTCATTTCCATTCCATATGGGTCCTTTTCGACCTCATTTCCCGAACGGGTTCTCCTAGTGTTGGTTGTCCTAACAAAGAGGTGGTCACGAAGTTTATCTTTCGACACAAGAGGGGTGTCATAAGGATGGATGCGGTCATGAAATGTGTCAAGAGTTGAGAGAGAGAGCAAGTCGGAGTAGATGCAAGTACCACGGTTTGGGACACCTAGGATTTGAGCAAAATCCTCAAGAGTGAAGGAGTATTGATGACCACTAGCCATAAAGTTGATAGACATGCGACCATACTCATCCGTGGAGAGAGTGACGGATGCATAGAATTCTAGAATGAACCTAGGACAAATAGGCTCGTCGATTTCTAAAAGACACTCGAAGTTGATTGTGGCAAATTCGGTGTAGAGGTTTGTGCCTTCTAGGAAGGACGGGTCAATGGTTCTACCCTCATGGAC